>OW203731.1:7530491-8103774 GCA_934045075.1 Yponomeuta sedellus
TTAAAAATAATTAAAACATATTTGCCATTGTGCAATCAATTCAATAAATATAAAATGACACCTGAGGGTAACCTCGTTTGTGATTTATAGACTTTTGAAGGAGAATGCTACATAACCCGAATACTAAGGATTCATCAAATAATCGTAACGAATCGCTCTATACATACATAAAATAACATAACATTTACATACAGGCACATACATTGCTTCTGGCCCCACACTAGGATACCCTGTGTCGTGGGAACCAGAAACAACGACATCATAAACATGTAAACATCCAGACCTGGGGTTTTTTTTCTGTACCCAGCCGGGATTCGGACTCGGGACCTCTTGCATGGTAGGCAGATACACTACCGCTACGCCACATAAGCGATAAACGGAAAGCCATTGTTCCACCACCAGACTCCACGGAGGAGGGTTTTTAAAAATTGTCTTTAGCACGGGTTAGTGCAATAAAAAAAAAGAATATAAGATATTTTTTCCAAAACCGTGTTCATGTAACCCCAAAAGACTGTCGATGAAGCAAAAGAGGTTAGTCACCAACGTGGCAAGTGGCAAACCCTAGTCTCTTTATATTCTCGGTGGTCTCTGTCTACCCCTCCTGGATATAGGCGTGAGTTTATGTGATGTTTGAATAAGCTACCATTGTCTTCGTACTATACTAATATTACCTATTCACGTAACGTTATGTATCACAGGTACAAGCTGCTGGACCGCAAGTTTGTAGGTACAGCGGTAAAGGCAGTGGCAACCAAGGTGGCGGCTGACCAGTTTATCATGACACCCATTCTTCTAGCTACTTTCTATACCCGTAAGTAGGTACCAAATATAGTTCAGATAAGGTCTATAGGGTACTTTTTTGGTAACCGACATCTAATACCGAAGAGGTTCTCAATTGGAAACCTAACCTTTTTGGTAGAAAAATGTGTTTTTTTTTAAACAAGGCATCTGAGTATATTTTTTCAGCAAACCAGCCTGCACACAAAATCTTCAGCGTACAAAATCAATCTTACTTTGCTCTAAAATATTTTTTTAGCAAAATATTTTATTAACTGGTCACTTTCACATTCTTTTTTTTTAGTGATTGCCGTTTTGGAGCAACGGGACGACCTCTTTGGTGAACTTCGGGAAAAGTATTGGAAAAGTTTTGTTGCCAATCAAGCTTTTTGGATTCCGGGACAAACTATAAATTTCTTCCTTGTCCCACCACACCTCCGTGTGGTCTACGTGGCGTCAGCTTCCTTCATATGGATCAATGTGTTGTGTTTCATCAAAAGGCAGAAATTCGAAGTTCCAGTAGCTAATTAACAAATTTAAGCGTACAACAATGTAACCTATACCACCCTTAGACTATAAGTAATTACATACTCTTACGCAAGGGACCAACTCTCCTAATATTCTGTTTGCTGAATTTTGTTGCTAGGTTTTAAGGCAATAAATAATTTGTTAAGTTACTTAGTTGAAATGCCTACATATTATCAGTTGCGTAAATAAGTAAGTACCCCTATTACATAGATATTAGTCATAAGTTATGCGTCACTTCTCTCTACATAACTTATGTACAATCTACAGCAGATCAACCTTTACATACGTGCATTCTAAAAATTACGCTAAGTGCGACTTCGCAACCAAAATGTTAATGTTGACTTGCTGTCGACTGTACCTTAATTAAATAAGAAAGTCATTTGAATACATAACTAAAGGGCTTCTCTTGGGCGCACAGCCAGAAGAGGGCTTCGTTTCTTTCAGTCTTTATTTTAGCCTCGTTCAGATAAACTGCGTCTTACAGTTGTTTATAATCTAAAAAGCGAAAATAATTTAAAACCAGGTGATTTCGTTTGTGGATAATAATAACAATGGCGGACTTAAACTTTGCGTCAAAGTGTGAGGGAAATTTCAATGAAGTTTTTAACATGACAGACTCTCCAAATAATTCTACATCAGAATTAGTTAGTGATGGGCCAGTGGAAGTTACAGCAGCAGCCGGTATAGGGACCCTCACTGGCATCGTCATTGCTATACTTATAAATACTATTTTGAGTATAGAGGTAAGGAATTGATTTAAGATCAATTATCAACTGTGATAGTTTGATTGGTAGGTGTAGGTTTCAACACTAACGACATATTTCCTTTCACAGTATGACAAGTATGGTGACCCAACGGTGAAAATAAAACTCTACCAACTCCTCAGTGCAAAATCCGTTTCAAAATCCATTGCCATCGTAATTTTAATCTTAGTTTCACCCATAGCTGTTACATTATTAAGTTTAGCCGTATTGTACAAAATAGCTTGTTCTATACTTATTAAAAGGCAGGACAGACGTTTCGTGAAATTTTTGGACAGTTTCGACGTGTTTTGGAGCTTAGAAGACGATATTTCTAAAAGTATCATTAACGTTCTTGGTATTATAGAGAGTAGTTCTTCAGAGACTCTAGTAGCCAATATTAAAAATAAACTGAGGGACATCGTGGAAAGTGAAAAAGCCGATAAGATCTTTTATCGGAGACGAGAACAATATGGTTTTTACTACTGGCGCAAGTACAGTTATATCGATATGGACCAGTACGTACAGATTATTGATTGCCCAGCTAAGGGTAGCGAACTCTCTATATCTGATTTTGAGGATATTATGGCTGCCACTTCCTTGAAGGCACTGCCTTACTTAGACGAGGGATTGTTCCAAATATTAATTACAAAAAAAAGAATTCGTAATGACAAAAAAAAAAGTGGAGACTATGGCATAATTTTCCGAATCCATCATTCGGTAGGCGATGGAGTTGCCCTGATCGATTTTCTGTGTAAAACCTTAGCAGATGGGAGCGAAGATAATCCAATCAACATGTTTTGTTTACCGGATTCACGTGGCGCCAATCACAATTCACCGTCGAATCTGATTAGCATGATTCGTAAACTATGCGAGATTCCTATATGTTTCATCGATGGAATTCTGCGCGAGCCAGATAATAATTCCCTGCATGGTCAAAAGTTGTTGGGTAAGAAGATATTTAAGTGGACTAAGTCTGATGAGAAGCTATTGACAAAGGTGAAGGAGATTAAAGAAAACGTCGAAGGATTGCGTTTTTCCGACATTTTAGCTGCCGCTTTGACAAGTGGTCTACACAATTTTTTTTCAAAGGTAAATTATAATTTATTGCCTCAAGTAAAGCACCTAAATTAGGTCCTATTCAGATGTCTAACCTTTAACAGACCATGGCAAATATTCCAGAAGACGTAGCAGTGGTGCTTCCCGTCAGGTTTCCAAAGGCCACAAAGGCAGTTAACAACGGATTGAAAATGGAGAATGACTTCAGTGTAACGATATTGGATTTACCAACGAATAGAAGAAATGATTTGGATGAGATACAAGAAAGATGCAACAGGTTGCGAAGTAGTGCTGATGCCTTGGTAGGTTTGGTGGTATTTGACGCAAATAAAGCAATGTTATTGATAATGCATTTTAGCAATTAAATACCTGCGGCGTTATTTATAAAAAAAACATTATTTTTAAACAGTCTGAACCCCTGACTATAATAGTCCGTGTGTGTTCTGTGAGTCTGTGGTGGATATTTTACAAGGAAAAGACACAATCGCAGATTACGTACTAGATTAAAACAGAGAAATGTTCTTTGAAGAAATCGTCATTTTATAAATAAGGCATTGTGTCTCAAGACATTTTTTTACGACTGATTAAAGTTGATTGGAAAGGGATGCCCATTTCCTTCCTAGTAGTGGTGCCTATAAGTAAATATCCAGAAAACATTATTATTGGCTGTTAACTTTATTATTAAGAAGCCTCGATTACCTACACAATATTTCGCTTCCAGTCTAACTACTACTTTCTTAAGCTGGTGAGCGGTCTCCTGCCACGTCAGATCCTGCAACCCTTGCTTAACAGCAGTCAAGCGACAATGATCTTTAGCAACATGCCAGGACCAGCATCTCTAAAGCTTTGCGGTGGAAATTTACTGAAGGATCTGGTATTCTTTGTGCCACATAAGGGTACAACAGGTGAGATGACGAAAAGCTAAAGATACAACTTTAGCTTTAATTATAGACGGAGAAGTTTTGATCGTGGTTCCAGGAATAGTGTGTAAAATGGATGGTTCTATGATATAGTAGTAGTCGGCACACAGTAGTTGCGACCAGAATTGTAAAAAGGACGTGAACATGAGGAAGTCTATACCCAGCAGTGGGTATCAACGGGTTAATAATGTTGTGCTAACTTTGTATTAACACTGTTCCTTTACGAATTATTTTGTGCCATTCTACTTTTGTCTTAATCCTAAGTTCTATAAGACTCACAATTTCAGTAGTTTCACATATTTATTTTTTTTTACTTTACTTTACTTTTTCTAAGGTTAACACGAGCACTAGACATAATTAAAACTTAAAAACCTATTTAGAGACTAAAAATTTCACCCGTGCCGGTATGTACGTAATACAGACAATAGTGTAAAGAGGTTCGGAATTTCACTGATGCCGGTGAGTCGCCCATCGGCTCAATTGGAAGAGAGCTGGCATGGATAGCCAGAGGTTGCGGGTTCGAATCCCGGCATGGGTGAAATTTTTAGCCTCTAAATAGGTTTTTAAATTTGTCCTTAGCACGGGTTAGCGCATTAAAAAAAATAAAAATAGTGTAATTAAAACTGTTTTCTGATTTATGCTCGTTTATAAACATTTTTTACTTTACTTTCCTTTTTTGGTAATCGATGGTGGCGACAAGTATCTAACTAACATTGATGCTATGGACCGAAACAATTATTTTGAAGAGAATGCTAAGACAATATTTTTTGTTAGATCACCTCGGAAATATCATTTTGAGGTGTGGCGCGAGAGGTGTCAAGTTAAAAGACGTGTTTTCATCACGATGCGCGTTTATTAACTAAAGAATAAAGAAAAAGTGAATACAATAATCGTAACATTTTGCTTGCATAGCACACCTCGGGGGTTGCAAGAAAAAAAAAACATTGTGTTTTTTTTCCTTAACTAGGTACTTAATTACTTATTTATTACCTTAATTATACAAGCGTTTGTTTTTATAATAATGAGAAAATTAATATTTTATTTTCATATTTCTAATCACTTGAAACAAATGGTTTTGTTCTATTTTTATGTATGGTTTCTGGCTTATTATCTTTCACAATTATTACATTTGGTTCATTTTCCTGAATAACAGAATATGGTCCTTTGTAAAGGGGTTCAATTTTGTTCGTTGTTTCATTTCTTACTAATACTAAATCATTTGGCTTATAACTAATAGATCTTACATTGTTATCGTAACCTACTTTTCTTTTAATTTTACTTTCCAATAAATGCTTACGCGCGTCTTTTTTTTGCTGTTTGTATTCTATATCTTAACTCTATCGCATAGTTATCTATATCGTAAATAGGCTCTACATTACAATCTTTTAGCCTACTAGGAATGTTGCACGACTTTCCAAAGAAAAGTTCATACGGCATGTACAGTGTTTCAGAATGAACACTAGTATTATAGGCGAAACACCAATATGGTAACCAATAACTCCATGTATCGAAATGCTCAGCGCACTGAATACGAAGGAAAGCTCGCAAATGCTTGTGATTGTTTTCTAAAGCGCCTATTGATTCGTGATGATAAGCAGTTGAGCTAAGCTTATCTATTTCTAGAAGGATACATACCTCTGTCATTGTTGAAGACATAAACTCCGTACCTCGATCAGTCGCTATCTGTTTAGGTATACCATACCATAAAATGAAGTTGTTTACAAATGCTCTAGCGACTGTCTTTGTATCCTTACTAGGGATGGCGTAAGCCTCTATGTACTTACTCAGTTCACACTGGATAGTGAGTATGTAGACGTTGCCTTCGTTGTCCTTGTCCAATGGCCCGACTATGTCTAAAAATATTTTCTCGAGAGCCGATGCTGCAGTTGTAGTGATAGTCATTGGTTCTTTTAAGCTGGTTGAATGTTTCATTAATTGGCATTTTTTACACTTTCTAACAAAATTGCGTACGTCGCTTTCTAGTCCTGGCCAAAAATATTTACTTCGTATATTATTAAACATACGGCGAACACCGGCGTGTCCGCTCGTGGGTAATAAATGATAGTCCTGTAGTATAAACGTTATTTCGTCTTTTTCAGTTACTCTCTTTACTCCTTTCAATGTGTGTATCCGTGGTCCGGACCAACTTTGTCTACTACTTATCTCAGTTGTTAATTCCTTTATGAAGGTTTCGTTATTATTTTCTTTTAAAATGCAAATATCTTCTACTTTTAATTCGTTACAAAAACTACTCAATTCGTTCGCAAATACGTCTCGCGTGAAATGCAACTTGAAATTGAGGTTTATGTATATTGTTAATTCGCTTGGAATAAACACAAAACATTTTTCTTCTTTTCCTATCTTCTTTTCGTTTCTTGCTCTATTAATTTGACGCGCGTCAATAAACTTCATTTCAACACAATCTTTCGGTTTCCTTAAAATATCCAAAACTCGTGGTTGTACTACAGGCCTCTCGCTACTGGCAATTTTAAGGTCCGAATTATTGTCTTTTTCTGATAGTTCTGCGTTTTTCTTTTGAGCCCTTGTCATGACTGTGATTATCTTTTCATGCATGTCTTTCAACTCATCAGATGTTATTAATATCCTAGATAATGCGTCTGCAATGACGTTTTGTTTACCTTTTATGTATACTACGTTATAATCGTACTCTCCTAAAGTGAGTCGAAATTTCAACAACCTGCTTGATGGGTCTTTCATGCCGAATAAATATACCAACGGTTTATGGTCTGTATAAATTGTGAATTTTCTGCCGTAGAGGTAGGGCCGAAAGTATTTTACGCTCCACGCAATTGCTAAGAGCTCCTTTTCGATAATAGGGTGATTCAATTCTGCTTTATTCAGAGGTCGGCTTGTGTATGCTATTGGTTTTAAATTTTTGTTGCATAACACAGATCCTAACGCATGGCCCGAACTGTCTGTTTGTAAAATAAATTCATTGTCTGTTGAGAAATTGGGATATTGCAGAATGGGATTTGACAGTGATCTTTTTAAATTTTGGAAAGCTTGTTCACATTGTTCAGACCATTCAAAAGGTTGGTTTTTCTTATATAATGTATTCAAGGGTATGGTAATCTCTGCAAAGAATGGTATGAATTTCCTGTAGTAATTGCAAAATGCCACAAATCTCTTTATCTCGTCTGCATTTTTAGGTACTGGATAATTAGTAAGCACTTTGGTTTTTTCGGGATCTGGCAATACGCCCTCCGAAGAAACAACATGTCCCAGGTACAGCAGTTGTTTTTACATGAATTCGCATTTGTTTGGATTTAATTTTAAGTTCACTTTTCTAAACCTCTCGAAGACGTCGAGCAAATTTTTATTGTGTGTTTCTAAATTCCTCCCAAAAACGATGACATCGTCGCAATAACAAAAACATTTTTCTAAATTTAGACCGGATAAGGCTAATGACATGACACAACTGAACGCACTAGGGGATATTTTCAGTCCCATTGGCAGTCGTTTCATTTGATACTGTCCTGTATCCGTAGTGAATGCAGTTATTTTCCTGCTATCTGAGTTTACAGGTAAAACGATTGATTTAAGTCTAAATGTGTGAAATAAATTGCACCTGATAGAGAATCTAAAATTTCGGTTATATTTGGGAGTGGGAATTTGTCATCCTGAATATTTTCGTTAACTTTCCTGTAGTCAATTACTAACCGCCATTTTTTATTGCAGTTTTCACTTGACTTTTTTGGTACAAGCAGAATAGGACTCGACCACTCGCTACTAGTTTCCTCTATGATATCATCCTGTATCATTTCATCGATTTGTTTCTTTATTTCCGGTTTCATAGACTGTGGTAACCTATATTGTTTTACATAAACTGGGGTGGTGCCTGGTTTAGTGACAATTTTCTGATCTATAATGGAGGTTGTTGACAGCTTGTCACCGTCTAAATAAAAAATATCCGCATATTTTGCGCAAATTATCTCTATCGATTTTTTCTCCTCCAAATTTAGATGATCTAAATGTATTAACGGTAAAAGTTTTTTAACTCTCTCGACGTTATTGTTTGATTTACTAAAGTTGTAAATAAAATAACCGTCTAAGTTATGCAACTCTGGCTCTAATTTGTAAATTTTTACTTCATGATCATTTGTGTTTAATAACATTACTCTTATTTTTCCGTTTTTTGGTGTAACTATCGCACCTGCAAGGAAAACATTTTCCGATATTTCCTTGGAACAGATTACGTGATCACCTTGTATATCATCGCTCACCTGCACATAGTGTGTATATTCACATCTCGGTGGTATTACTACATAACTTTCTAAACATTGATTTTCATGCATTTGAATGTAACACTCGCAGTTGTTATCACGCAAAGTAAGTGTATTCGTAATTAAATCAATGTTTGATAAGAATGTTCTCAGGAAATCCAAACCAATGATTCCGTCTACTTTGCACGGTAAGGTATCAAATACGTAGTACTTGTGTGTGAAAGAAGCTTCGCTATTTTCCGCACATGTCAGCGTTACCTCGGCGTAGCTATTACTTTGTATTTGTCCTCCTATTCCTTTGATTATTGTTTTGTTATTATACAACGTTATCTCTCTCGGTATAATGTTTCGTTGCAGAGCCGATAATGTTGCACCCGTGTCTACTAATAATGAAATCGGTTTGTCGTTTAAATAAAGATGGATATAACTAATGCCAGAATTATAAGTCATTATTTTATGCACGAAAAAACGTTAAATTGTCCGAATCTGATGATGACTGTGACTCCTGTGATTGTTCTTGTGGTAGGGCTTGGGCCTCATTGGTGTTCGTTGACTCATGTACCGTGTGTACGGTATGCTGTTGATTTTGAGCCCTATTTACGTACCTGCCATTGAACGGTCTTCTTCTTTGATATCCTCTATACTGGAAGTATCCGCCCCTGTTGAAATATCTTCCGCGTCCCGGGAACAAATACTTGGGAGGGTATTCTTCCTCTCTTGTTAAACCTGGGTTCCCACGGTGTTGTCCTCTGTACGTCGTTGCTCTAAAACTACGACTATTGTACATACCTTGATTTACTCGCATGTTTAGTACAGCACCTGATGATGAAGGGCGCTCAAGTTCCTCGTCTTCGGCTGCCCTGACTGCTTCCCTCAAGTTGAGTAATTTCTTGCCGTTATTATGGTGCTCAGACGTCTGTTGTTGAGGCCATCTGCAAATCGTTTTATTGCATTTTTTTCATTAATAGGTCTTAATATTTCGTAAGCATTTTCATTTGAATCTGCCTGCGAGATAGTAAGATCTGTGAACAATTCCTCTACTGTTTCCGCAAATTCTTGAATTGAGTTATTTTGTTGGGATATGTTGTTTAACTGACTCAAAAGAGAAGTTGCTGATTTCTTACTGAGCAATGTTGATTTCATGTCTTTGATAAAATGCTCTACGGTTTCATAGCTTTGTTTTAGCTTTAACTTCGCAGTTTTATTAAGTCGTGTTTTCAATACAAAAGAAATCAACAATTTCTTGCAGTTAGTTTCTTTTAAACAGCTGTCATACATTTCTAACCCATTTATGATTCTTTCCAAAGTTTCTTCCTTTCCATCCATCATTGGTACCAATTGTGCCGCGGTTCTGAGGTCGAACTTGTCAGTGGAACCCATTTTTACAGTTTGTTGTGATTCCTCACTATCGCTACTATCTGAACTGTCACTTTCTGCTGTAACTTCAACGTCGTATTCTAATATTTTTATATAAGTTTCTCTCACCTTTTTTATTGTATTTTCTATAATTAAAGGTGTTTTTGATTCTGATGGATTCACTCTTATTTTATAAATAATTAATTTTAGTTTTTCGACCAAACTCTTAGCATTTAATATTTGTTCTTTTACACTTTCTCTATTTTTCAATCTCCTCTTGGGTCCCAGTTTTCTTAGATAAACTTTTATACTTGCTAATTCGGTTAAACATTGAGTTATTTCATCTTCCATTAATATGGTTGTTAGTTTTATAAAGTAATTTAACAGTCCATAGTTCTTAAAAATACATGCTTAGAAATAAAACATAGGCTTTACTTTTATCCTTAGTTATCACCGATTCTTAATTCTATACACTTTTATATTTTTATGCGCACGTATCTTTATTTTCTATGTATTAATATTTCACTTTAAACTTCTGGATCTTCCTCTCCGGCAACTACTCTCCCAGCACCGGCGGCACCACCTCGCCTGAGTTTTATCGAAAGCCTCTCGTTCAGCCGGCGTAAAAACTCGCCATGAATCTCCTTCTGAATAAGCTTTTTTTGATATTGTTGACATTTTGTGTAAAGAAGTACACGGCGCCTAATATACCTAGCAATCACCAAGGTCACAATCACAAGCGTGTGATAGGTGTCGATTTTGTCTGCCGCCGCTGAAACTGCAGAGGCCGCCGCAGAATTACCGGCCACGTTTTGGGCAATTATAATTTCTTCTTTTTGTTCAGCTATTTTGCTTTGAGGCCTGCCCATGATGACGCGTAAAATAGCACAATATTACGTCCGCACAAGTTATTAGCTTTTAGCGCACTCATTATCAGTCTCGGAGCAGCCGCCCGTGTAAAGTATCCTCGTAAGCACTTTGACTGGCATAGGTCGCCATGAGGTGTGGCGCGAGAGGTGTCAAGTTAAAAGACGTGTTTTCATCACGATGCGCGTGCAAGATTGAAAGAAATAATAGAGAGCATTGTGCAAGCTAACCTTACTTTTTTACAAGAGCATGTTAATTAGAATGCTGACTTTAGTAATGTAATATTGATAATCTTATGAAAGAGCAAATAGATACTGACAGTGAATTTGGAAAGCTAAGTATTTGCACTAAATGTTGTATAGACAAATATCTAGAAGTAAATACAATTGAAATTCTATTATGCATTTCTATTAGCCTACCTACATTATATTGTGATCTGTAAATTTGTTAACTATTCTGAGGAAACAGCAAATTAAACAGCAAATAAATCAACTGTAACGGTATAATGGTTTCAAAAAGCACAATTACACACCACACATAAAACAATAAATTCAAACACATTTAGAGGAGAAACACAATAGTTCAAACACAATAAGTAAACAATTTTGGAACGAAGTACATAACTTACATGGCTCAGGATCAGGCTCCCAGGGAGAATACAACCAAAAATAGTAATCCAGGCTACTAAATGTTATCTGCTTTTATAGCCTGCCTGAGACCCCTCCTAGCTCAAAACAATATGGCATCTTGGCCAATCACAAATATATCCTGTCAAACAGAAGTCTTTCTAAAAATATTATCAAGTAATCATATTATTCATCTTAGCTGTGTAATGCAGATTTCATTTTATTATTTATCGTAACCGATAAAGATATGATTGAATAAATAAATTGGTGAATAACTCTAAACATCACAAAGAATAACTTTTTGTTAATATCGAAAGGATATAGGTATTGGTATCAGTTCGTATTGAATAACTAATATTCAACTTCAATTACAAACTAAATGGTCGGTTCTCAATCTAATAATATTAACACGGTTTTATAAAATATACATTTAAAATTAAAGTAACTTTTATAGTTGGAAATATAAAAGATACTTTATTCAGTGATTTTATCGATATTCTGTCACGGCCATCCTGACCTGTGCTTCGTCCTCGAAGTACTTACAAACAAGTAAAGAACAGAAATTAACTATGGTAGATTCTTCGTTTATAAAAGGAACTTCATCGTAACATAGCTCTGTTTTGCACACCATATGAATTTTACATCAATTATCTCATGCTGGCACTTTTTTTAAGTAACGTCAGTATTCACATTTACTGAGTAACGTTGTTTCACATTCAGTGGTATATTTTGCATCAAGTACCTGTTATCATCAATATTCACGATTACCGAGTACCATCGGTTCCTATTCACACTTAATTGTACATTTTACATTCTGGAACACCAGTATTAACATTTACTGGCACAGGTACCATCTGCATTTATTTGCATATCTTTATTGGGTAACGCCAGTATTCACATTTACTGGCACATCCTCATATCAACATATCAAGCGATATCACCATTTGCGTAAATATCAGAACTAAGTAGTACATAATCTGCGTCACAATGGTAGCACATTTTCACATAACGTCAAAATTCTGGCTCATGAGACAGGTATTACAAAAAAATCCTCCAAAACGATTTTATAACAGAATTATTGTTCAAGTACCACAACTCATTTATCGTTCAGCCCAAACTTTTTTTTATACGAACAAATAGGCATAAAAATAAACAACTCCATCAGAAAAATTTTAGACACTACATGTAAGTATTTACACAGAAATCTCTATATTCTAATAATAAAATGGCAAGGCTTTATTATATTTCAATTCGCATTCCCAATACACTTTTCATTGTACTGGCGATTTTTACCGTACGTGAAACCATCAACCTGAACTTTATCCGCACTTTTATTCGCTTTTAAACACATGAATACTCCTTTCCGAAATTTTTAACAGTATTTGCAACAACTAAGTAGCAACTGTCATCTACACACAAAATATAGGTACAAAAACTGAACGTTTGCCGTCTACCCACATTTTTTTCTCCACTTTCTTTTCGATGTTTATCCATTGTTATTTTGATCATAGATATTTTGAAGCATTAGGTAATCTGGGTGTTAGCAATTGCAAACTAAGTTTTATACGTCGATGACAGCATTAGGTGATTTGAAGTATTAGTGATTTGAAGTGTTGTAATTTTAGGGGTTTTGAGCATCAGGGTTTTAAGTGTAGATATTTAGATATTGTAATATGTACGCCTTTATTATGGCTCCCAATCTGAGGTATTGCAGACAGTTACGATTTAATAAGATTTCAAACAACCAGCAACGGTTCAATAAAAATTTACTTTCCCTGAAATGAGACCAAATGTCGAAAATTTCAAGCTTATTGTCACATAAAAATAAAATGAATATGTATCATTCAGGAATTCATTTAAAAGGAATAACATTTGTCAGTAAGCATTTTTTTTTTTACCGTGTCTTAAATACATTTGTGTTTAATATATAATAATGCCTTTTCCCAATAAGGCTGTTTTTGCACGATGGAGACGCAATTTACTTTCGTCACGTCTATTTAACATATCATAACATTTTATATACATGCACAGACATTACTTCTGGCCCCACACTAGGATACCCTGTGTTATATTGTTATATTTCTTATTACAGCTGCATACAAACGTGGAAACAACTCAGGATGTTTTTTTACGAACATAACTACCTCAAATATAATATATAGTGCAGAAAGTGAGAATCCAGTATTTAATTTTGACAAATAGATACTGGCATGTGTCAGTGGGTTTTAATATGAAACATCGCCCGAATGCAGCGTTTTGGCAAAATAATTTCTTTATTAGTCGAGTTGCCCCAGAAGATAAAACTATACCCAAGTATCGATTCTACAATTCAGTGATTATGCTGCTAGTATAACATCTGTACTGACTGTTTTCGCAAGTTTAAATAGGGCATACGCCGAACTACTAACTTTTTTACTTGTTTCGTCAACGTGGTTCAATACTTAGAACCTTTCGGTTTAATCCACATTAAATTTAAGAAAGAGTATTTTATAAATAATTTACCCATTCACCTATCAATTTCTCAATTTAAAGTTTTGTAAATGGGCTGGAATACCAGAGACATTCAAAAACTCTTCCAGCATAGTAAGTCAAGTGATTATTAAACTGTTCACAATTTTCTTGGCCACTGTGGCTAAGAGTGCTCAATCACACTAATATTATAAAAGCGAAAGTTTGTGAGTGTGTATATTCGTTACTTCTACACGTCCAAACGTCTGGAGCGATTTCAATAAAATTTATTATGGAATTAGCAGACACCCTGGATTAACACACAGGCTACGTTTTACAGCGGGTAAATACCTTAGTCCCATGAGAAAATCGATAAACCACGGGTAACACCGCGGGGCACAGCTAGTACTTATAATATTATATCAAAATCTGGCCCAGGCTTCGATATTATACTTTTATTTGAATATTCGCCCCAATGAATTTTGAATGGTATCACATTCGAATAATTGAACTTCAATTCTCTAACTTCTGTTTTTTTTTTGTAATTAGTTCAGAGTATAATTTAGGAGGGCCTACAGCATTAGCCTCTGCCTCTACGTAATGAGAGGAATTATACAGCGTCCAGTGGCATCTACACTCGCACTATATAGGTGAAGTGACCACTCGGACGCTACAAGGCCTATAGGAAACAAAATTATAATCAAAGGAGGAAATAGAGGCCTTTCTTATAAAATAGCAAACTATTGAAATACTGGAATAAATTGTATTAAGTACTATTCGAACAGTAAAAATGGGCGAATATTAAAAGCCCTAATCCTAAACTACAAGTGCAAATATTAACGCATCGAATATTGTGGAGTGGTAGAAAAAATTTAGCAACCATCTATTTATATCGATTTCTCGACTAGTGATATCTATTTCCACAGCAATGAACCAGTTAGAAGGTAACCTCAAGCGTCGTCTGGGCGCTGTCGCACGGCCGCGGCCTTCGTGCCGGTTAAGTCACAAATACCCACAAATAAAAAAAAATTAAAAAAACAGGCTTCGGGGTACTGAGCGATTGGTAACTACGTTCATAATGAGAGTTTTGTAAGAAGGTACTAAGTAAAAGGTTTTGTTAATAATTATCACACAAGTAAGCAATGCCTAGAGCATCCACACTTGGTACAAATTCCACAGAAAAGCCTAGATTAAGAACCAGGAAAAGTTGTAGCATTTAATTTGCATTAAAATTATTCTCCGAATTCTTATTTATTTATTATTTATATATACTTATTCACTGAAAACAATGCAAGATTACAACATCATTACTTTGCCAAACTGCTAATGCAGTTTGTCGGCAAGCTCTTACTCCTTGCTAGCGTTTCATATTTCGAGAAGATAGTGTATGTACAGATTTTTTCATAAATATTCCTTTTGAAGCTTCCAAAGACTCCACCCGTATTAATACAGAACCGCAGAGGGTCTTACCAGCCTTGGCTGCCGTGTTAATGCTGCTTCGCGTGAAGTCCTCTAAGAAGGTCTTCATCTTGATACTGTTGCACTGTGTCGCAGCTCTGCTTGATTCGGACAGGATCGAGCTTCGGCAGCGCCTTCTTGCGGGGCGCAGTGACAGCAGAGCGAGTCGCAGATCATCGGCTGCTGCAGCATCCAAGCTAAACATAAAAAAATACGCTAAAATTTCTTGTACATACTTAAATTGAGGCGTGATGTATCCCACTTCTGATGCAAGATTGAAAGAAATAATAGAGAGCATTGTGCAAGCTAACCTTACTTTTTTACAAGAGCATGTTAATTAGAATGCTGACTTTAGTAATGTAATATTGATAATCTTATGAAAGAGCAAATAGATACTGACAGTGAATTTGGAAAGCTAAGTATTTGCACTAAATGTTGTATAGACAAATATCTAGAAGTAAATACAATTGAAATTCTATTATGCATTTCTATTAGCCTACCTACATTATATTGTGATCTGTAAATTTGTTAACTATTCTGAGGAAACAGCAAATTAAACAGCAAATAAATCAACTGTAACGGTATAATGGTTTCAAAAAGCACAATTACACACCACACATAAAACAATAAATTCAAACACATTTAGAGGAGAAACACAATAGTTCAAACACAATAAGTAAACAATTTTGGAACGAAGTACATAACTTACATGGCTCAGGATCAGGCTCCCAGGGAGAATACAACCAAAAATAGTAATCCAGGCTACTAAATGTTATCTGCTTTTATAGCCTGCCTGAGACCCCTCCTAGCTCAAAACAATATGGCATCTTGGCCAATCACAAATATATCCTGTCAAACAGAAGTCTTTCTAAAAATATTATCAAGTAATCATATTATTCATCTTAGCTGTGTAATGCAGATTTCATTTTATTATTTATCGTAACCGATAAAGATATGATTGAATAAATAAATTGGTGAATAACTCTAAACATCACAAAGAATAACTTTTTGTTAATATCGAAAGGATATAGGTATTGGTATCAGTTCGTATTGAATAACTAATATTCAACTTCAATTACAAACTAAATGGTCGGTTCTCAATCTAATAATATTAACACGGTTTTATAAAATATACATTTAAAATTAAAGTAACTTTTATAGTTGGAAATATAAAAGATACTTTATTCAGTGATTTTATCGATATTCTGTCACGCGTTTATTAACTAAAGAATAAAGAAAAAGTGAATACAATAATCGTAACATTTTGCTTGCATAGCACAATTTACACTTGCCTATTTGAGATCCAACCCTTTCTGTCTCAGGCCTCGGCGTGACGGCTCTTTGCTACGGAGGAGTCCTACGCTTTGCCGCAATGGCCGATGAGGCCCTGGTCTCGAACGGAGATGATCTGGCCCTGATCCTAGACGGAATGGTGGTGGAAATCCAGCGGATTCACCGTCGCTTCGTCGTGACCGGGTGTTAGAAAGAAGTAAAGCTGGGAGTCGGCTTTACCGTGGCATTTCATTAAAAGGTTATAGTTGGTTAATTTTTTGAGTTCTTATAACGAGTAGGACAAAGAAAGTTGTACACGTAATAATTTATATGAACTTACTTGACAATATGGTTTGATCTTAAGGAGTACATGTGGTGTTAAAGTTATTGTTTTGTTTCCCCAACCGATCCGTAGGCACACCAATTAGCGTTTTCAGGTCGATTACTTTGTTATCGTTGTTGCAGGTATGGAGATCGTCAACGTAAAAGCCGAATTGTGATAACAGGACAATTGTAATATGTTTGACCGTACGCTAATGAAAGAATGCTTATTACTTATTGATGGATTGTTTTAATTAAATCTAAGACAAACTTGCTAACAAATTAAAGAAAAGTCTAAATAAAGATGAAATGAATACCTACCTACTAGAAGTTTTTAGAAATCACAATTTGAAACTGAAGCACGACGACTCCCAAGAGAGTTGAGGAGAGAACTCTTCAATTTGAGTCTTCAGCCGCATGTTCTCCAAAAAAAGACGGTTGCATTTACGGATCTAGAATATACGCTCATATTTATATTTGAGAAGACGTACAAAAAAATTATATATAAAGGGCATCGCGGCAAGAAAACGAAACTGCAAACTTCCAATGACCTTCCTACTTACGGGCCGAAAAGAGATATAATCATCAGATTAACAGAGAATTAACCAATCAAAGGTGCCTTTACACTTAATCACGTGTAGGTAAGGTAAGCAATACTTAATGTTTCACACAATCTAAATTTTTCTTTACGTAAAGCGCAAATTAAAGAACAAGGTATGTATACAGCTTGATTTGCCGTTCTACATGCTCATTAATCACATAGATAGAGACCACTGCTGAGTATAGGCGTCCTCATCTGCGTGTGGAGTGGAAAACGCCTATGCCTACTCAGCTTGGAGAGTCACCACGCCAACTCTTCGGTTCCCTGGCAATTTAATTTGTTGAGCTATGATGCCCAATCGAAGAGTTTTTTTATACGAATTTTGTATCTTACCTCAGCCAGCAACGAAGAGCGAGTGACGTCGGTCTCGTCGACCATTTTACGCCTTAACTCTGCGTCCAGATCGCAACGCGCTTTCAGTGCCATCCGCAGAACCTCACGGAGTGTTTCTTTTAAGCATCGCACGGTTTCCGCGAACTGAGTTTTCTGGGGAAATTAAAGATGTGACAGGAGTATCATATCTTGTTCTCAAGCATGATGTTCAACATTGTGATAACTAAGCAAAGAGTAAGGCTATTAAAGCGGTGGCCTGAAAGAGAAGTTACATTGGTGAAAGCTTTGAGAAAAGAGGCAGGCGAGGGAATAAAGACATTAGTTACAGGTCAGCAATCACGAAACCGGTGATGATCAAAATGAACATGTGTATCAGGAGAGTTGTTTATTGTTGATGGAACAGTTACGCCACGTTATCAGCGCCCTGCGGTCCTCTTAGGCGTGAGGTATATGCGAAGGACTGGAGACGAGGACGTGGGAAAGACAGGCGTCCTTCATTTCACTTTTAAACAAAATGTACTGAAGCGATGGGATATAACCCACACAGATAGGTAAGACCCAGCGAAGACACAAACTTTATACAAAGCGTCGAGTCTTTTCGGCGCCCACGAAGCCTTAGTTTTGCAATGGATTACCTAGTTGCTGGTTCACTTAGAAATTATAGTTACCATAATTACCTCTAGGTTTTGAACAAAGATTGTGGTGGAATTAGAATAGGTAGTGTATAGTAGGTAATAGAAGCGCTCGTGGCCTAAGCGAACCGAGTGATTGGAATCAATCGCTTGAGTTAAGTAACAACAGGCGCGGTCAGGTTCAGGATGGGTGACCGTCCCGTGACTACCGCTGGTGGCATTTTTTCGAGTGCTTCTGTGCTTCGCAAGGCACGGTAAGCTGTTGGTGCCGGCTGTTATGCAATGGCAGTCGTTAAGCCATGTCAGAAGCCTTATGGGCGGCTTGATAACTTCTGACAGTACAGCCCGCCACTGTCTTATAATCCTCTACCAAACCGGACTTAGCCCCCATGGTTGAGTGTGGCCTAACCTTCCTGCGATGCAGGAAGAGACCCGTGCCCCAGCAGTGGGGACAGACAAGGGTTGATAACGATATAGTAAGTGGAATTCCACCGCAATCCTCGTTCACTTTCTGGCAGGTTCAATTTGATGCGACTGAGGCATATCTACTGGCAAACGAAGCTTCAACAGCCTCACAAATACCTGTGCAGCCCGCCGATCTCGGAGCGCGAGATACCTGTCTCCAACCTCCAGCAACGCCTTGTGCGCGTGATCGACGCGCGCCTGCGACAAGCGCACGCGCCGCTGCAGACGCGCCAGCGTCGCATCACGCTCATCGAGCGCGCGACAACGGGCGTCATACGCGTGCAGAAGAGACGTGTAGCGTTTCGCGAGCTCCTCGTATCTGGTTAAGGACACTTTGGTTCTTCTTCTTCTTCAGGCTATATTAGTCCACTGCTGCACATAGCCCTCCCCTAATGAGCGCCAAAGCGCTCTGTCTTCAGCGTGCCGCATCCAGCATCTGCCTGCAGTTTTTCGCAGATCGTCATCCCACCTAGTCGGACGGCGTCGTACACTAAGTTTGCCGAGTCGCTGTGGTTAAATGTATATTATTGCCCTTGAAGGACATGGGAGCGGCTGAAAACCAAATCACCGGCATAGGTAGTACGATTACCCGAGCCACGCGTTTTGTAGCGATAAAATGTCAGAATTTGACAATGAATGTACTAGAAAGTCGCGACTTTTGAAGTTAAAAGTCGCGACTCGCGTCGTCGTAGGTACTACCCAGACTGGAGCCGCAGTCGTATGGGTCAACACAAAATGAGTCACTTGATGTCATTTGCCTTTTACTATCCTATAAACAAGGCCCAATTAATATTGGGCAATAAGCATCTAGTTTTTCATGAGTTCTCTGTAGACACTTCGTAGTAAATATGTTTTGGTAAGGAGTAAGGTCACAAGCGAAGATCTTTGAGAAGTGACGTGGAAGTGGAAGTGACTAATGAGGCCAGAGGGCTTGACCTTTATGAATGTTCTAAGTATGAGTTCTAAGATTTCCGGGGAGATCAGAGTGAAGATGTGCGAGGAAGGCCAATGTTTAGCCTTCCTTCTTATGTGTTGTCGAAGACGAATAGAGGCTAATTTATTGCTAACATGTGGGGGTTTGTGCAAAACGAGGAGCTAGTTTGTATATGAGAGTATCAAGTTAGTATACAAACTATATAGGAGAAATAGGCTGGATGTATTAAATACCAATATCTAAAATATGAATTTATTTTCGTTATATTTATCCACTTTGTCCTGTAGGATCTGATTCCATGCGATCGAAGTCTTCTATAAAACTATCAATGTAGGTGACAAAGTACCGACTTATGTAAAACCAGAACACCAACGTGGAACGTTACGGGAAAACCCGCAAAACATGCCGTTTATTGCCACGACACACATCAGGGTAAATAAGTACGATCTTATATAAAACATGATTCCTCTAAAACGCCCCTCAGAGGCAGTTTAATAAATCTGTTGTCACGTCTTTCCCTTTACCGCGGACTAATTAAACTGCCTGTGAGGAGTATTTTAAGGAATCCTAAATAAGACCGCTAAACTTTTAGCTTTTAATGTCTAGACGTATTTCTTTTCTTGTTAAAATTATTTTGGGTGTAATAAATAAACGGTTTGTATTCTAAAAAAAACATCAGGGTTCTGGACTCACTCACTGGTACTGGAGACAAACGATGCTCATCGTGGACCACGACTCAGCTAAATCCACTTGACTTCTCGACGTTTTGGTTTCTGCAATTTACAGGATAGCCTGTTAGTTTTTTGAATATACCTCGGGCTCTAGAGTAGGCTTCGGTTTTCGCCAATTTTCGCCAGTTTTCGTACTCTCAAGTTCTGATTTCGAAATTAAGTGTCATGTTAGTTCCGATATTTCTATTACACGAATATATCCGATAGTAGCCGAGGTATATTCTAAAAGCTAACAGAACATCACATAAACTCACGCCGTAATCCGGAGGGGTAGGCAGAGACCAGGGAGCCGATTCTCGCCCATGCGAATAGAAAGCGTAGACGCAAAATATTCGAAGGCTTACACATTTGTCGCATAAAAATAAGATAACAAATCGCCTCGCTAGAGTTAAAATTAGGCCTCGTAAATTGTTATTTAAGACTAGCTGACCCAGCGAACTTTGCTCCGCCTAACAGTCGATTCTTATTTTTTTTATTTTTCTCTCCGTAAGAACCATCCTCGTACTTCAAGGAATATTCTAAAAGAAGAATCAGCAAAATCGGTTCAGCTGCTCTCGAGATTTGCGCTTACCAACACATTCAGCGATTCATTTTTATATTATAGACTAGCTGACCCAGCGTACTTCGTACCGCCTAACAATCGATTCTTAATTTATTTTTATTTTTCTCTCCGTAAGAACCATCCTCGTACTTAAAGGAATATTCTAAAAAAAGAATTAGCGAAATCGGTTCAGCTGCTCTCGAGATTTGCGCTTACCAACACATTCGGGGATTCATTTTTATATTATAGATTAGAAAGAACAGTTAAAAAGTTTGTGTGCAGTGTGAAGTCTGTGTAAGCCTCGTCATACAAAAATGATTATCAGATAACGAAAGCTTAGCGTCTTTCACAACCACATTGGTTGTAAATAGGTATGGCTCACTATGGCCAGAATATTTCATTAAGTCTCTTAAATTCTTATTTATGGTTAGCAATAATAGTAAAAAAGTTTGATTGCACAGTGTGATGTCTAAATATCGACATCAAGTACCTATCACAACTAAAATGTTCAACAGATAAGGAGAGTTTTTTGAAAGGTTAAACTTTTTCCACTACCACAGAGGTTATTATCGCAACAGAGCCATTTTCTTATTCGAATTCAATCTAGCATAGCGCTCAGAAAACAGATTTTGGCTGTCGCTCGACTCTACACCAACATTCAACTCATAATCTAACGAGATAGGGCTAACGAGATCTGTGTAATATGTCCATAAAAAAAAAAAAAATCTTTAGAGTCGTATAAGAATTACTTGCTAATGAAGTGAGCATAGGTAATTGGGTCCCAGAGTTCACCACTGGCCACGATGCTGACAAAAGTTGTTCCGCTTCATCAATATTAGTAGTCGTTGCATGCACACACGCCGGTTACGGGTACTATTTATCTTGCCCTTCGCTAATAAAATACATTCCCTATTTCCTCGAAGTAGGTCCGTCAGCTAAAACATTTTTAGCACACATTACGTGTAAAACCAATCTGTTTCGGAGATGTTCTAAACCTTTAAGGTTATTGCCATAGATTCTACATTAACCAGCTGTAGTGGCATAAAGCTGATAATATCTGCCGAAGAACCCTTTTATTGATGGGGTATAAAGGTTTTTCAGACTAGACGTGAACTGGCAGATACCACTATCTGGAATATACGTGCCGCTCTAGTGCTCATGCCTTGTCTCTTGATACAATGCCCTTCTAAATTGTAAATGTTTGTTTTATATCCTATTCTTTGTTTTACAATATTTTTCTTTGTTCGTTCTTTTCTTATTTGTCTGTATTATTTTAATATCGTGTTATGTGTATTGTATCTTTGTGGCTTTAAATAAATGTATCTAACTCTCTCTCTCTCAAAGAGAGAATATGGGTTTAATCACCACGCGTGCCCATAGCGGATTGACAATTTCAAGCGCTGAGTTATGTGAACAACCTAGTCACTCAGGTTTCCTCACAATATTTTCTTTCAAAACTAGCGGGTGGCATTGCTACTCGCTAGTTTATCTTCACAAATGTACGTAACTGAGAAGACATAAGTAGTCATTGCTACATGTCGCGATTCGAACCCGCAACCTTCCGGATAAGAAGTCGGCGTTCTACCGCTCCGCTACTACCTTGTTTTGGAAGCACCAATGGCTGGAAGAAGTAATGTGCCTTGGGAAAGCTTGTGTCCTGTAGTGTCGAATGGGGCGTATAGATTAAAATGGAATGGAACCTTTGGTAGCCTTAGACCTCTCATCCTCCACATCTTTGTTCCACCAGTCTTCAGGGTTATGCGTATGCGCATGGCTTGCCTTGCACTGCAATAGACGTTTCTCATATCGTCTGGTCTTGTTTATACTTCGCTCGAGGCTGTCCAAGATATTGCGTGCGTTTTCAAGACCGTTCAAGAAATTATTTTGGCTAGGATTGATCTGAAAGTGGAGTAGTCTGAGCAATAAAGCATTAGTTGATCTGGTGGTATCTAGTTATTTCCTCCACGCATTATCGGTCTAAAGGTCTACCCATTAGATGCTGTAATTGCACCGAGATTTTCGAGCTAGTGTCTTTGATAGTGTATTAATTCCATGGCCGCTTCAAGTTGCCACGGACAAATGCATGGTGCAGGTAGAATAAAAACATAGGTATATATAGGTACCAAAGGTGACTTGATTGATACATTATTGTCAGAGAAATTACTTTAGGGATTAAATTTCAATGGAGTTAGAAATTTGGTTGAAACTGCGACAACACATTTGCTTTCCACTAAGGATTTTATTTTTATTTTAATTATTTGGGTTCTTTAGCACATAGACACGGTCCACATCCAAACCACATCCCAGCGTAGGTATAAAGTAATCGATCAGTAGCAACGTTAACTATGAAATTGCGATGTGGTTGCGTTGCGGTTTTGCTTAGTAGAGTATGTTCATTATGTTATAGAGTACGCTGTTGGCTTTGACGGGAAATTTGGTCCGTATCAATAATATACCTACTATGTATCATTTGAAAATCAGAGCTGTTTCGAATAGAAACCGCAAACGCTGAAATAGTAATATTGTCACACGCACACTTTATAATTATTATCATACTTCCTACTAATATTATAAACGCGAAAGTTTGTAAATATGGATGGATGGAGGTTTGATACTCTTTCACGTAAAAAGTATACCTACTGAATGGATTTTAATGAATATTTATACAATATTATAGCTTAACTACATCAGAATAACACATAGGTTACAATTTATAATGATAGGTACTGTGTGAATTGTCCAAAATTTTATGATACCTAAGTGTCGAGGAAGTAGGAAAATATCTACCATCTGCAGGCTATTCTGGCGTGCGCTGCCAAAACCTTTTCTACGCCACGCTAAAATAAGCTACTCGAAATGCTAATCCTGCGCAGATGAAGGCGGGGGCACCAACTAGTGTAAGTAAGTATATTTGTGTGTGGCAAAATAAATAATTCATTCATATTATCAATTTTCGTACGAGTTGGTGCCTACCAACATAGAAATTATTCTTAAAGGTACTCCAAGCCCGCCCTAGTAGTTGTGATACGAGTGAATGAATCCTATAGGTACTATAATTTGAGAAACTTACATTGAGTTCAACAAGTTTCAAGTTTTCTGATCTGAACAAGTTATTTTGGATGTTATGATTTTGCATCTTAGTAACTGTTTGAAACGGGAAAGTATTTTGTCTACAATTTAGGCAAGAAACAGAAAAATGTCTAATATTTTTGTGATCACGTCTGTGGTTGTGATCAGCCAGATAAGTAGATATCTCAATAAAGTGGACGACAAATCAAATATTTTGTGTGGGTGATTAGTGATTAATTGCTTTGTGTGGTGATTTGTTGGACCACAGACTAAAAAGACAAGACAATAATTTTATAAAATGTTAGGAAGGTTAGGACCACAGATATCTCATGCTCTGAGGTTAGGACTAAGATCCTGATTTTATTTGAAAAAGATACAGACCTAATACGCTCAAGAAAATCCCCCGTGTTCGCTCATTCTTATGTAGGTAATGATTGTAAAAACTTCCTTTTATAAAATGTGGTCTGAGACGCAAATGTGCTAAGACCACAGACCTGGAGCACATAGGAAGGATGAGGGACGAAGACGCGGAAAAGACGTGACGCGTTGTATACAGGTCGCGTCCTCGCCCTGTCTTATATCTGTAGGCTACGTCCCATGCATCGCTTCAGTATATTTTATACGGGTGAACTGCAAGGATACTGCGTCTTTTCCGCGCCCTTATCCCACGTCCTTCCTATATGCTCCACGCCTCAGTGCGTTACTAAATAAAATTAGGGACTTTTTGTACCTATATATTTTATAGATTTTAAATTTTATCTCCGACTTAGATTTTGATAGAGAAGGCATAAGAATTATTACCTTTTCTATCTAGCGGTGGTAGCGCAGGCGGTAGAACGCTTGCCTCGTATGCAGGGTTCGAACCCTGGCTTGTAGCAATACTACCTACCTACGCGCTAACTGTGAAAACATCGCTGAGTGCCTGAAGTGCTCGGTATAACTCTGCGAATTTTCGGAATCGCCAATTCGCGGTTGGTACGCGTGGAGATTATGCCCATGCCATGGGCTCACTCTATGTATTGACTGTGGTTTGTGAATTTGTAGTAGAAATACCACTCGCTAACTATGTAAACATCGCTGAGTGCTCACATAACTCTACGAATCTCTGGAATCGCCAATTCGCGGTTTGTACGCGTGGAGTTTATGCCCATGCGCATAGGGCTTCTCTCTGAGAGAAGCCCTATGCGAAGGGCTATACACAACGGTATATGTCCCATATACCTATTATAGGAGGCGTAAAAATATACGCCTCAATTTTTTTTACTCAATTTTTTTAAATTTAATCACACTAATTTCAAGGCGAAAGTTTGTGAGTGTGTGTTTGTTACTTCATCACTTTTAAACGGCTGGAGCGATTTAAATAAAATTTGGTATGGAGTTAGCTGAAACCCTGGATTAATACATAGGCTACGTTGTACTGCGGGAAAATATCTTATTCCCATGGGAAAATCGATAAGGCGCTGGTAGCACCGCGGGGCATAGCTAGTAACCCATAATTTTAAGATGATTTCTAACACATTTCGAAAATGTCCCTGATTGTACCTTATAAAACACTGCCTCAGACCACAATAATTTGTCTATGGCTCATTATACAACTACAAATAATGTCAGGCTTTAGACACATTTTTCAATGTTTCAAAACTAGTTTTACACACTTCACAAATAATAAAACGTAGAAACATTATCAGATGATTTATTCAACTACAACAAAAAGCATAACTTTTTATAACTAAATCAGTCTAAAAATATTCTATCTCCTGAAGTACGTCTACTTTGACTCAAAAAAAATTTACTAACATGATAAAATCTAAAATAGTACTACATTTGTGCATTCTCACTTATTGCGAAAAGAAAAAATATATTGTTGCACGTTTTTATAACAGCCTATAAAATTGGGATTGTTCCCATACTGTACATTCCAAGAAATAATACATTGATTTCCTTCATATAATACATACATTTAATGTACATACCTTATAAATGGCCAATGATTTATAGAAGGAACATTATAAATATTTATATTCTTGGATCGTACATTTCCGAATTGTCACAGCAGGTCAATTTAACTACATACTTTAAAACCAATATTCCACAGACTTAACATTGATTTACTTAAAAATTTAAAACAAACCATCAATATTGTATCATGGAAGACGACTACTTAAAACACTCGAACAACAGGATCTTTAACAGGTTTTACTTAAAATTATAACCCATTCAACATTGTATGCATAACAAGTCAATTATATCAATAAAATATATAGGTAGTTCTTTGGTTTAACGTAGACATCAAAAATGTATAGAAGAGACGTGATTTTTTACAGAAACTAAGTTTTCCTTAAAAAGCGACTCGGACGTTGTTCTGTTAGTTATGTGGACTCAGGATTTGAAATTTTAGAATATGTCCTACAAAACCAAATTCATTTACTAATTACTTAGTTTACTTTTTACGCTGTACGTCTCTAAGTCCGTGATTGAATCACATAACTCTGTATACATTTCAAAACATTTTGTTTAGTAGATTCGGAGAAAACAGACTGTAACAGATTGACACACAGTAATAAAGAAATAGGAGTCATCTCACAAGGGTACCGCTATACCATCGAAGGTACATAAGCCTAAAACGATTAGAAACGCATCGTTGAGTGAAAGCACCAATCATAAATATATTGCAACGTAAAGAATTTACATTTGACATTTAATTTGACGACCTCTGTGGCGTAGCGGTAGCGCATCTGCCTACCATGCAAGAGGTCCCGGGTTCGAATCCCGGCTGGGACAAAAAAAAAAACAGGTCTTGGATGTTTACATGTTTGTGATGTCGTTTTTTCTGGTTCCCACGACACAGGGTATCCTAGTGTGGGGCCAGAAACAATGTATGTGCCTATATGTAAATGTTATGTTACATTAGGTAGTTATTGGAATTATTTACAGCAAACTCATTATATTTGCGGATCACAGCGAATAACGAAATTAACTGAACGATTGATTGATGAACCGAATGATGATTTTTAAATTTATGTTTTCGTCATGAGAAAAAGTTTTCTCGCCCCATTGCTGAATTGTCGATGATGACGGTAGAATTTCTTAAGGCGCTTTTGGTCCTAACTAGCCCAACAGAGGAAAAAAAAGTCTCATAACTTCTACTTATAAAACAAGTTATGATTTTTTCCATTGGTGGCGCTACTTAGCACTCCGAAGCGTCTTAATTACTCGCGATGGTCGTATAAAGTTATATATTAATCGGGTCTAATTGCGATTATTTAGTACGTAACCGCCCGTTGCAGTTGCGGCAACTGCAACGTTGCCGAAACGTCGAGAAATAAGGTAATTACGTTCTTCTAAATAATCGCGCTTAGACCTGTGGGAGGTTTGTGCACTCTAGGGAGGCACTTGAAACTGTGCAGTTATGAGATAGATGTTGCACTCGGAGGCATGAGATACGCAGCAGGTATGTGTATGTATGTATGTATGTATGTATGTGTATATGAAATAATAAAGAACGGAAACCGCAATAGAATATTTTTAGAGACAGACTCTACGTAGTCAAGAGCGTGCTTTAGCGTTAAAATTTCATAGAAAAATCGCTTCATTTTAATGTTTCATATACGCGCCGGATTGGAACTGATGATATCAACAACTTTGTATGTCCCCACTGCTGGGGCGCGGGTATCTTCATGCATCGCAGGAAGGTTAGGCTATGGGTAGCCACTTTCTACATGGATAGGCCATGGGGGCCAAGTCCGGGTTGGCTTACTGTCAGAAGCTATCAAGCCGCATATATCAGGCCTCTGACATGGCTTAACCACTGCCATTACATGACAACCGGCGCCAACGACTTAACGTGTCTTGTGAAGCACGGAAGCGCTCGGAAAAAATGCCACTAGCGGTAGTCACAAGATGTTCACCCATCCAGCATCTGACCGTCTGTTGTTTCTTAACACAAGTGATTCATTCCAATTACTTACTTGGTTCTACTAGCCACGAGTGCTTCAGGCCACGCGCTTCAGTGAATTGGAACTAAACATTGTAAATACAATATATTAAATAAACTCAGTCATTGCCTACCCTCGCCAGTATTCCAGCGGGGTAGGCAGATACTAGGGGTTTGCCACTTGCCACTATCTTGACAGACCCCTTTAGCTTCATGTAAATGTATTAACATAACACAACGCCGAAGTTTGCACATGGTAAAAATACTACGAACAAATTTGAGTATTTTCGTTTATACTTCAAAAATTAAAACTCCTTCCAATCCGGCTCATTTTTTTGGACATTAAAACCAAACTATGTTCTTATGGAATTTTGTTGCTACTAGCGTGTTCTTAACCATTGATTTTTTTGTCTAGCTAAAACTTATTTAGCACTAATAAAGTACATAAGTCTACCTGTAATTATAGCTCCTGATTGCATTAGCGTAACTGCGCGAATATATCAATGGTTCTATATTATACGGGTCTAATCGCGATTATTTATTAGGTAAAACGTAATTACCTTATTAAAATCGCGATTAGACCCGTTTAACATATATCTATGTATGAGTATTGCAAATCATTAAGAAATACTATATATCAATAGTATAGGTACGTATTTATGTATCAGGCAGTAGATGGAGGCACTTTTTTATTACAGTACTTTATATTAAAATGTCTTTTATTAAGTATTTCACTATTTTGTATACTTATTGCATGCCATTTGGTTTTCCAGAATTTAATTTCTTCAACACAGCTATTTCATGGTTTGACAATTTTCTTGTGTGCCATGATTTGGCAATGGAATTCAAAGTATTTTGAACCTCAAAGTAAATACTGATGATTTGGCTTTGGCAGTATCTTTTCCTACATTCAGCATACCGCTAAATAGAAATCTTAAAGAATATTGGTTCTTATAATATTGCTTAAATTGTGATGAAAACCAAATTTTTGAGCTTTGGAAAACTCACCTAAGCAATAGCAATTTCTACAATCAACCATACATTACCAAACCGATCAGACTTTTGTCAATGAATGGAAGTTTTTATTGCAACATGTGTTTTGATTGAAACCGAAAACTAAGATTTAGTTCTAACCTCATACAGATACATGGGTAAAATAAGAATCCTATATGAGTAACTATACAATCTTATTTTGTTTCAGAGCCATTTTGTTTATTTATTTTATAGCACATTTGATTGGCGATGTTTGACACACTTCATAGTTGGTCTGTAGACATAAATGTAAAAAAAAAGAAATTCATGCCACAAAATAAGCCTGTTTCTTTTATATATATGAAAAAAAATCATTTTAGTAACATACGGTTGATTGCGACCTTCGCTACCTTCCTTGCCACTCCATTCCCTTAACTCCTAGCCCCTTAGAGGGAGTTGGTGATATTCTGGAAGAGGCGTTTGCCCCACCACGTCTCCAGGTCGAAAGGTTTGAAGTCGCGCAGCGCGGGACTAGGGGGCTCGTCCTGGTAGTAGAAGCCGGATAATGGTGCTGGCGAGGATCTGCCCGAATCTGGAAAATATTTAATTTTTATGAATATTTAAATTGTTGTCACCAATCCGTTTTGGGCAGTCAATCTTGGGATAAGGCCTGTGCTGTGCAGTAAGATTTTTTATTTTCACCTATCTATGATTTTTTTTATCATATTGAGTGTTTTTATAAATATTAGCTGGCCCGGCAAACTTAGTACCACCACAGATTCCCCAACTTTGATTAATATTAATAAACACCTCAAAACAATAAGGCGAATAAGATTTGTAGTGGAATAAAAAAAGGTTCTTGGTTTTTAAATTGGTGGGCAGATATTTTTATATTTAAATATCTGCCCACCAAATATTAAAGTGACATTGTTCATGAAAATAAAAAAACAAAAGAACATTAGTGATTAAAAGCACATACGAACTCTGAGGTAAGTAAACACTGCAGAGGCTCAGGTTTCTTCATAATGTTTTTCTTCACTGTAGCAAGTGGTATTGCCTCTACAAATTCAATGTACATAACGAAGTCACTGGTACTTGGCTGGGATCTGAACCCATGACCTAAATGTGGGGCAAGTGTACTGAACGCACTACCACAGCAATAGGTTTGATTAAAATACTTACCAATTGTACTTGTTGGAGATGAGGGCTCACTGTCTCCATAGGCTGTTTGTACCCAAGCTGAAACAAGATAATAGACTTATAATCCTTAAAAACCAGTTCAAAGAATCTTCTACTACAAATAGTAAGGTATTTAGATTAATTATTAAAAACTGTAATGAAATTAAATAGATTGATAGAGAACACTTTATTGCACATAGAAACAGAAATTACAAACATATTTCTACAGACAGCCTAATCACTAAAAGTGATCTCTTCCAGACAACCTTCTGTCTGGAAAATTGTCTTGAAATTAATGACTAGGATAGCCAAGACATGTTATTTAGGTAACTATCATGCAAAGCACTTTACTATCGATAGGATAAGATTACTCTTTATTGTACATAGCAGAAAACTAATACAGACTCAAACCGTTACAAAAGAAGAGGTAGAGGAGGTGTTGCTATGATCTTTCCTGTGAATTAGGCCAACTAAGTCAAGTCTGAAGCAAACCTAATCCACCTAAAAATAGGTTCCAGGCACTGCAGCATCTTAGTGGTTGCTTCATTTATGTAGTGCTGTACAATGATGCGTTAATCATCATTACTTACTTGCGCTTATATATCTAATAATTTCTTCATGCTGAGGGGTGATTACATGATGGTGTATTCTCTGATGCACTGTCTTTTTTCCGTTGGAATGGAATACAGGTCTGGGCATGCTGAAACCATGGACATTTCTAATATTAGGATAAGATTTAATATTTACAATTCTTTAAAAGAGCCTACAGTGTGCAAGTAGTACAAAATATTACGCATGATAGTATTCTAAAAAGTAAGGTTATAATTTCTCCCCAAATAGGATTCTGCTAAGATTAGGTTGGGCTCATTACCATTACAATCGCTCTACCCAAGTTTAGGCAGTAAACAAAGATGTAATCCTTTTGTGTTTGCCGGAAATGCCTGTCAACTGTGGAGGTTATGTAAATATAGTGATGAAATTCTTCTGTAATATTGAAATAGAAATATAAGAAAGTACCTGGCAATTTCTCCATTGTCCGATTCAGATGACTTTCTATGGTGTTCCTTGCGACTATCTAATCTTTCCAAGTTTTGTGTGAGCCCTGAAATGGGATTTTTACACTTGACTTTAGATAATAATCACTGTGAATTAAGGGGTTTCTGGCTGGATTAAATACAAACCTCTTCGCGTTTTCGCTACAATTTTGCTTGGTCCTTTAGAAACAGTATACATTGCGAATTTCGAATAAAATTATGAATAATACCAATATTACCTATCACAAGACCAAAACTCAAACCACAGATTGCCTTGGGTAACTCTAACTCAAGAGCCAGATATGATTGGACACACAACTCCCTCCCCGTCAAGAGTGTCCCATTCATATCCCAGAGATGTCAACTATATCTGGCTCCCTTGCACATAATCTCAACTCAGTACGGTAGTCATCTCCTGCTACTTTATCCAGCTCACACACAATGCGCGAGAGCGAGATCAACATCGTCTGACATCGGTTACATTCGGCCGCATTTCTCGTCGTAACCAACGAGCTATGAGAGAAAGTGCACCAAAAGAAACGAACGAAAGAGTGATCTGGATAAAGTAGGGAATAGGTAGACTAGACTGACTCACCACTTGTGTCTCTTGTTTCCACACGCACTTACCTAGTTGATTGGACGTCGTATGAGCTAGGACACAAGTGGTGAGCGAGATATGATAGAGATATAGTGTGTCTCGGTGAGCAAATATATGAGAATAACAACTCCCTCTAAGGACACACTTTGCCCAAGTCCACCACAGATCAAACCAATCGCGATGTTAATAATATGTGCCTCAGAATAAGAACTAAAGCATAGAAGGAGCGTTATAAAATGAACACCTGAGACATGTTTGTCTCGTTAAATCGAAACGTCGCCAACCACGTGTTAGACAGAGAAAAATATAGTAGTGTGATGTTTTATTATTCAAAACGTACCACCCTCAATTGTCAAGTTGGTTACCTTTGGTTACCATTATGCTACCGAATTAGAGATGTTTAGAAAATCACAGCATGTAGTAGGCTGCCAAGTACCTTCGATTTGGCAGTGTGTTAGACAACAGATGTTGGAGTGCGTCGTCTCCAAAAACCTTGTGTTTTTTGGGTTGTTCTAAGACAATCTGAAGTGAATTTGAGTGGATATTCGTACTATAGAGTATACGTAATACATCGGAATGGCGTGTGTGATATTGGGATGAAAAACCCATTATGGAGAAGAGAAAACAAAACCACCTTCATCAGCTTCCATCGGTAAGACTCAATTTTGTGTACTTTATAGTGGTTTTTTCCCTTGAATTTTAACTGTGACCTACTGGAATTGCAACATAGCTTTAATATTATTTGAGAATAGTGTTTCAAAGTTAATAAATCATGAGTATAATCAATTTAATCACAGTAACAAGTTTGTTGTTTATTTTAGGGCGATAGGGATGGGCATTTCCACTACCTCAGTGAAAAAGTTATCGATACTTAGAAAAGAAGTTTTTTTTATTTCTTGTGTTTATCCATTATAAATGTTAATTAACTTTTGAAAGCTCGATTCAGTAACGTTCTATGAAGTTACCAATTCGATTGTTGATGATTATTGATTAATATTTTTCCTGTTTGAATCTATTCATTGCATTGATATATTTATAGATTCAGCATGATAAATTAAAAAAACTACCTAAAGGGGTTTTGATATTATTTTTATTTACAATAATTCCACCTACTTTCATAAAATTTAGAATTTGTAATAAGATAGGTTCATATATCTTATATAAAATGAACTTGAACAGTTTTCACTGCACAATCTACGTGTAGTAATATAATAATAATGTAGCGGACAAATCGCATCACTGAAAAAAGGTGTCCAGTACTGGATTTTATATCTATGGTTTGCTGTCAAATTAATAAATAAATTCAAGGGTGTCGATCTGTCATAAATAAAATTAACGTTTAGACTGATCATGGCGGTTTTAATCAATAATTATTTATTTCAGGTTACCCGAAGATAGCACAATGCAACAAATGTGGATAGACGGCATGGCTTCACGGTCAAATTGGTATTGGACAAAATCACGTACGTTTGCAGCAGACATTTTGAAGAAGATGGCTTCATTTACAAGATTAGGTTAGGACTTTATTTTTTAACAAAGACAGACATTTAACGAGCAATAATTTCATATAAACTAATTAATTTGTATAAGTTCTCTACTGATTTATAAGTATGTTTATAAATAGCCAGAATTGTAATGTTTATATTCCCATACCCCTTCCTAGTAGTACTAACCAACACTATCGTTGGATTAGAAGTACAAACATTGAATGTTTTTTAATTTTTCCTATTATTTTATTTTACGTGTTCTTCTTGCTTTTTGTAATTCCCTGTGTAATTTAAAGGCACTGCCCTGGTTCCTGATACACAGGTTACCCTTCTTCAGGAACCAGGAATTTTAAACAATGTGAGTGTGACGCTGGTTGTGCCATAAATTATTTAATTAATTTCCGTAAAAACGTCTTCTAACTTTTGTCAAATAAAAAACAATCTATCACAAGTTATTCTTATACTTCTTTTTCTATGAGCTGCGCTCTAAAATTTTGAATGCACAAAGCTCGCTATCTAGGCATGGTTAAATCGAGGAAAATTTCTTTATTGGATGCAAATTGAACTTGTACAAATAGATAGTTTTCTATAGTTTTTTCCAGCTAACCTGGGCTCAATGTCATGTTGTACATACATACAAACTTATATTACATACCAGATTTAGCACTTGCAAGTTACAACCTTAGTAAATCAAATATATAACAATCTCACTGTGCATGTTATCGAACTCTTCCTTAATGGTTATACTATTTTTATTTTACTGCACTAACCCGTGCTAAGGAACAAATTTAAAAACCTATTTAGAGGCAAAACATTTTTTTTTTTCACCCATGCCGGGATTTGAACCCGCAACCTCTGGCTATCCGTGCCAGCGCTCTACCAATTGAGCCAATGGGCGACTCACGGCATCAGTGAAATTTCGAACCTCTTTACACTATTCTCTGTACTACGTACAGGCAGCGACATCTGACTTAAGCAAATTGCATTACTTACAGCCCCGACTACCTACTTTGCAGTTAGGTTTAACATCGGAACGATATCACTGTACCCACATGATTATACTATTTTTATTTTAATGCACTAACCCGTGCTAAGGAACAAATTTAAAAACCTATTTAGAGGCTAAAAATTTCACCCATGCCGGGATTCGAACCCGCAACCTCTGGCTATCCGTGCCAGCGCTCTACCAATTGAGCCAATGGGCGACTCACGGCATCAGTGAAATTTCGAACCTCTTTACACTATTCTCTGTATTACGTACAGGCAGCGACATCTGACTTAAGCAAATTGCATTACTTACAGCCCCGACTACCTACTTTGCAGTTAGGTTTAACATCGGAACGATATCACTGTACCCACATGATTATACTATTTACCGATTTTGATGAGTTTGTGTATTTGCAACATATAGGTAAGTGAGAACAAGAATTCGGAGAGCTGAGAATTTATCATAGGGTTAATAGATATGGCACACCAACGTTGGCGGCGCCAGCTAATACCATATAATATTAATATGGACTGCTATATTTACAGAATGTTTAGTTAAGGAATAAATAATATCGACGTTTTCGTGTTGAATGTCCCATCCTTATGGATTTCTACTTTTGTCTATGACCCCCTATATAACTATGACTTTCTATAATGCAACCTAGTACGATTGTAAAATTTGGAGTGTACGAGTTGTCCCTTTCTGGCACAAAGAATCATCGTAAGAATAACAAGGAAAGCTATGCAATAATTACTTTTTATTTTACGGCTCCTTCTATGCTTTAGTTCTTATTCTGAGATATGTGCTAAGCTCACAGAACAAGTAGTGGCGGTGGCGCGCAATCGGACAGTTGTCGGTTTTTTGGGCACACTTCAAAGGAATCGTGGCGTAGCATGGCCGTGTTTACACAGTGGCCCATCGTTTACAGTCTATTTATTCTTACTTGTCCAATTTAGTAAACAAGATTCTAACCTTAAACTTGAGATTAGATGCCTAAACTAGACATTATCTCGCAAATTCATGCACTATCATGAACTATGTTTATAAAATTGGCAGCGTGTTATCTAAAAGAGTGTTCCAAGTTACTTTATTTATGGAAATATGGCAGTTTTGGACTAAAAAGTCACAGTTTAAGGGTAGAATCTTGTTTACTAAATTGGACAAGTAAGAATAAATTGACTGTAGTTCGTCACCGACCGCTGACCAGGATAGACATAGAGTACTTTTTTTGTTGCGATGTTGTAAAACTACTTGAATTATAAATCGCCCAAAATGTCCGTATGGCGGAACAATGAAGATAAATCAATAGACCTTCAAGTTTATTGATTTATATCAAACTAAGCCCTTATGCGCCATTTTTTTAATAACTTATACATACTTCTGTAATACTTGTAAATAAATCAATAGCTGCGGCCGTAATTACTTCCACGTTCATCGCAAGTGGATTGCCAGACAGCAATGAGCCGTACGCAAACACCAAGTGATCGTGGCCTACAGTTGTAAATGGCAAAGCATGGCCCATCACAGGCCATTGTGTACTTGGGCCATTAGAGGCTGGCTACATCACAGAACAAGGCTACCTACATTCAAAGCACTTTCAAACATTTGACGCGCCACGTTCGACCACGGAGAATGAAGGCTTTTCAATGACAGCTGTGAGTTGATTGCATTAAAAAAAACTAGATGGCGCTGCAAAGAGAACAAATGTCAATCATCATACGTTTTATCGCGTTTTATGTCATACGCACAGAGTATTATTTGTGATAACCTAAACATCTCTTTGTAGTCTGTGATCTAAGCTATACTATGTTTCGAAACTGTTGAAATTTGAAAGTTTTGAAGTATTTTTACTTTGTTTATTACATAGGTACGTACGTGAATTGTGTCTTATCTAATGGCTAGCACGTGCATTGAGCATTTTTGTAAAAACATAGGCACTCACCGTTTTCCTAAATGATGTAAATTTTGACGTCAGCATCATTTATCGGTAACTTGCGGTACTGTTTTTTGTTTTTAGTGGCGCCTTGAAAAGCCCTCATTGGTGTGTCAACTAGGTAGGTATAAAAAATAGTATAGTTTAATACCCTTCCTTTATCTAAGAATATGCTCTAATACTGTTGGAATAATGAAAAACTTTAAGTCAATTTTTTGATGCATTAAAAACAAATGCCCTTTAAAATACTTAAGTGCAAGAGTTCTCTGGGTTTGGTTTGAAACCAACTTTTCTATATCCTCAAGTTTTACCGTAAAGAAATTCCATAAATATTTATTAATTTAGACTTTATTTGTTATAAACTTATAACTGACGATAACAAATTAATAAAGTAAAACAGTTTCATATTACGTAATTAGCCGCAGCCTCAAAACGGCCGTTTTTAGCGGAAATCGATTAAGGTTCTAGTATATTGATAATAAGGTTCTAAAAATATTTGTTACAGTTGTTAAGATTTGTCATGTTCACTTTTATATTTAAACAGATTAGGACATTTTTTTTCCAATGGTGGCGCTAGTTAGCAACCCGTAGCGCCTTAATAGTAAACCACTAATCATGTGTTACGTTGTTACCCTACGGCCCGAAATCAGCGGCTTTCACTTTTATCTTACATTGTTCATCATCATCATCATCATCATAAGCTGATGCTCTGCCCACTGACCGTCGTAGTTCTCGGCCGCCACTCTGTGGTTGCTGTGTTCCATCTGACGTCTTCCCGCCATACATTATGTTCATGAAATTCAGCAAATACCTAGAATTTAAATTCTTTGAAATAAATTGAATTGAGTTGTTTATTTTGCTTTGTTTCACTAAAACCTAGAATTTCGCTAAGTATTTACTTAGCAAAATTCTAAGAGATTAAGTATTTACATAATTAAGTATTAACTTAACTATAGTGCTGTCTCTTCGAATTTCTTAGAAAAGAGCGTGAACACTTAAGTAACGAATTTCACTAAGTAAATACTTAAGTAACGTTCCGTACGTTACTTAAGTATTTACTTAGTGAAATTTTCAATTAAGAAACCGGCCCTTAGTTACCTTTATGCATGTTTGTGGTCTGTGCATAGTGGTGTTATAAAGTCTTAGGTTATGTCTGTGTATGTTTCTTTGCATTTGAGTGCAACCGTTATCAAATCGTATGGGCAAAAATATCGAAATTGCAATATTTTTGTCGATACATTTGTAAAATATCGATAAGATTTATTTTATTCCATTTACTCATCCCTACATTTACAGACGAATAGACAAAATGTTTTTTTTTTTATATAGACATAGATATTTCGCTCATTCGACCCATTGATATCCACCTGGGTATGTGACGTCACATCCGCTAGATTACCGCTATAAAATTTAATCGGTAGCACAAAAAATAATCTCGCTTCACACAACATCCACTGCAAAGAGTATATAGGTAACCACTATAAATTCAAACGTGTGTTCCAATCCAAAAACGTGTGTAATTTTTTTTGTTGACACTCCATTTTAGGTAAAAGCTTATATACGTCCACTTAATTCTTAGACTAGACGTGTAAAATAGTTTTTAATACTTTTTTAATGACTCGCAATGGAAAAAATGTACTTGTGCACTGAGAATATAATCACTCGTGTACTTGTGTTTAAGCAGCTAAAACACAAGTTTATTATGTGCACCTACATACATCAACAGCAAAGGCAGGAGGCCTTCTCAGCCCTCCTATTACGTGGCATTCCACTCTATCGAGTGAAGCATTTAGACGACTCCTAAGTGTCAAAAAATGTATGGATTTGACAGCCGGAGTAGCTTAAAAAAAGTAAAAATCAACGTCACGCAACTCAGTGGATATTTACGTTATAATGCCCCAGATCAAGAGTTGAGGCGCGTCACTGCTAGAGGTGATTTTCTTTTCGCCTTGTCGAGCGGATGCGTAGTGTCCAATAAGCATCTGTGTCTGAATGTAACTTTACTTATTATCGGTTTAGCATTATTCTAAACTTAATGAAAGCTCAATGTCAAGGTGAAATTCAGTAGGTGGCAATGACAACTTAGTAATTACAATGGCAACTTAGTACTTAGGTCAAATGAATGTTGTGATACCTCCACAGACTACATAAAGATAATACAATTCCTCTGAGACTCCGCGACATGCCAGAACGATATCAACCCTTTTATGTCCCCACTGTTGGGGCACGGGTCTCTCCTGCATCGCAGGAAGGTTAGGCCATACTCCACCACGGGGGCCAAGTCCGGGTTGGTGGAGGGTAGTAAGACAGTGGCGGATCTTACTGCCAGAAGTTATCAAGCCGGCCATTAGGCCTCTGACATGGCTTAACTACTGCCATTACATGACAGCCGGCACCAACGGCTTAGCGTGCCTTGCGAAGTACGGAAGCGCTCGGAAAAATGCCACTAGCGATAGTCACAGGACGGTCGCCCATCCTGCACCTTACCGCGCCTGTTTTTGCTTAACCCAAGTGATTGATTCCAATCACTCGGTTCGACTAGGCCACGAGCGCTTCGAGTTAACAAGTTCTTATTTTTGATGCGCAAGGTGGATGAGTGCTCCAGAATGGATGAGCTTAGAAGCTTAGAAGCAAAATATCTTGAACAATAATATTTGTTTTGTAGATCATTGGAGGATCCAATGCAAGCCTTTCCGGGTCTGAAGAGGCAAGAGAATTATTTATACAAGTTAGCGCTATTTTGGCAAGAAATTCTATATTTGCAAAGTTTAGTAGTCCAGATAGGTATAGTTAAGACAAAGTTCGTCGTCGTTATCAACCCTTGTATGTCCCTACTGCTGGGGCACGGGTCTCTTCCTGCATCGCAGGAAGGTTAGGCCATACTCCACCACGGGGGCCAAGTCCGGGTTGGTGGAGGATTGTAAGACAGTGGCGGGCCTTACTGTCAGAAGTTATCAAGCCGCCCATAAGGCCTCTGACATGGCTTAACGACTGCCATTATATGACAGCCGGCACCAACGGCTTTACGTGCCTTGCGAAGCACGGAAGCGCTCGGAAAAATGCCACTAGCGGTAGTCACGGGACTCTCACCCATCCCGTACCTGACCGCGCCTGTTGTTGCTTAACCAAGTGATTGATTCCAATCACTCGGTTCGCCTAGGCCACGAGCGCTTCAAGACAAAGACAAAGTTAGTTTTTTGTAAAGGTGTAGAAATTGTAAATTTAACTTTAAAGTCTGGTAAGTATGTACCCGGCTGCCTGAGTGATCTTAACGATCATGAAGGTTAAGCAACGTAGGCTGCGTTCAGTGCATGGATGGATGACCGTCTATGACCAACGCTATAGGATTTTTCCGAGCGGTTCCGTGCTTCGTAAGGCACGTTAAGCAGTTGGTGCAGACTGCCGTAGGTAGATTGCAGTCGTTAAACCAAATCAGAGGCTTTAGGGCGGCTTAATAACTTCTGAGAGTAAGACCAGCCACTAGCCTTGCAAGCCCCCACCAATCAGGATTTGGCCCCCGTGGTGGAGTATGGCCTATACCTTCCTCAGGGACCTGTGGCCCTCGGTGGGGACATATGGGTTGCTGATGACGAAGTATGTAAGAAAGTGTTAGATGAAACGAGGGTGATATGGTAAATTCCGGCGGCAGGATTCCGGGGGATTATCCAAAATGGAAATATTACGGGAAAAAACCCAAAACGTTTTTATGTGGAAAAAAACCATTCTTACTGTGTCCATCGAATAAAACAACTTGTTTTACCATCGCGTTTATTCTTTAATAGCCTGACAACAATTATACAGGGTTGTAACTTGAGGTGGGCCTATTTGTAGGTAATATTTGAACTTTTGTAGCTTCTTAAAACTGTACTGAGGAGATCAAATCCAACTTTTTAAGCAATAACAAATTGCACTCAAAAAAAATTGGAAAATTTGCACGGTCAGCAAGAAAAGTGCAAATTCTCACTTTTTTTTATAGGCAAGCTCAAGCCAATAATAAACCGTGGAAATATCTTGGTATCTCGCATGAAAGCTGCCTGACGGTGGCAGGTGCGTAGAAATTTTGCCGGATACCTACCTACTACGAAACTCGCTGCTATTGGTAACACAATTGAGAACCCATCATCCCACAATCGAAAGTGGTGTAATTTTTTAGCGCAAATCTATGGTTATGGTTAGCTATCACTGGGAGCCAGAAATTAACAAAACTTAACTAAACTTTACAAAACGCTTATCTAACCTACTCTTTAACAAATAAAACGTAGGTAAAGAAAACTCTAGCTTATGGTAGAGTTTTCTTTACCTACGTTTTATTTGAAGTATATTATTTTATACAAACTTTGGTTTGTATTTCAAAGTTTAGATGAAAAAAACATTACTGCTTCTTAAGTTACTAATTGCCTCGGTGGCGCAGTGGTGTGGCACGCTGACTGTAAAACCGAAGGTCTCGGGTTCGATTCCCGGCCGGGTCAAACTAGGAAACGAACTTTTCTATTTTGTCCCGGGTCTTGGATGTTATCTATGTATTTATTGTATTAAATCTATCGTTGAGTTAGCTCTTATATATAACACAAGTCATTTATTATACTATTCTTATTTTTAATGCACTAACCCGTGCTAAGGACAATTTTTAAAAACCTATTTAGAGGCTAAAAATTGGGTACAGCGTTATCATTCCGATGAAAAACCTAACTGCAACGTAGGTACAGTCTATATATTCTTACTTGTCCAATTTAGTAAACAAAATTCTACCCTCAAACTGTGACTTTTTAGTCCAAAACTGCCATATTTCCATAAATGAAGTAACCTGGAACACTCTTTTAGATAACACGCTGCCAATTTTATAAACATAGTTCATGATACTACATGAATTTGCGAGAAAAGGTCTAGTTTAGGCATCTAATCTCAATTTTAAGGTTAGAATCTTGTTTACTAAATTGGACAAGTAAGAATAAATAGACTGTAAACGATGGGCCACTGTGTAAACACGGCCATGCTACGCCACAATTCCTTTGAAGTGAGCCCAAAAAACCGACAACTGTCCGATTGCGCGCCACCGCCACTACTTGTTCTGTGAGTTTAGCACATATTAAACTATTTTAACGTTAGAATCTTGTTTACTAAATTGGACAAGTAAGAATAAATAGACTGTAGTCGGAGCTGTAAGTGATGCAATCTGCTCCAGCCAGATGTCGCTGCCTGTACGTAATAGAATAGTGTAAAGAGGTTCGAAATTTCACTGGTGCCGGTGAGTCGCCCATTAGCTCAGTTGGATAGAGCGCTGGCACGGATAGCCAGAGGTCGCGGGTTCGAATCCCGGCATGGGTGGAATTTTTAGCCTCTAAATAGGTTTTTATTAACAAGTCATTTAGTTGTACTTAGTATAGGGCTAACGAGATCTGTGTAATATGTCCATGAATATTTTTTTTATTTATTGAATTATTAGAATTTGAAACTTTTGGTTTTATCTAAGCAAAAGTTATTAATTCACAATTTCATTTTCTGAATTTCTGATTTGACGCCGTCATTTGTACCTATTGGTACCTATACAAAAAATAGAATAATGGGACTTAGTTCTTTTAGAAATGAATATGAATATTATTTTTAGAATATTGAAATAAAAAATAATTCCAAAATATTTATACCTACTGAAAATTGTTTTCAGGTTTTTTTTTAGTTTTTTAGATATCTTGCCTTTATAAACCTACTAACGGAGCCCGCTTATATCTATTCTAAATACTGGCAAAAGATTTATTTAAATCGGTTAAGTACCTTCGGAGATAGGGGCTATCTAGCTACATACAACCAACCGTACATAGACCCGTTTTTTACTGCTGCTTCGACTATCCAAGGTTTGCAGGAAGAAATCTCTTACAGAGATAAGCTCGCCTTTGTACATGTTATTTCTTATGTAATATTTCGTGTGCAATAAAGTATGCTCTATCTATGTCTATGCTCACAATAAATATTCTTATTCTTACAATAATATTAATACTAACTTAAACATAGGGCCTTCTGAATTGAGAACTTAGCTAATTAAATACGTAACTGTAGTGCTGTCCCTTCGAAATTGAGAAATGAGCGTGACAGAACGTTACTTAAGTATTTAGATAGATAGAACGAGAACACTTATTTGCACAACCAGAAAAAAGAATACAACCGTGATTTACTTACCGAAATTCTCAATTCGAAAACCGGCCCATAGACTTACAAAATTTTCCCTCTTTACAGTGTTAGTGTAGATGTGTTAGCATAGATATGCATATACCTGAGACTCAAGTGTCAGATTCAAACTCTCTAGAATCTCAGAAAGTAAACTCGTACTTGTTTGGTGAACTAGGCCAGTCAGTTATAAATAAATCAGATAAAACATTTGGTTAAATTGATGGACACATCGCACAACGCAGCTTGCACTTTCATTACGGTCCCATTTCCGAGCGGTAGTAACAACACGCCGACATGCGATTGCGTGCAAGGCACAGCGATTGTATTATCGTTTCCTGCCAGTCTAGCCTAAATATTAGTAACAAGCTACATTGCACGAAACTTTCCCTTCTGTCTCCCTTTTCTCTATCTGTTAAAGCGGGACAGACAATACAATCATTTGATACGATTAATCGTAGTGCGTGAATATTGTTGATTCTCGTCAATAAATGCATTCTCGGTACCAAATGACAGGTGGAAGCCAAACCAATCTCAGCCGCACGGAACCGGGCGTCGTCGGACGGAAGCGAATTTGAATGCATCGGACGACGAAATTGACTAATGTGCTGACTCGTGCGATTCTGTCACGCTGTGACGCTCCTTAGCAGGTGGAAGTTATGATTACATCGAGCTGTACTACTAAGCTGGTGCAAGGTTTCTGAGACTTGTGGGACGTGTTAGTTATTATGTATATTATATTCTTTTACGAATCTCATGAAAAGTGGAAGAAGGCATACGGAGAGGGGGGGGGGAATCCAGGAAACTCGAGATTGTTATTTAATAAAAATTTTGATAACATGGCAATTAGCCGATGTCGAGTATTTAATATCTATCTATCTATCTATCTATCTATCTATTTAGTTCAAGCTCAAAATGCGCTATTCACAAACTTCGACATATACCAAAGAGTATAAAAGCACTACACAAGAACTTTTGACTTCTTTCGAAACTTTTTTTTAACTTTTAATTAAGCAAACAGTTATAGTATCAAAAATGATGGGTAGAACCGACCTAAGATTTTTTTAAAGCCTAAAATAAAAGTTGTCGTAGGACACACATTAACCTAATTGCCCTTAGATAAAACCGTACAATAGGTGGAATATTTTTTCTATGTAGGTGTTGAAGGAAAAGGAATAACACGACAACAAGGAATGTTTGGTAATTTGAAGCGAATTTTCGATTTACTTAGGTACTTACATCCAAGGTCAGGTAGTCCTAGTGACAAGATAATAGGATATTACATTAAATCACAATAGGTAAAAAAGTTTCATCTAAATTATGTCGTCGACATCTAGGATCTTTTTTCCCGGCTGGAGTGAGAAATAGCGCCATTATCGCGTTGGGCGCATCAGCACAGTCGCTTGGCACAGACAATGGGTTCGCACACTAAGTGGTCGCTCTCCCACGCTCTGGCTGCATAACGGGATCCGCAGCGGAGCCCCATGGCGCGAGACATGGTGTGAAATCGCTTAAAATTACTAAGTATAGTATAGGTGTATGATATGCCGTCGTTCGGTGGGTAGGCCGCCAACCCTATGGGTCGATGACATTAAGAAGGCGGCAAAAGGACAATGGACGAGATTGGCAAAAGATCGGCAAGGTTGGCGTGGCTTATGCCTAACAGTGGGCCTTTCATGGGATGTAGATAAACGATTGACAGACTGGGTACAGCACATGTCTGCTTTTTAAAATATTACAAAAATACTTCTCGTACACAACACAGTACCTACTGTTTTTGAATGCACTTTCGCAAAATATTTTTGTTTTCTTATACCGTTGGACTACCGTAACTGTGGTCGTGGTCAGAGACGTAGTCTCTATTTCTAAGAAAGGATAGTTTTTTCAAACAACAAGATTACTTTTGGAAGCAACTTTTCGCAATTTGATTATGATCTATCAAGCCCTCACACGACAAAATTATAGTAAATTTTATCCAATCACAAGAAATTACAAATTGTGCGAGCTAGACAGAAGGCCCGAGGTAGGCACACCCTTAACGTGTTGTTCTCTATTAGTGCTAATGGGTATTGTTAAAATTAATTCAGAGTTAATAATAGATTTACAGATTATCACGATTTGGTTCGACGGCTTTGTAACAGATCTCAAGTTGATCAATGTTGTAGACGTTGTAGTGTAATGTACTCAAGAACTAACATCCTTGAATGTACTCTAAGATAGATAAGCAAATAGGTTGTGGTGTAATGTAACTTTTTTGCTGACGGACTTTTTATTTCTACCGGAAGCGGAAGTGGATTTTAATTTTAGTTAGTGGTTTGGTTTTAAACATATGAACTAAAACTTTCGTAAGCACAACACATTAGTCCGGATCTACTTACGGGTGTTGTTATATCGGAAGAGTCCGACCAGGTTTGGTTATATACTCTTTGATTACCACGGCCAAAAAAACATTTTTAGTCTGTGAGTTATTTTTTTGTCACATTTTTCACAGAAAGTATCTGACTATTGCATCTAAAAAAATTCAGATTTTTTTTATTATGTAATATCAGTTTATTGTAGGTACGTGTATAGATTCGGATTTTATTTTGTTTGAGATTTTGTGTTGTAACATGTCGATTTGCCACATAAATAATTGAATTATAACGGAAACGATTACATACATTTTCGGTTTGATAACTACCAGTGCACAGTGTGTTTAGAGTAAAAAAAGTCTGTGGCTTATAAATACAAATCTGTGGTATTTAAAATATTTGGAAACCAAATTTATCACAATTTTTCTGTTACTACTACACGACTTACCTACAAAACAAACAAAAAAAACCTTAAATAAGTTACATTCTTACATTTACTTTTGCTCTCGATTGGCTAAAGTCTTGCCTAACACGTGACATTGGCGAAATTGTACTGGACAATCAGTGCAGTGAGTCCATAGAGCAGAATTGAATTGAAGTTACATTCTGTTTGCTGAGTGTCAATGTACTTACAATGTAAGTCTCTGCTTTCTCGCAAAATTAGCATTAGCATTAGCATTTAGCAGCTTAAGAAATACTACAGCTTCGATTATCTTAATAGCCTAATAACGCGCCTGGCTTTTGCGACTGTTTTTTTGCGCGAAAAAGTGATTCTCGACCTAGTTAGATCTGAACTCCAGTTCTGGGGCTGAGCTTGCAAGATTGCGCGCCGTTTCGAGGCCGGATTCGGGAATATGGCTTCATGCTTTGCCATCCCCACAGCTGGGGACCTTTTTGGACTGCGATTCACTCCGGGTGGCTGTTGCTTTGCGCTTATACCTGAGCCAAATTCGATAACGAATGGCGATAAACAAACCGTTGCTAGGCAACGACTTGTTTACACCTAAAAGGCAGATGTTAACAACCTTTTCTAGAAATCATTTTCATACAAATGATAATCGTTCCTCCTACTAATTTAACATGCTTATTTATGTTTATTTGTTTATGATTTTATAGTGAAAGGCTTAACCGATTTGAATATGAAATATGACAACACTGAACTATGAAATATGACACACAGATTTAACAAACATCTACACGAGCCATGCCGCATGATTTTCCTAATAGAATACAGCGCGTTTAAGCAAAAAGCATACAAACTCTTCAACTTTATAATATTAATAAGTACCTATAGATGCTACTATGAAAATGAGGAGATCGGGACATAATTATTGCAATAAAAGAAAGTTCTTTGTATATATTTTTATTCATATGTTCACACTAATCATCACTGTCACTGGCCAAAGAGGAGGATGAATTTGTCTCTCCGGAGACTTGAATTATAAATTCATCAATGACATTATCCATTACACCATAAAATTCGGCGTTTTCTTCTCTTCTTTTACGTGTTTAACACAACGTTGCCATGCTGCTGGAGTAATTTTACTTATTGCCTCATCTAACAGGACCTTTATTTAGTTCGGCCATTTAAAAAGTTTTATTTTTGCAGCAACATGGCCTTTTACTTGCCCCCATAATGATTTCTATCGGATTTAATTCACAATGATATGGGGGCAATCTATATTTTTATCTTGTGCCATTTTGTCACACATATATGCTATATACTTATGCCATATACACGTATTGACAAACGACTAAACTTCACTTGTTGACATAAACAAAATTTCCCAAAATGTTTGTCACACCTAAACGTCCATGTTTCTTTTTCTGTAGGGCTGTCGCGTAAAATTAATGTCGATTTTTTTATAGTTTTTCGAAATAACAAGGTAATATGCATGTTATTTGAGTGATTCTAGTTAAATATGCTGCAATAGGAATTGTTAATAAATAGTTAGGAAGTAAAAGGCTATAATCATGTAAACAATACAAGATTTGTAAAACGTGAGTTGTGATAACCCTAAATTGGTTTGTTTACCTCTATTCTTTATCGAGTTTGGCTTAGATAGCCTAGGTTGTGAAGTCTGTTAACCGCACCCTTGTGTCTGTGGCGTGGAGGTGGACGCTCAGGGCTCTGGTTGCGGCAAATATCCCTTCTGTCCTTGAGCCTCCGGGCTTATGTCGGAACGATGGGAAACGTCCGGACGGCCTCACTCTGGTTCCGTGGGAGAAGGGTCGAAGTTTGTTGTGGGATGCGACTTGTGTGTGCACGTTCGCGCCCTCGCATGTCGTATCTACTGCGGCTGCTGCTGGCGCCGCGGCTGAACTGGCTGCGAGGCATAAGACGCAGAAGTATAGCCAGCTCATGAATTCTTACATATTTGTGCCGCTGGCTATAGAAACTTCTGGTGTATGGGGAGCGCAGGGCAGCGCTTTTATTAGGGAGCTGGGACGCCGATTGAGGGACCGTGGCGTGCACGTTCGCTCTGGGGGCATATCTGAGCCAAAGGATTTCCTTTGCTGTGCAGCGGAGTAACGCGGTCAGTATTATGGGTACTTTTGGTTCGGATGTGGCTCGGAGCGATTTATTTGCATAGAGTTTTTTTTTATTTAATTATTATTTCATTATTATTGTTATTGCCTTGACATTCTTTTAATTTCATTCTTTTTGACGAAGCTTTATGTGAATTTTGTTTATGTTTGTAATGAATTTTTTTTAATGTCTATGTAAATAATTTAGGTATGTCTATTGTATTTTGGTTTTTTACTGTAACTTTATAACCAACGACTGTAATCACTTTCCGCCAAAAACGGCCGTTTTTAGCGGAAATTAATTAAAGTTCTAGTCTATTGATCTTTCGTTCTAGTCAATAGGCACAGCTGTAGGTTCTAATAATAGTTGTCACAGTTGTTAAGATTTCTCATGTTAAATTTTAGATAAAACCTTAAAAAAATCTTAAAAACCTATTTAGAGGCTAAAAATCGTAACTTGTTTAATAACGTTACAAGTTTTTCTCCGTTGGTGGCGCTAGTTATCGCCCCAAAGCGCCTTAAAATCGAATGCCACATTTGTTTTCTTATGGTTAAACTAGCTATGCCTCGCGGTGCTACCCACGGTTTATTAGGGAAAATTGTGTGTTAAAAGTAAAAGATATTTTACCGCAGTAAAACGTAGCATATCCTCCTGAGCCCTGTAGGTAACACTTACTTCAAGTCTTCTAAAACTACGTAGTAGGTATTTGAAAAACCTTTTCTTCATGTTGTCCAAAAAATTATGAGGAAAATAATGGACCTGGAATAGTAAGTTTTCCGGACTTTCTACTAAATAATTGGGTGTGATTTAAAAACCGTTATTCGTGATGTCCTATTTTTAGGACGCCAGTGCTTAGGAGGCTATGTGTTAACTCCATAACAAGAGTTTAAAATCGCTCCAGCCCTCTAGACATGAAGAAGTAACAAACATACACACACACACTCACAAACTTACGCCTCTATAATATTAGTGTGATAAACCCTGTTTAAACTGCACAAATGTAGATTGGTCGTCACTTCAACCATTGACGTCACGGGAGGCGAAGGGCTATTCGCGTGTTTGGCTATTAATAAAATCGAATGCCACCAGGTCGCGGCGCGACTCGCGACGCGTCGTATCGTCATTATTACCCACTTCAAAGAAAACTATTCGTGACGTTATAAAAAAGGAGTTCTCGCAAGTTGCAGATCGATATTATTGCAGGTGGGTTATTTTTCTCTATATTAACAACAACAACTTTACAGACACATACATTGCTTCTGGCTGGCCCCACACTAGGATACCCTGTGTCATGGGAACTAGAAACAACGACATCACAAACATGTAAACATCCAAGACCTGGGCTTTTTTTTTGTCCCCAGCCGGGACAACACTTGCGCAGTATTCGAAAGCTGATCAAACTTCACGAGTATAATTTTGTCTGAAACGGGTTAGAAAAGAATAATTATTATACCGAAAATGTTGTTTTATTTTTATATTATTAGTAACCAACATTTGCTCGCTAAGTAGTGTGTATGTAGGTACCTTGTATAGGAAGACGTGGGCAATGGGCGGCTCACAAGTAATTAAATTCGAATCGTGCCTCGAGTGTCTAATCTAGATGCAGATATGGAGGTACCTATTGACTATCACGATGCAAAGTACATATAGAAACAGCCGGCATCAGCAGGATCCCACCTCTATTTCAAAGTCTTCGTGAAAAGGCTAGGCGCGCGCACTCCCGCCAGTTCCCCAATCATAGCGGTTGGCGCGCAACGCACGCGCGGTTTTATCAGACGTTGCGATAAACGTCACGCGGTGCCGCCAGTAAACAATAACAAATTGAACAAAATGTTATAAAGTATCGCCTCGTTGATACTGGCCAGTCAATGTGATAGTGACCTTCGTACAAAGCGCACATACTACACAGAGCGATAAAAAAGATAATAATAATAAAAAAACCCGCGGCCGGCAGTCCGGTTTAAAGCTGGTTGGTTGCATGCAGCCAAATAAAAAAAAACGCGGATATTGTTTGCACAACAAAACTGCAGTGCAGATTAAACGAAGGAGAGTTGCTAAGTTTAAAGCAGTTTTAAAGTGGCATTATGCGGCTTGTTTTAGTTTAGAAAGTGGTGAATAAATTCAATCTGGCTTGGCACTTTCTCCTTGCAGCTCATTACCATAGGTGAGTCTTTAGCAATTTTGCGCGGTCCTGACTTAGACAAGTCACAGAAAGCTGACTTTGATAATTGTACCCAGTACCTAGCGATTATTGTCTGGTAAAAACTGTCCAAAGTGTAAAGGTTGGCTTGCTGTTGTGTAGTGTTCTGATTTTCCGCTAGAAATATCAAGTCAAATATAGTCTATTAATGCTATTAATACTATTAGGGCCAAATTATTATACTCAAGCGAAAAACTGTATAAATTTGTAACAAAGTTACAGTAGGTTAACAAATTATAATTAATTTATTATTTTTAGATATTATTATTGTTTTTAATTTTCTAATTTATCTTTAGAATTTTTTTATTAATATGGCAACACGAGTCAGACCCACACTTCATTTTTTGTTTTTTTTTTTAATAAATTGCACTGTTGTCGACTACCTAAACATCAATAAATAATCATTGGTCTGACGACGAAAACTACTATCCCTTCATTAGTCAGTCCCAAGAAAAAGAATATATCATATTATTACGTAGACTGCCCGCTTTCTACCAAAGTTCAAGTGAATTTGAAGCAATTTGTTAAACTTTCGTGAGCGTTGACTTTTTTTGCAATCGCTGTTTCGAGTAAAGCATTTTTTTACGACGGCAGAAAGTGTGTTAATGTATAGATACTGAAAAAAATATAATAACTTTTATAACCAACTATTTCACAAAGAAATAGTTTTTATAATCATGATTTGGCCACACGGTAACTTTCGGAAGGGGCAGGAGAGGAGAGAGTCCAGTTTCATAAAACTGCAATTCATGATTTACTATGACAATTCGATGTACATTGCCAAGTCGATCAATCCACAGATAAACAAGCAGTAAGTAACGGCTACGCAATGTACATCGCATTGTCCTAATAAACTGCGAATTGTAGTTTATTATATATAAGGCTTAGAGCACATTATGATTTTTCACCGCGCGATTTTTCCTTAAAAAATCCGTGAAATATGGAAAATGTATGGAGGTACAAGCACTTCCAAAAAACGCCGCTGGTTGTACAGTTAAGAACTTTATTATGTTCTTAACTGTATATGTATATATTATTATATATAGCGTTGAAAATTTTTTCTGACTCTTAACTACATATATTGTTCGATTATCGCTTGTTTTCCTTCAATAAATAAAAAAATATGTTAAGTACTGTACAGATCATTTTGGGAACTTTGAGAGTTTTCCCAAAATTTCCGGGATTTGCCAACACATCAGTATATAAGTTGTGATAATATCACTTTAGCTTCATATTTTAACGTTAGGTTCGGCATGTCCTCTCATATAACAATTAAGGGTGATGATGCACCTACCGAACGAAGACGATTAGGTTAATAGGTTCAATCATTACAGTGTTCATTTGTAGATTGTAAACCAATTAAAGTGTGATTCCTCATGACATAATTTTTTTTATACAAAGAAGGTACTGTAGATATTCAGCCCAGAGTTAAAATGTCAGCTTCAGGAAGGTTAAAAATTAAATACCGATGGGACGCGTACGGTACGCAGGAATTTTTCTTTTGCAAAAACTCTGAAGAGGCCAAACTCATTTGGCGCTTATAGTTTTTTTTGGCATACTGGCAACAACATAAGTCCTCGATAAGTCCTGGGTTGTTGATCCTAGAACTGTAGGCTCTTAACATTTCGAAAGATTACCGTATTATAAAACAATTATCAGTTATACAGGAATTTTTAGCCTCTAAATACGTTTTTGAAATTGTCCTTAGCACGGGTTAGTGCATTAAAAATAAAAATAGTATAATCATGTGGGTACAGCGATATCATTCCGATGTTAAAAACTAACTGCAAAGTAGGTAGTCGGGGCTGTAAGTGATACAATCTACTTCAGCCAGATGTCGCTGCCTGTACGTAATACAGAGAATAGTGTAAAGGGGTTCGAAATTTCACTGATGCCGGTGAGTCGCCCATTGGCTCAATTGGATAGAGCGCTGGCACGGATAGCCAGAGGTCGCGGGTTCGAATCCCGGCATGGGTGGAATTTTAGCCTCTAAATAGGTTTTTAAAATTAGTTATGATTTTTATTCCATCGGTGACGCTAGTTGTGACGGCCTGTGTGGCGCAGCGGTGGCGCATCTGCCTACCATGCAAGAGGTCCTGGGTTCGATCCACGGCTGGGAAAAAAACCCCAGGTCTTGGATGTTTACATGTTTAGGATGTCGTTGTTTCTGGTTCCCACGACACAGGGTATCCTAGTGTGGGGCCAGAAGCAATGTATGTGCCTGTATGTAAATGTTATGTTAGTTAGCACCGCGTAGTGCCTTAAATGCAACTCAATACTGAAGTTCAGTCGACAGCAGGTCAACCTTTACCTGCTGCCGTAACAGATTTGAGTGCACCTATGTAACGGTTGATATGCTGACTACGGTACCTACTTAAGAAACAATAATGTAGACAATTGACTGTTATTTCATAGTAGCACAACAACTGCGACTTAATGAAGGTTACAAGTTAGACACCTCAAATAAAAAAGAATATAAAAATAACAAGAATGCGTTGTTTCAGCTGTCTTTGTAGCTTGGTAGGTACAGTCGCGTGCACTAACATGTAAATACGATAGAACCTGCTGTATGAGAAATTGATTATTTTGACTTTGACAAGCTACTGAAGTGCATATAATTATGTTAGTGCACGTGACTGTACACTTAATAGACACTTAGTACACTTGCTACACTTACAGAAGGAGCCCAAACTTCGCCCACAAAATGCAACCTAGTTATCTTGACTTTTAGTGATTCGTAAGAATTGTATCTTCGTGACATTTGCGCCATTGTCTTGGCTAGGCGATACTTCAAGTAACCCGGTCATTAGAGGAAAGACATGTCATGCGATTTAACGTAGTAGTTTAGTACAGATGACAGCAGTAGAAACGTAGCTGGTTATTGCAAAATGTAGACTTACATTGTTTGCCAATAGTTTTTTTCTAGGAGAAGGCTCACTTGGGCTGCGTTTCAGAAACCTACAATTCATAGTTTATTATGCGGCTCCCACATTGCCGTTAGAAAATGTTTGTAAACATTTTCTAACATAAAAATATTTACTAACAAATGTTGTCAATTACATTTTGTTAGGAACTGTGCTCCTACACTAATAGAAAATGTTTACTAATGTTAACATTTAAATCTGGTGTTCCCTCCCCCCGCTACCCCGCCGTCACCTTTATAAAAGGTTTACAAACAAAAGGTAACACATGTTTAATTTTGTTATAATTTGTTTTGTTACAATTTGTTTTGTTACAATTTGTTAACTTAACGTTACTAAACATTTTCTAACATGAAAACATTTTTTAACATTTGTGATTAAATGTTTGCTAACAAATGTTTACTAACGTTACTAAACATTTTCTAACGGCAATGTGGGAGCACCATTATGACAACCGATGTACATTGCATTTGCGGAAGCTGGAGTATTTCGGACATATAATCCGAGTCATTAGAGCAAATATGCCGATTTAAGTAGAGATAACAGCACTAGAAAAGTAGCTGCTTTTTGCAAAACTTAGGCACAAATTGTTTTCCAATAGTTTTTTTGAGAGATGGCTCACTTGGGCTGCGTTTCATAAAACTACAATTCATAGTTTATTATGACAATCGATGTAGGTACCTACATTGCATTTGCTGAAGCTGGAGTATTTCGGACATGTAATCCCAGACATATTAGAGGAAATTAATACAAATTGCTGTGTGGTGTCGGCCTAGAGAATAGCACCAACCCAAATTCTTCCCGCGGGTGCCGTAAAAGGCGACTAAGGGGCTCAAACCGGAGGGTGGGCAGCAGCGCCCCCTGCAGTACAATTCTACCAAACTACGATCCCCAACCCGCATGCCCAGCGTGGGGATCATGGGCATTACACCCTAATGATGGTACAAGGCTTTGTCCAGCAGTGGACTAATATAGCCTGAAGAAGAAGAATATCAATGTCCCTAGTAAAATTGCTGTTTTTTGCAAAATTTAAGCACACATTGTTTGCCATCAGTTTTTCCGGGAGATGGTTCACTTGGGCTGCGTCGTAAATAATTACAATTCATAGTTTATTATGACAATGGATGTACGTTATAATTTTTGGAAGTTGAGTTATTTATCACCGTTAACATAAGAAAACAAAAGAAAACGAAAAAAAGGCGGAAAACTTTTCTTTTCTTGCACTTATTCCAACACCTGTGATTTGCAGCTCGTGATTGCTTGAAAATTTGTCGTTTTCTTAAAACATTTTCCTGTATTTGTAAAGGTAGTTCCAATTTAAAATTACACCCTGTGTTTTTTTAACTATTGTTAGTGTGTAATAATTGGTAATAAAGACTATTGCATACCGATATATCCTTAAGTGCACTATAACTGCTTCATTTTTGTGAATAGTGCAGCGAGTGACTCGTTTTAGTGTTAAAAACCTGTTTCTAAATTGTGTGCTATAAGTGTGAACCTGTAATTGGCTTTATGTTTCCCTATATAAGATTTTATCTTATTTGTAATACCTACCTGTTGTTTTACCATATATCTATAAGTAAATAAATAAGTAAATAATTATTCAGCCTTCAATCATCAAAACTGTTTTTTTTATTTTCAGCGTAGACACGTAACTAATAAGGTGTATTATTCTTTTTATTGTCCTAGCTGTACCAAGTGTAACAAGTAAAAAAAAGAGAAGAACTGGAAGAAGTACAATGCATGAAAACTAAAGACAAGTGGCAGAAGAACAATGCATGAAAATTTATTATTTCGACTCATATAGTAGTACACTTAAATAATTACACACGTCTGAAATAATTAATTTCATGCATTGTTCTTTTTCCACCTGTCTTTACTTAACCGTTTAGTAACGTCAGTTACTAGGTAAGTAGGTTCGTTCAAAAGTCGCTCAGATTTCACGGGCTACAAGATTGCTAAGAGGAGGATATTACTAGATATTTCTAGTTTGTCTCGGGTCTTGGATGTTATCTATGTATTTATTGTATTAAATCTATCGTCGAGTTAGCACCTATAACACAAGTCATTTAGTTGTACTTAGTATAGGGCTAACGAGATTACACAGATCTAATATATGTCCATGAATATTTATTATTATTATTATTATTATATTATTATTATTCAGTACTCGACTGTGCTGAAGTTTATATAATTTTCTTTAGGGCTCCGTACCTCAAAAGAAAAAAGAAACGAAAAGCTTCTATGTAGGATCTATTTTTTAAAAAAATTCACAAATCTGTAAAAACATCAGACTTCGAAGTAAAAAAAAAGATACGGATGTTTATGCCGCAAAAAACGTATATTTCGACATAAAAACCGCTGGGCTCGATTCCCAAACTATTTATAATATGTAAGTACCTACTTAAAAAATTGTACGGAACCCTCGGTGGGCGCGTTCGCTCTTGTCTGGTTTTTTACTCATTGTTTAGCAGCATAACAACATGTTATTGAGTCTAATCCTTAGCATAATCATACAGATAATACGTAGGTACATAACGTACGGTACATTCAGCATCATCATTAATACACACCAACAGTTCTAGAATATTTTGTGGCTGTTTTTATTACAATCTATCAAAACTACAAAATGATTCGTTCAAATTATGGAGCAATAAATGTCATTATAGTTACTCTTGATAATAATAGATATTATTATAGAGATATCATAATCATAGAGCGATGATAACATAGAAGCATATGCCCAGAGTGCTTAGTGCGAGTTTGACAGATCCAATCGAATACCTTTACTACCGCGTTAATCAAGCATTCAGTAGTGAGTATGAGTAAGTTAACCGTTCGAACTGGCAAAACGCTGTCACAGTGCAACCCGCACTCGCGTTTATTCGCGTTTGGCTGGTAAACGTGTTCACTTCTCAACGTAAACCATTACAACTCGCACTCAGCACTTTTAATTTCCATACTTGTCGCTAGGTGGCGCTTCCTCGATGCCATAAAAATATGAGTTTACGTTAACGCGATCGAGTAGTTAAAAAACTCGCACTAGGCACTCAGAAGTGGGCCCTACACATGGGCTGGATATATAGATAGAACGGTGTTAGCGCATTAGTAGAATGTTGTCTTGATATTCGAGAGGTTCTAGGTTTGATATCGGCATTTACTTCCAGTTTCTCGTTTACTTACAATCCGTTAACAGCTGTCAAATGTTTTTTGTATGCACTTTGGTCAACTGACAGATGTTAACAATAGATTAACGGCTTGTTATTGTACCGGAAACCGGGGGCTAGTAGGAACCACTGACTTTGTTTTCAACGTACATTTGTGAATCTGTAGTAGTAGTACCACTCACTACGGAAGAAACATTATTGTAATTTAGCCCAATATTTTATTATTATTATTATTATTTGTAATTCAGGCAGGCAGTTATAGAACTGGTGAAGCCTGTATCCAGATGTACATGCATTTATATTTTGCCATGCATTGGGTCGTATATAGGCGTTGTTTTCAGAATTAATTGGAAGTTTTCTTAATCCGAGGTCTTAATAGAGAAAAAAATACCTTGCCCACAAATTACATCCTAAGCATTATTCGTATAGGAATAGGAGAGCAGGTACAAAAGTAACACTATTATTTACAAACAAACATTATAATTTGGACAAGAAACTGACTTTATCCACAGATTACCGCCTTAACATTATCCATGTAGAGCTTTATACAGTGATACAGTGTCGTGCCTTCGCACTGTCACTCTCTACGTAAAGCAATATAGAATTTTTATGAGATTTTTTTTAACTGAAGATCGTCAGGTTGAAAAAATCACCTAAAAAATTGTCTTCGTTCAATTAATTCCGCTTATATTAGTACATAGTTATTTAATCTAATCTACAAATAAACTGAATTTACTGTAAAAAAATCCAATTTAAACACATTTTGCTTGCCCATCATTGAGCATGCGATGTCTTTATTTTGACACCCAAATTTTTTTTTCATCAGGTAACCATAACGATGCTGTGGTTAACACTGGTCACCCTAAGTCTTGCGGTAGTCTGGTGCGACAATAATAACGACCTGCGGATTGATGACTTGGTCGATAAGCTGAAGCGAGCTGCGGAGTAAGTACTTTTACAAAATACCACGAAAATGCGCAATTCAGCAACAAAATTATGATCATGTAGCGTTGAAAGATCTTGTGTGTTTCACTGTTAGTGGTAATTTTTATTGTTTTTTACAACAACTTTTCTTTTATGTATTTTATCAAAGATATTTTTTTAGAAATAGTAGAGTTTATATAATTTTTACCTATGTATTTTTTTGTTCAATATACGTTCCATTTTACGCATGTTATAGATTAAATCAGTATGTTTCAAGCGGCGCCACTGAAAAGCAGATAAGTCGTAATCTAATATTTATTTAGTTTCAAATTATATATTAAACAAAAACTTTTAAGTCGTACACATTAAGTTGTTTTAAGTGACAAATGCTAATTGACGTGTTTCAGGCAACTGAGGTACTGGTTATTTTAAAGTAATCCTGTATATTTTAGTACCTTGCTTAGGTCCATGCAAACAGGAATAGCTTGTGATGTGAAATCTACATGACAAACAGAAAAACAACCATATTAACGTAGATATGGTAATACGGTCCACATTTAAGTATCGAATCATTCTAAATCTCTATCTAAGTAACTCTATATATTTTTTGCGAGTTCAAAGTTTTCCCGATAATAATGGTCCGCATGGTAAGTGAACCAACGCATTGACCTTGTCTTTGTCAAGATCTCAACTTTAGATACACAACGATGAACTTGGCGTTGTATAGAGGCGAAATGTAAACGTTATTATGATTCCAAGGGACCCATTGACTTGGTCTTTGCATATCAAGAGTTTAAGGGCTGTTCTCTATCACTTGTCTTCTTCACGAATGTCGACGCACCCTTATGAGGCGTCCATTCCCGTCTATTACATTTTAGTATGCTATGTAACCTTATAAAAACTTCCCCGTACTCCCTCAGCCCGGTGAAGTGGTCCTACAAATGCATCCAAGACGTCGGCTGCCAGCGGACCGAGCTGCCCTACAACCAGTCTTCGGCGGAGACGAACTCTTACTTCAACGTGGAGATATGCAGGACTGTCTGTGGACGGTTCGGCGCGCTGTGGCCAAAACCGGTCACAGCCGCGCTGAGTATGCAGACTGTACTGATACATCCGAACAATCTCAGGTGCGTGAGTCCTTGTTATTAAAACACTTTATTGCACGACGCCCAATGACTTTGTATTCTAAGTAATGTATATTTGTGAAGTTATACAAGCATACCACTCGCTAACTGTAAAGGGAAACACCGTAAGGGAACTTGTGTGTCTGAGGTGTTAAAATAGCTCAGCGCTTGAAGTGGCCGATCCACGGTGGGCACGCGTGGTAATTAAGCCCACACTTTATCTCTGAGAGAAGGCCGGTGCCCTGCAATGCTCCGTTTCTAGGCTACATAAAAATACTTTCACACAACACTATTCCTGGTCGCAAATTAGGACACCCTGGGCTGTAACCACAGGACATCTGGCTGAGGGTAATATTCCTTTTATACTTGTGAAAATTGGCGGTACAGCCACAATGTAACAACATAATGGCTTTTAATACGTAGAATATGAATATGCTTAGGAGGAAAATCTATAACTAACTTCAGGGACACAATGTTATCGAGAATCAACGATCGACAAAGCAATTTAACCAAATGGACACCAAAGTATAGACTTAAGTCATTAATACCCACAGCGGTAAAAAATGGAAATACCATTATAATCAGTGAGCGACATCTTTTTTGTTCGAGACTAAGGTTTAGCACGCACTACAATTTTTCACCGCGCGATATTTTTCCGAAAAAATCTAGTTATGAAAAACGTACGTACAGTGCTACAGAAGAAATAAGTCTCGCGGATGTACCTGCGCAGATGACCAAATTTTGGATGTGCGGAAAGTTGATCGACCAATCAGATAGTTTAATTTTATGGCAGGCCGTGCGCCTTTGTTGCTATTGGTTGATTCAACGTCATCGATGCAGGTGACTATTAGTTTGGCAATATTAGCGTGAGCGAAATAGGTAGCGCTACTGCGGCAATCAATTCTGCACCTTAACCCTATCGGTTAAAGATCATGTTGAATGATCATGTTCGGGTACTTTGCGTGCGAACATAGATTCCAGAAGGGACTTTTATGATGTGTAGTACTGTACTTGCGCAACAACAAAAAAGTCCCCCAACCAAATCAGCCCTTCTATTACGCAACATTCCACTCTGTCGAGTTCAGCATTTAGACGACTCCAAAGTGTCAAAATATGAAGGCATTTGATAGCTCGAGTAGCTTAAAGATATCCACTCAACTCAGTGGACATTTACGTAATTAGGCCCCAGTACGCGATTTAAAATCCATCAGGAAAAAATCGCGGCGATATTATTCGCAATGCGTGCTAAGCCTAACTTTTGGAACTCTCACGGTCATATTTATAAATAACAAGATTCCTTTAGAGCACTCTTTTATTTAATTTGTGGTAACCGTTTTTCCTTGCAAAATCTATCTATTCTCTATCACAGACTATTTTAGTAAGCGTTTTTGGAAAGTTTCAAGGTACTGTTTTTAAAAATAAGCCATCAGTCTTTAGCCACAAAAACTAACAGTCTTGTTAATAAAGACACTCCTCAAATGCAGTTTTAATATTGTGTGTTAGACTTTTTCTTACACCGTACGAGTATACCCTAATAATATTTTTGTAGGATAACAGACTTGTATTTCGAAATTTTAATGGTATGTAGGTATTATTATACTATTAACATACGATCGAACTTGATACGGGACGAACAGCGGACACGGTACGCTCCATACCATATCCGTTCGTCTGGAGAGTTGGCTGCCGAACATAATTAATATTATTATTTCTTGTTCGCTCGGTCCGACGGTTTGCCCGTCGAATTTGCTCCGCTCCAGACCAAAACCACGAGTACCTTTGTACGCTTGGTTAGGTAGAGTTCACCTTATCAAGAGCTTTTTCAATCGATACTCGCCTTTATCTCGAATGCCGCAAGAGCTGATTTCCATAGTGGGGGAATCTTACAAATGTTCATTTTGGCACAAGCACTCAACAAGTTTGGTAATATCCAGGAACTGTGATAATGATAACGCATTGTGACACACAAACATAAGATAACGTTTGAAAACGGATATACCTTCGTCAATACGGTTCCAGTTGAACCAAAAGTCTGATAAGTATTTCCAATATTATACTTAGCACAAAGGGACCTAATTACGATAAATAAATAAACTTTCATGCAACAAAATCACTTAGCCTGGGCCCAAACTAGGATACCCTGTGCTGTAGTAACCGGGGAAGGATGTCACATACTTGACAATATACCCAGATTCAGGTCATTTGTACAAATCAGGTACGTAGTGGGATTCAAACCTACAACCTTTGTTTTTTTGGTAGTCATGCGTGATAGGATAACAGTCCTGTGTGCCGATTTCTGTCATACTTGGGACAATTTTGCTGGCGGATAATAATTTGCATTAATTACCTACTTAAATCCTTAGTAAAATTCCTAACTTAGGGCAATTCGTTCCACAGAGGTGAAAAATAAATATAGCTGAAACGTGGACTTGAATGTATGACTTTTAATTTCCGTTCCATCAACATAACCGACAAACCAACTAGCTCAGTTTACAGGTTTGAGTTGTGTCAGCCTATTTTCTTTAATTAAATTGACGATAACAAATATCGTTAAGTACAATGAGATTTTCATGCTTACATACAAACTCAAAGGTAGCTCGCCAGCTCGCTAAAGTTAATCATAGACCTGGGCCTAAATTATATGAATTCAAAGGTAGTGCAATAACAATTGTATGCACGCGTCGAAAACTCTGAAAAACTGAAACGGAATGAAAAGTCATGTCACGTGAGCGGACCGAGAACATGTCATTTTACTACGAGTATATTGCACTAACAGAGTCATTGTCAATGTATTTAGGCAAAAGACCCTGGACTTCATGAAAAACTATTACAGAAATACAAGCACCTGTGGACCGGCCTTAGGATAGCAATATCGGCTGCAACAAATGTAGAGACAGACTTTGAGAACCATTACATAGTAAAACAGACTTGAGAAGATTAGACGACATAGAATCACTGTTTGAGTCTCTTGTCTGTCTGCTGCTGGGCTATTTCGAGAGTCAGGCTTGGGCCACATATAGCCACGGCACGATATTACCCCGCTGGCTCAGCAAGTGGGTCTTGGTCTACGATATAAGAAGTCGCCAATTGTATAGAGTATATTATTATGATTGTTATACTTCTTTTTTTTTTACAGATTGATTGTTATACGATATTATTTATAAAATAAAGAGCAAAGGGCCGGTTTCTGAATTGAGTATTTTACTATTATTATAACTAAATACTTAAGAATAGTCTAATAGCTCTACCGTCAACTGTTTGTTTATGGGCGGGAGCCGATTGGAATGAAACCCCTTTGTGCCCTACTTAAAAAAATTTACATATTAATCTTAACTGAACTGAACTAAATTTAAATATGAAATTTAAAACCACATACCTTGTATTAGTATACTTTTTGTGTACTCACTAATTAAAATAAATAGAAATTAGTTCCTAAGTGTAAATGTCATGTTTGTAATAATTTGTTTATAATTAGTACAACCTATCTACTGGAATAGCGAATTCTTCCTAATACAGGTCTAAACTTAAAAGGAGGATTCGACCCTGTCATTGTTACCTCTGTTGTAAATAAATAATTTTGAATTTTGAATTGCTTTTAGAATATACCTTCGGCACTGATGTAGGCTTCGGTTTTCGCCAAAACCTTACGAGTGTAATACTACTTCCTGTTTTATATAAAAAAAATCTTCACTTTTTGAAAAGTTATGTAAAATTAAGTGTCATATTAGTTCCGATATTTCTATTACACGAATATACCCGATCCTATCTAATAGTAGCCGAGATATATTCTAAAAGCTAACAGACTATAACGTTCTGTCACGCTCTTTTCGTTAAAACTCGAAGAGACAGCACTTATTTAAACATTTATTTAGCGTATTACTCCATTCAGAAATTGGCTCTAAGCGGTGCATTTTGATTGATTGTTACTAAGTGTATTGCGACTACAAATACACGCTAACTGTGAAGGAAAACATCGTGAGGAAACCCGCGGCTGTGTTGGCTCCGCACGTATTGACTAGTCTTTCCTGTGGGCTAGGCCGACTAAGCTGTCAGGATGGTATAGGTGCTGGGCAAGCCTACACCATCTAAAAAACCATGTCCCAGGCACTACAGCGTCTGAGTGGTCCCTTCACCCATCTAGTGTGAGTGAAGATGCCACTGGGCGCTGTATAAATCATCTCATTAAGTAGATGCAAAAAGGCCACTTTATTTTACTAAGTGTGATTATCGAAAAATCATTCTCGAGAACGAAGTACGAGTAAATTGGCTGTTACTATAAAATTAAAATTTAAAGTGCTCTTACATTACTGTTTATGATTACACTTAAGAACGTGTAGAGATAACATAACATATTGTGGGGTGTTTCAGAAAGGCTTTTTATGGATGAATGTCAGCTGTGTAGGTAGGGTTAAAAAAACGCGCCTCTCAAACGAGTAAAGTAGTTTAGTATCTGCGCCTGTTCCACTTAGAGACATATAAAGAACTTACAGTGTTATTGCTAAAAACTCAATACCGTACGAATACTGTGGTAAAGTGGTAAAGGCTCTACCACAGAACGTTGACACGGCGTATAGTGTTTTAAAGAACTGTATTTTCATAAATATCACCGTTAATTTTTGGTCTTTCGATGTCTTTTTAGTTTGTGCCGGACCGTAATAGCTCGCTGGCATTTAAAATAAATAACAAAGAAATGTAAAATAGTACAAACAGTGGTCAGTGCCCGTTTAGTTGCGCTACTCGTTAATGTCACGGCTTGATCTTTTGATCCAGGCTAATATTGTGAAATACGGTTTGAGTGTCCGTCTCTTAAAACAATCAGAACATGCGCTATTAAAATAATAATTTTGTATTGTATCGTATGTTTTTGTGTTCTTTTACGTAGCCTACATACTCGTACGTGCCTCTGCAGAACACAGACCTTCTATCTCAGAGAGAGAGAGAGTACGGACTTACTTTACAAAACACTCTACTTTACAAAACATAAAAATCGTAAAATATAAAATAAATAAAATTGAACAGACTGTTTACAAAAGTCGTAGAATAAATGTTGTTATAAATGCTAAACTCTTATTGTCGTGTTTAAAAATATGCGTATGTTTGCATTAAACATAGATAGATAGATAGATAGATAGATAGATAGAGAACTCTTTATTGCACAACCAGAAAAATATTACAACCATGATTCTTAAATCTAAGTAATGTTATACAATGTAATGTTAAACATTTGTGTAAGCATTAAAAAAAATAAAGTCATCGTGAAATATTTGAAAATCAATCTTTGTCATTTGACGCCCCCTCAGGTCTGAGACGTTGTTAATAGCCATCAATTGATAAATGATACCATGAGTCACTGACCTTTGCACTACAAATGAAGAAGGCGACAGAAGTTTTACCTTCTGCTCTATAGTGCACTTAAGTGTTGTAAAACCTACATGGTTTTGGTTCTTACGAAAAACTAAATACTTACAAGAAAACCAAGCGGTACGTGGCAAACTCTAACATCTGCCCTTTGATATACATGCGTGAGTTTATATACCTAAGTATGTGTGAGTTAAAGACCACATTTTTTTGGTAAGTTCTTTTTTTACAAACATTGATAATGTTCGAAAGACAGGGCACTGTAAAGGACTACCCACGTTACAAGGTCACGGCAACGTGCGGGACTAACGATTCAAACGAAGTTAAACCTTAATTAATTTTAAAGTCAGAGACTACAATACGTACTTACGTCACGGGAACGGGCTTTTGTGCACCTTTATTGTAGTCTCTAACATAATTATCTATTTAAGCATTATTTTACAAATTTCACTGGATGTCATTTGCACACCAATTACTTAATATGAATACTTATCGTCGCCCACGACACAGGCCTAGCCTAGTGTGGGGACAATAAAAAATCTGTAAACTTCTTGTAATCAGCCAAAATGCACCTTCTTTACATTATCCAAGTGACAGTGTCTCATATGCCTTCTCATGTCCACAGTGTAAATTTAATGAAGGGAATGTTCTGCCTATACCTATGTCTTATGACTAATAAATGTTTTTTGATTTTTTTAGATTGAAATTGAGCCACCCGCACTTCGCTGTGCTTTTTAACGTAATCATAATAATAAATAAATGTAATATGTAAAAATCTCGTGTCACACTTATCGAACTCCTCCTAATCTGATGCGTGTATATTTGATAGGTCTGAGAATAGGTCGTAATCTTACGGCAAAACAACGTTTGCCGAGTCAGTAATAAATAAAATATGGCACTTACGCGATAGTCACGTGTGGTAATTAAGCCCATAATCTCTCTCTCTCTGAAAGAAGCCTGTGCCCTGCAGTGGCTACATAAAAAATGACTTCTTCCCAACACAATCATTTATGTCTTAATCCCAAACTAAAACACCCTGTACTATTTAATATGTATTTCTTCAATCGCCAAACGGCAGCCTACTTGAGTGATAGTATTTCTTAAACGGGTCTAATCGCGAATATTCATTAGGTAAAACGTCTACCCGAGACCACGGCAACTGTAACGCTGCCGAAACGTCGGGAAATAAGGTAATTACGTTTTACTTAATAAATAATCGCGATTAGACCCGTTCAATATATACTCGTAACTACTTGAGTGATATTTTGAGTTTTCCTTAACTCAAAATATCGAAGAGTTATATTCTATAATGTTTTTATGATACTTGAAGGGATTTTCTAATTTAAAGCGGTCTTTCGGCGTGTTATCTGTATATTTTTCTGTCTAATAACCTCTTGAGTGTACCACCGCTTTGTGCAAATCTTTTATTTACTTGGATATTATTGAACTTGTGTTAAGTAGAGGTGACTAGCCGGTTGAATGGCCGCACAAGACTTCTTCTAACGGGACGGTGGCCTGTGATCCTTGAGAAGTCATTTGCTCATTTGTCAGACTAATCGGACGCCAGCTGGGTCGTACTTGTGATATTAATCGTACACTCGCCCACACATTTGGCCGTCCGGTCCGTTTCTTTTAACCCCTGGCGTGGTCACATTTGATAGGTCATGGGTGTCTTTCAATGTCTTTAAATAGGTGCTGTATTGGTAAAGACCCCTCTTCACATCAGAGTCTAATTATCTTGCCCTTGCCTGGTTACCATAGTACCTAGCTTTACGGGGTATCCTAGCTTGGCGTTAGGACAAGTGATTGTGTTCTGTGGAAGCTATTTTATATTTAAACTCGTTGAACATTGATGACGAATATTAACTATACCAAGATTGTCAGTCACCAGCTTGACAACTTTTAAATACTTATAGTAAAAGTTTACAACTTTTACTATGGTTGCCTGGAACAAAATATCTTTTAGTAATAAGGCTGAGGTATTTCATAGTGTTTCAAAGACTGGCTTCGTAAAATAAAAGCTTTCAGCATAAGCAGCCTTTATGCCTGACTTGCTATTGAAAGGAAAGAGACAATAAGCCCATACTTTCTCTCTGTCTCTCCTTTTTGGAGAAAGAGGTACAGAGAAATAGAATGGGCTTATAAGTAAGTAACTATAGGTATACGTCCCACTCCCGGGCTCGGGCGTTCTCTAGCAGAAAGTTTGCGTGCTCACAGTAGATCGGAGATTTCAAGCGCCTAAGTTTGTGACCCCTCGGGCATTGGGGTTTCCTCACGATATTTCCCTTAGCGACTGAATGTTGTACTACTAATTAACAAATATATCGGCATATACCAAGAACAAAGTCTATGGTACATGCCAGTGTCGAACCTAGGACTTCTCAAATCTGAAGCTAGCGTTTTACTGATGCGCTGCCACCGCCGCAATGTTTTATAAATATTATCTAAAATATAAAAATCTCGTGTCACAGTGCTTGTTATTGAACTCCTGCGAGACCGTTTTACACCCATTTTTTTCTGTGGTCTTCATAGGTCTTCTTAGAATAGGTCGTAATCTAATGAAATGCCTAACAACTAAGGCAAAACAATGTTTCCCAGTTTAGCTCGTACCTCTGTAACTTCCTAATTATTGTTAATAAATGGACAAAACATCATTATGGACATAGCATTACATAAAAAAATAATTGATTTATTTAACGAAAAATGTCACATGCAAACAAAAGAATAACATAAACTACATAAATCCACAACAGTATCGTCATATCATATAAAATTATATTAGTAAATAAGCAAAATGGTCATTTAAACACAAAAAAAAAACAAAATTACACAAACAAAATAAGATTAGTCAATCAAACCGCCCCGAGACATATCCGACCCAAAGGTTCCCATAACGCTGGCAGCATTACCGCGCTGCACTTCTAGGGATATCCTCTGCATCAAATATGCTCCGGAGCGGTAGTCCAAGCCGCGGTTCCTCAGATGAAGACCTATCTCTTTAATAAAGGCTTTGCCCTGAAAACCCCTGACGCCAGTGGTTGCATTACATTAAAGTAATAATACAGCCTGCGTCAAACTATTGTCTTAGTCTGTTTTAAAATGTTTTTTAAGATAATTAAACCATTTTTCAATTTCAATAACGCCAAATATATATACTATTATAGCATGCTCCCTAGAACACGACCGTTTGACCACTAACTTTGTCCTTTGCAATGTAAAGGTCATCTCACCATGTGAATTTCTAAGAAACAAGTTTAGCATCGTGTAATCTTAGAAATTATCTTTATAAATTTATGCTGCTTATTATCTTAATAAATTTATGCTGCTTACGTTTAGATAAACACTAGAAACACTCCTCGGATGCAGGTAAAACTCTTTTGAGCGAAGGGAACAGATTATTTTCACTGCATTTTAGGAATAACAACCCCCTTAGCCTTGTTTGGAGAGCAAATGGGTCTGATAAGAGAGTGTAGAGTTTGTTTTAAAGTCTATTAGATATCGTTTTTTGTGTACCTTTAAATAAAGATCATACCTGGTATATATAGTATGTAACACGCAGAAAAAATCCAAGCAAAGGCGACTTTAGGAAGCTGAGTACCGATATTTTTAAGGCGCTTTCATCATAACTCTCTACATATATTCTAGACTAGAGAATAGTAAAGTGGAGTCGGAGACAATATTGCACTCCAATAGTTTATTTTTTTTAAGGTCTTCAGTGTTCACTTTTTTTTATCAGGCAGCGTTTACATTTAATTTTTCATACGGTATTGCTTCCAAAGCATCTTCAAGATTTGGTGGTGTCTAAAAGGAATCTCAAACTTGACACACTTTAATATCCTCCTTGCCTAAATGTCCATTTATTAGCCACAATGTAAAATAAAAAGTACCCGAAACAGGCGTACGTGCATGCAACGACTAATGAAGCGAAATGAAGACTGAATGTTGATAAAGCGAAAGAGGTTTGTTAGGACTTACCCCTCCAGAACACATCCGCGAATTATGTATGTACGTATCTATCCTTCAGGTTCGACCTAATTGACGTGCCCGCTGAAGTCCGTCAGACCCTTGTGGAGATGACGCACGTGACGACGGCCAACCTGGCGCGGGAGTGCGGCGGCAACGTGACGCAGCTGGTGGAGACGCCGGTGCTGGTGCACGTCACCGTCAAGTCCGCCAGTCTGCGGCTCGACTGGGATACCAAGGAGAACTACATGATGGACGTGCAGACTAAAGGTAGCCTGACAATAGCCTACTTTATTGGTCAAAATAGGTTTTGTGCACCCTCTCTATCTGTAGCATTTCTGGCTATTACTCTGCTTACACTGCTCAAAAGAAAAGACACACAGTCAAAAAGACACCAGTAGAGCTAGCAGTAGTATATCGAAGTTTCGGAGACGACACACCTGACCTAACCTGGTAACAACAACCGCGGGAGTGCGGTGGCATCGTGACGCAGCTGGCGGAGACGCCAGTGCTGGTGCACGTCACCGTGATGTCCGCCAGTCTGCGACTCGACTAGGACACCAAGGAGAACTACATGATGGACGTGCAGACTAAAGGTAGCCTGACAAATAGTCGACGTCATTGTATTTACCACATGAACTGTAGTACGTTCATGTGGTAAATACAATGACGATACCGAGACGAGACTATAATAAAATACCGACGATGTTGTACGATACATTCTCTACCTCATGCCGATTACAGACTTCTGGTTTATTGGTCAAAATAGGGGTTTTCTACCCTTCTCTGTATATAGCATTTCTGGCTATTACTCTGCTTACACTGCGGTGAGATAGACACCGGTGGAAATATTTGCAGTAAATATAAGTTTCGGTGATGTCGCACCTGACCCAACTTAACGCGGGGTGCGCTCGCCACGTGGCGTGACTGGGATAGGCAGACTAAAGGTAGTCTGACTGAATTACTATATGTAGACGACGTCATCGTATTTAAGAGTTGAACTGTTGGCGGCGTAGCGTTTTCCATGTCACTCCGGACACAGGAGTGTTTCTTCATAGCTTGGTATGTCACGACAACTTCGCTTTGCCTAGGTGATTTGGTAGCTGCTCTTTAGTATTTCTTTACCTCTGGTAGTATCTAATTACTATCTAATTTTATCGTCTTCAGCAGAATATATACGAAGTCTAGGATTGTTTTTTTCTCCTTCTCTTGTCTGCTTTGATTCTAATTTCTGAATTCCTCTGGATGGTATACGTATATCGCCAGTTTCACAATTGATAATTTTGCTAAGTAAATACTGAAATGTCTTTCTGTCTCGTTCTTTTTTGGGGAATTCTCGATTCAGTAATTTGCCTTCGTGATGGTTGATAATTGTTTTGATTTACGCCTAGATTTGGAATTATCGTGATATATTTTATACAAGTTGGCACAAGTTATTTGCAAGAACAGTCTACAAAATGACAAAATGTGTCTCTTGTTTTCACGAATATAAGTAACAGTTAAATGCAAAATAATTCTTAATAGCGGTGTTTTTTTAACTGGCTTGTTTCCTTATCTGAACGCATGTTTTGACCTAAGTTGTAGATAATGCGTAATACTAGTTCTTAACCCAGATACTACAAGCTAATCAGCTGAACAACGCCGACTGTTAGTCACAAAAACAAAAATGTTGGGTCTGCTAGGTATATAAATTGTATATTGCACACTAGATAAATGAAAGAGGCTTTGGATTATCTGATAGTTGAGGCCAGATTCCTCCTAATATACGTAATCGTAACTTAAATCATTAGATAAACCCTACGGTATTAAGTGAAAGGTAATAATAACCTTTCACTTAATACCATATTATTATAAAAGCACAATTCCGTTAAACACTCAATAAATACCATATAAATAGTCTGTAGTATCCCTTTTAAAGTGTCTATCACACACTATTACCATTGTGTTCTATAAATACACCGTTAGATGTCCAGTGCCATATGGGTGAATTTCCCGGAACTAAAAATTGCGTGGCACCAATGAAATTGGTAATAAAAAAGAAAGTGTTAATGTTCTAACATTTTTTTACGGTTAGATGATATAGTAATTTATGTGTAGCACTAAACATTTTGTTAATAAGAATAATAGATACTCCAAAAAAAAATTAAATCCCGAAATCTTTCATTGCCATGTTTGTCCGCACGTCACCTTGTTGTGTATTATTCTTTATTGATAAACATCTATTGGTTCTTTGTACTAAAAACTAATTTTATTTGATACATTAATAGTCAAAGTATTGTTACGAAATACATTTATTGAAATATTTACACAGTACAACGAATGGTTAATAAAAATGTATCTGTCCCAGAACTACCGTTAATCGCCGTGTCCTAATCATGTTCAAGTATATTGTTTTACCTAACGACTTGTTTCCCATCCTCGGTGCGCGAAACGTTTATGTTTAATGCCGCCTAAGTGCTCGTCGCAGAAGGACGTACGCACGTGCCTGCGTTTTCGCGATATTCGTTAAGTCAATATTTTTTTTTGTTGCTGGACATTTTTTCTTTCATTGCCGTGGATAGGTATAACTTCTATTTAAATTAAGATTGTCATCTTAAGTAAACATTCGATAGAACGCTATTTCTCTTATGATTATTTGTCAAGTGTTTATTTTGTCGAATGGTTAATAGATTTTTTGTTATTTCTATTTATTGCCTCGATTTTCATCACCGTGTTTTCATTGCTGTGGTTTCCGTGGTCGAAATTTGCTATGGTAATGAAAAAAAAGACACATCAATGAAAGAAAATTAATTGCCATGCTTTATAAAACAAATTATTTTCATTGCCGTGGCCAAGTATTTCATTTCCGTGACTTTTGTTTTCATCGCCATGTTATGATTAGGTAAAGAAAATGTATTTTATCATCTTTTGGTAACATTTAGTACTTTATCAATCGTATAATACACCCTCACAAACGAACGCACCAGCACATACTGCAGTCTGATTTTAATAATTGATTGTTTATTTTTAAGATGCCAAGATGCCCAAACCAAAATTATCTGAGGAGGAGAGAAAGGAGAGAAAAAGATTGGCTGAAAAAAAAAGACGTCAAAAATTAAGAAACGACCCATATCTGGGTTTGCATTTCCCTCTCGGAGAAATAAAATATGTTTTCATTTCCGTGGGTTGATTCTTTCATTCCTATGGCACAGTTATTTCATTGCCGTGGACGCTTGTTTCATTGCCGTGCACTCATGTTTCATCGCCGTGGCACGAAATTTTTAGACCAGTTTATCTTACTAGTTTTTTAAGTTATCAGATAGATATTAAACAAGAGTACATACATTATCATAAACAACAATAAAAGAGTTTTGTTTTGTAAAGAAACCCTAAGATAAAAAAGTACATGGAAATGAAGATTTTATAAGACCTGTTGAAATTCACTCATATACGCCGCGTCACGTACAATATCTCGGGATTTAAAGTAGAAACCTCATGTTTAACTACCGTTATAAACGTGTAACGGTGCAAACCTCTTTACACCATTTTTATTTCTTTTTCAATCTGTCATTTTCAAATATTTAAATTTTGTCACTCATTCTTCGATTTCGCTCATTTTTCACCACTACTACTTTACCCTTTGACCAGATCTGACTTTTTACCTGCTTATCCGTTTTTATCCAGTTTTTTCTGTTTTATTAAAATATTATACTAAATTTGCAAATAAAACCACACCTGAAGTCGTTCCAGAGTTTATTTACTATTATAAATATATACAACGTTCCAAACGTATCAGTGCAAGGCACATCAAGGGTCTCCCTTTCAGAGAAAGTATGGGCTTAAACAGTACGCATGCCCACCGCAATTCGTTCGTTACCGCAACAACTCAGACTTGTCTCATGGTACCCAAGTTTCCTCACGATGTTCTACTTCACAATCGAGTGGCATATTGCCGCTACAAATGTGATTTCTTACACATACAATTTAACCACTCCGACATCATTGTTATATATTAAATGGGTCTGATCTTATTTATTAGGTAAAACGTAATTAATTACCTTAACTCACAAAGTTTCGGCAGTGTTGCAGTTTCCGTGGTTACGGGTAGGCTGAAGTTTTACCTAATAAATAATCGCGATTGGACTCGCTTAATATAAGCATCGTGAATCATTAAGAAATACTATTTCAGCATCAGACATCGCCGTCTACATCGTGGCCGACACAATCTACGGAGCTCGGCACGCTTTGGAAACGTTTACACAACTGGTCGCGCCTAGCCGCTCTGAGTACTCTAACGATGTGGACTGTGCCCTCCATCTGGTCGCTGGTGCCAAGATCCGAGATAAGCCTTTCTACAAGCACCGAGGCTTCGTCCTGGATACTTCCAGAAACTTTTTCCCGCTGAAGGATATTAAGCGAATGATCAATGGCATGGCGGCATCGAAAATGAACGTCTTTCACTGGCACATCACTGACTCACACAGTTTCCCCTTGGAGTCTTCGCGTGTGCCGATGCTGACAAAGTAAGCCAAAGTACCACTTACGCAAAAATGTTATTGAAATAAATCAAATCCGGTATACCGTTCCTTGAGTTCGGTCGCCATTGAAGCTATTCTCAAGAATAGTGTGATTTCTTCGTTATCAACCCTTGTATGTCCCCACTGCTGGGGCACGGGTCTCTTCCTGCATCGCAGGAAGTTTAGGCCATACTCCACCACGGCGGCCAAGTCCGGGGTTGGTGGAGGATTGTAAGACAGTGGCGGGCCTTACTGTCAGAAGTTATCAAGCCGACCATAATGCCTCTGACATGGCTTAACGACTGCCATTAATGACAGCCGGCACCAACGGCTTAACGTGCCTTGCGAAGCACGGAAGCGCTCGGAAAAATGCCACTAGCGGTAGTCACGGGACGCTCACCCATCCTGTACCTGACCGCGCCTGTCATTGCTTAACCAAGTGATTGATTCCAATCACTCGGTTCGCCTAGGCCACGAGCGCTTCGTAGTGTGAAATAGTGTGATTTCTTAAGAGTCGACATTCGAGTTATGGATTAATGAGGCTTTATTATTACACCACAACTTTGAATAGTTATTATTACAGCGCGGAGTGTTAACTTCCCCACATTCAACACCCAAACGTTAAATTTAAAAAAATTTCAATTAACATTTAACATTGAAATTAGGCGGCTCAAGTTCAAAGATGGTAGCGGTTTTCTGATTTTGTGTTCGTTCTGTAACACCGTGATTTGATCATTAATTTCCATTTAATAAAGTTACCGTTGCGGGAATTTATTCCAATGATAAAACACACTCATGGATGACTTCTTAGGTAAATAAAGGAAGCATTGTTTTTAGTGTTGCTTACCGAAACAATTGAACAATGAAGCGCAAATCACCACCCATTGTTCACTATGACGCGAATTTGCGGAGGCGAAACTGAATTTAACGCTCGTACAGCTAAAAAGATGGTTATTGAGCCTGTTGTCAATGCTTTCAGGTACGGAGCATATTCTGCTGATGAAGTGTATACGGTGGAGGAAATCAAAAGTCTGGTGAGATACGCGCAGATCCGAGGTATCCGCGTAGTGTTGGAGATAGACGCTCCAGCCCACGCCGGCAATGGATGGCAGTGGGGGAAGGTATTATACATACGTAAACTTACGCCTGTACCGCAAAATATGTTTGTCAGAATCGTGGCAAGTGACAAGATCTGATCTCTGCTCACTTATCTGGTGAGCAGAGATCAGGTCTCGTCACTTGCCACGATTCTGACAAACATATTTCGCTTTATCAAAATATTTGTTGCTGCATGCACACACGCCTTATTAGAGTAGTTTGTATTTTAACCTTTGTCAACGGTCTCTCTTATACATCCCCCATTTCGCCGATATAACTCGATAATGTTTTTCGTAGCTCTTTGCTCTTTCTAAGAATGGAACAATCCTTGTTTAATTCTGGTCATTACATCCTCTTTCAGTCGACACGTTTGCAATATTTTGTCATTATTGACAGTCAAAGTAACACCCCACCTACTTTCAATGATCTTATTTTTACTGTACTACCTGATCCTAATTTATTGATTTTTCTTCCAAACGTAAATCCTGTTACTATATAGTAATGTAGGAATCAGCACTGAATTATAGACGCCTCTTTTGCAGATATTTTGGCTACTCATAAGAGAGTGCGAGGCACTGCTTATAGATTTTTTTGGTTTTACACTTTTTTCGAATTTATTCTTCTCTCCAGGAAAGGTAGCCGGCATCAACATTATTAGTCTTAGATCTTCTTTCACGGAGTAGTTTCCCTCTAAACAGTATTTCGTGGAATCTAAGCAACTCCGCCCTCCATGTTTGATTTTCTTTGAAATTATATTTACCATAAAGCTGTTGTAAAATCAGCTATACCCTTCCAAATGACAAACCTAAAAAATTCTTCCTTGTGCAATATCGGATAAACAAGTAACCGGCAATATCCAGTTAATTATTTTGTGTCAGTCAATGTCCACTGCTGGGCATAGGGCCCACTCAAAGTACGCTACAAAGTTATGCTAATTAGGAGAGGGCTATATCCAGCAGTGGACTAACATATAGCCTGAAGAAGATGAAGAAGAACGTGGTGATTATTGGCAATAATAATTACTTTCTTGATTATTCGTTCCAGGAACATGGCTACGGAGATCTAGCGGTGTGCGTGAATGCTGACCCATGGCGTCAACTCTGCATTCAGCCTCCCTGTGGCCAGCTAAATCCAGTCAATCCAGCCACTTACCGAGTCCTGAAAGATCTGTATGCAGACATAGCTGATTTGATGACTGAAACGCAGCCGACGCTGTTTCACATGGGAGGCGACGAGGTAGGTTCTTAAGAACATGTTTGCATTTCATTGTCTTGCGTGCTACCTTCCAGCGCATGCCACAAGTTAGCACTCTAGATACTTTTGAGGAGCGAGTCGGTTGATATCTATGAGACATGACACGTTTATATTTGAGGCTCCCTTGATAAGTGCGTCATGTATCTCGCGACCGAGTAACCCAATTACACTTTCTCTGGAATAACACTTTATACAACCGTGCCCGCGACTTATTTGCATCGTAATTGAATAATCTGATAGCACATGAGCATTCTAAGGTCCCTTCCAAATACTGGTGGAAAAACTTTTGAATTTGCATAAGGAGTTTCAAAGATTACCCTAAATAAAACCGTACATACAAATTTTCTTCTTTATAACACATATCAGTATACTGTTACATACTCGTAGATAGATTAGTATTAGGTATGAAGAAAACAGTTTAAATAGAACTCTTAGAGTTTGTTCGGCTTCCCTCAAAACATTTTATTTTATCAACAGTTCAACACTAAACTCCGAAGCTGTAGACAGAAGGTTGCAATACACGTTTCGCATGCTGATAGCAAACATGCGAGTCTCTCTCCCCACTTTTTCGCTAGGGAAAAAAATCAAACCCCTCGCGATCTGCTTTCTACTAGCACCCAAACTAGGGACAGAATGTTGATTCGAAACCAAGTTCATCATCCGTGTCCAAAATCGTTGCGCGAATTCTGCGGAGATGGTTCAGGATATTGTTGTTGGGTTGGGTTCGGATTGCTGAGCTAGAAAGAATGATGGAGGGACTGAGGTAATATCATAGGTCAACTGGATTTTGATTATTTTTCTGTTACCATCCGTAAAATACATATTTTAGGAAGCATTTTCTGGAAAACTAAAATTTATTGAATTTTTACGTCGTCGTCAGGCTATACTAGTCCACTGCTGGACATAGCCCTGCCCTAAAGAGCGCCACGTTGTGCTGTCATAGAGGGTAATGCCCATAATCCCCACGCTAGGCATGCGGGTTGGGGATCGCAGTTCGGTGGAATTGTACAGCAGGGGGCGCTGCTGCCCACCCCTCGGTTTGTGTCCTTTAGTCGCCTTTTACGACACCCGAGGGAAGAATTGGGTTGGTGCTATTCTCTAGGCCGACACCACACATATGTATTTACAAATTATTCATCAGTTCCTGAAATATTCTGACCGAATGCTAACTAAGCCCCCTTTACATGCATTCTACCTTTTAATTTCAGGTGTTTTTCCCTTGCTGGAACTCCAGCTCAGATATTGTCCAGCACATGCAAGAGAAGGGCTATGAGACAAACTACAAAGGCTACATCCCGCTATGGGCAGAGTTTCAGGAGAAAGCTCTAGAAATGTGGGACGAGGTATACGCGGCAGCCGGTGGTGACGCTAAGCCTCCGGTGATGCTGTGGTCTTCAGAGCTGACCCAACCACATAACATCAAGAAATACCTCAGTAAAGACCGGTAAGCGATCAGAAATTAAATGTAGTTTTTTATTGCCTTGCTTCTTTTTTCAGCAAATTTGCGTAATATTGTATACGTACCTAAATTAACTTCCAAGCTAGTTGGGAAGTAACAAACTAGTTTCCAATACATAATATTGTTTCTTACTAAACGTTGACTTTAAAGGTTCAGTCAGTATTTTTAATCATTTTCATGATCAGATCAGTTAATCAAGACCTTCACAGACATTTTTAGTTAATAATCTCATTCTACGAACCAAAAACCCTCACTGATCTTTTACCAATCGATTATACTATTTTTATTTTTAATGCACTAACCCGTGTATAGAGGTTCGAAATTTCACTGATGCCGGTGAGTCGCCCATTAGCTCAGTTGGAAAGAGCGCTGGCACAGATAGCCAGAGGTCGCGGGTTTGAATCCCGGCATGGGTGGAATTTTTAGCCTCTAAATAGGTTTTTAAAATATACCAATCGACTATATAACTGTTGAAACCCTATAAAATAAATCAGTTGTCACTGAATCTGTCTGAAGAAGCTAGCAGCGCGGTAATGCTGCCAAGGCTATAGGAACCATTAAAGCGATTATAATATGTCATAAAGCGATTTGACTGAGGGCCAGTTTCGGAATAGAGAATTTCGCTAAGTAAATAGTTAACTGTGGTGCTGTCTCTTCGAATTTGCCAGAAAAGAGCGTGACAGAATGTTACTTAAGTATATAGGTACTTAGTGAAATTCTCAATTCGGAAACAGGCACTGACTGATTTTGTTGTGTGTGTATGTTACATCTTTACTTCGATGCATAAAATTATAGTTTTAAGGTTTGAATAACCTTTGTGAATATAACATTTTGTAAAATGTATAGCATTATTTTGATCAACAGATATAACTAAACATTCGCACTTTGATACTTCTCCTCCTCAGCTACATAATCGAGGTGTGGGAGCCTCTAGACTCTCCGCTCCTAACTCAACTACTCTCCTTCGGTTACCGAACGATCTCCGTGCCCAAAGACATCTGGTACCTAGACCACGGTTTCTGGGGACAGACCAAGTACTCAAATTGGTGGAAGATGTACTCTCACACGTTGCCCGAGAACCCAAACATGCTGGGCGGAGAAGTGGCCATGTGGAGCGAGTATGTGGACTCGCAGAGCTTGGGTAAGAATCTTAAATTAGATAAATAAATAACATATATCACATATATCGCTTCTGGCCCACACTAGAATAACCTGTGTCGTGGGAACCAGAAACAGCGAAATCACAAACATGTAAACATCCAAGACTTGGGGTTTTTTTTTGTCCCCAGCCGGGGTTCGAAGCAAGTTCGGGGTTCGCTAACGCTGAGCCACAGAGGTCCTCACATCGTTGCCAGAGTGCTTAGTGCGAGTTTGACAGATCCAATCGAATAATTTTACTACCGCGTTAATCGAGCATTGAGTAGTGAGTATGAGTAAGTTAACCGTTCGAACTGGCAAAAAGCTGTCACAGTACAACTCGCACTCGCGTTTATTCGTGTTTTGGCTGGTAAACGTGTTCACTTCTCAACGTAAACCATTACAACTCGCACTCAGCACTTTTAATTTCCATACTTGTCGCTAGGTGGCGCTTCCTCGATGCCATAGAAATATAAGTTTACGTTAACGCGATCAAGTAGTTAAAAAACTCGCACTAAGCACTCAGATAGACGGATAAAGCAAAATATTAGAAAAAGAAATAACAAGAGAACATTAGGCAATACCGTTGGGCTGTGACATGGGAAACTACATATAACTATAAAGTTTAACAGTCTGTAATGTTCAAGTAACATTCAGTTTGGTGAACCACAAATTATCAAAAAATTAAAATACACCCTCCTTCCGCCAGACGCGCGAGTGTGGCCGCGTGCCGCAGCTGTGGCCGAGCGGCTATGGTCGGACCCCACCTCGCCAGCGCGTGCCGCCGAGCCGCGCCTGCAGCGGCACCGGAGCCGCCTGGTGACTCGAGGACTCCGCCCCGACGTCCTCTCGCCAGCCTGGTGTGCCCAACACGATTCCAAGTGCCACTAGGGACTTCCTAAAGTGGTGACTGTTGAATGTTTGTGTTCTAGTGAATTCTGGAATGGCCACACCAATTCTAGTGTCTGTTCAGCTCTTCAGACCTCCAAATGACATTACTGTAATAACTCTCCCAAATTACTGTAGTTACTTTTCCAAATCACTAAGTAACAATGCTTAAATGATTCTGGTCCCTTGAATGACTGTGATACACGTGTCGCCAGCCAAGTTTGCAGGTATAGAGAAAGCCTGGTGACTCGAGGACTCCGCCCCGACGTCCTCTCGCCAGCCTGGTGTGCCCAACACGATTCCAAGTGCCACTAGGGACTTCCTAAAGTGGTGACTGTTGAATGTTTGTGTTCTAGTGAATTCTGGAATGTCCACACTAATTCTAGTGTCTGTTCAGCTCTTCAGAACTCCAAATGACATTACTCTCCCAAATTACTGTAATAACTCTCCCAAATTACTGTAGTTACTTTTCCAAATCACTAAGTAACAATGCTTAAATGATTCTGGTCCCTTGAATGACTGTGATACACGTGTCGCCAGCCAAGTTTGCAGGTATAGAGAAAGCCTGGTGACTCGAGGACTCCGCCCCGACGTCCTCTCGCCAGCCTGGTGTGCCCAACACGATTCCAAGTGCCACTAGGGACTTCCTAAAGTGGTGACTGTTGAATGTTTGTGTTCTAGTGAATTCTGGAATGTCCACACTAATTCTAGTGTCTGTTCAGCTCTTCAGAACTCCAAATGACATTACTCTCCCAAATTACTGTAATAACTCTCCCAAATTACTGTAGTTACTTTTCCAAATCACTAAGTAACAATGCTTAAATGATTCTGGTCCCTTGAATGACTGTGATACACGTGTCGCCAGCCAAGTTTGCAGGTATAGAGAAAGCCTGGTGACTCGAGGACTCCGCCCCGACGTCCTCTCGCCAGCCTGGTGTGCCCAACACGATTCCAAGTGCCACTAGGGACTTCCTAAAGTGGTGACTGTTGAATGTTTGTGTTCTAGTGAATTCTGGAATGTCCACACTAATTCTAGTGTCTGTTCAGCTCTTCAGAACTCCAAATGACATTACTCTCCCAAATTACTGTAATAACTCTCCCAAATTACTGTAGTTACTTTTCCAAATCACTAAGTAACAATGCTTAAATGATTCTGGTCCCTTGAATGACTGTGATACACGTGTCGCCAGCCAAGTTTGCAGGTATAGAGAAAGCCTGGTGACTCGAGGACTCCGCCCCGACGTCCTCTCGCCAGCCTGGTGTGCCCAACACGATTCCAAGTGCCACTAGGGACTTCCTAAAGTGGTGACTGTTGAATGTTTGTGTTCTAGTGAATTCTGGAATGTCCACACTAATTCTAGTGTCTGTTCAGCTCTTCAGAACTCCAAATGACATTACTCTCCCAAATTACTGTAATAACTCTCCCAAATTACTGTAGTTACTTTTCCAAATCACTAAGTAACAATGCTTAAATGATTCTGGTCCCTTGAATGACTGTGATACACGTGTCGCCAGCCAAGTTTGCAGGTATAGAGAAAGCCTGGTGACTCGAGGACTCCGCCCCGACGTCCTCTCGCCAGCCTGGTGTGCCCAACACGATTCCAAGTGCCACTAGGGACTTCCTAAAGTGGTGACTGTTGAATGTTTGTGTTCTAGTGAATGTTCAGTTCTTAAGGTCGATCAGCGGATGTTTACATTCTGGAATGGCTTCATCTAGTGCATCGACACACAAATTCTAGTGTCTGTTCAGCTCTTTAATCCTGCAAATGATATTACTTTCCCAAACTACTGTAACTTCTCGTACTCTCCCAAATTACTGTGATGACTCTCCCAAATCACTGAAAAAGAATGATTAAAGAGCTGAACTCTTTAGATTGATCAGCGGATTCATTACATTCTGGAATGATCCCATCAAGTGCATCACATTAATTCTAGTGTCTGTTCAGCTCTGTAATCCTACAAATGACATTTACTTTAATTACTCTCCCAAATCACTGAATAAGAATGTTTAAATGAATCTGGTCACTTAAATGACTATAGTTTGACCACACACGTCTCGCCGGCCGAGTTTACAGCGATAGAGAAAGCCTGGTGAATCGAGGACTTTGCCCCGAAGTCCTCTCGCCAGCCTGGTGTGCCCAACATGATTCCAAGTGCCTCTTAGGGTGGGCTACCTAAAGTGGTGAATGTTAAATGCTTCAGAAAATGTTCCGTTTTTTAGATAAAAGGAGATGTTTTAAACATACTTATTAAAATAACTTGTCTACGACCACTCTGGTAGAATTGGGCCCTAATGTGTTAATTTCATTTCAATGTATTGACTCCAAAATGCCACTAAATCGCGGGACTGCCAGCGAGTAGACTTGTGTTCTTACAAGAGCAATAATCTTCTTTCGATGGAGCGTCATATATTGCGATAGTCGATGGGAAGAATTTTCTTGAATAGGTACACGTAGATCCTTACAATTTCTTCGTTGACGTCTCATTTATACTACTTATTTTAATTATCGCTAAAATAAACGCTAAAAAATGTTCCAGAAATATGCTTATGGACACATATGTACGTTATACCAGCATTCATATATTATACTTGTCTTCATAGCTTTGTAAACAAAACCGTACTGCGAAGTAATATTATAGTGACGAACGTCCATAGGTGCTATGATGAAAACAAATGCGACGAAGCCGACAATAGAATTGTTGACTGTTATTGATGACTTACTTAAACTTTGTGATATGAGTGGTAGATAATATTTTGTGGTATGGAAACCAAATGTAAGTAGGTAGGTGAAATTTGTAAAATGACTGATTTCAATTTTGTAATTACAGTACTTACCGTAAATTATATTATAATACTTTAATAGTCCTTTATTGTTGTATTGTGATATTCGTTTTAGACAAAGAGTAAAGACTATTTGAAAACATTCCTTTTTTTTCGGCATCCTTTATTCCTCTCTGAATATAAATGAAACAGAGTTATTGTAAGATATAAGGTATTATTATATAATGAAAGTAAAGTTAACTAGAATAACAGTAACTATGTTACACGGGTGAATCAGATTACACATTGGTCTAAAAATCGTTAATAAATATTGACTAGAATTATTTTTACGACTCAACATTAACCTTTACATAGACACCGGATTCCTGGTGTTATTAAGGTTTTTAGCTGTGCCGAGGCTCAAATCGTTTGGAACTAAATCGTGTAGCACTGTATCGGTTCCCCTGAACATACTTGTAGCTATCCTGCTAGCCAGTTTCTCTGAGTCTCTTAGATCATCGTCTTTAGAAGAATGCGACGTGAGATCAATCTCAGCATCACTGTCATTGTCTGACACGTCACTGGTTGGCAGCTCCCTGGGTTTGAAAGCCAAGTTTTCCGGTTCATCTCTTGACTGTTCATAAGGGCAGTCGCTCTTTGGTGCGGCAATTCTCAAATCAGTTGGCCCACTTTCAACATTATTGAGGTGTGATTGATGCATCATAAGGGGTGGAAAGGGGAAGGGCGGCTGTTGATGCATCCTAGTGTCTTCGGTGCCGTAGGGCATGGGTGGAGGGATATCACGACTTGGTGGTGGGTCGGGAATGTTAATGTTGTGCATGTTGTATGGCTCCTGAGGATGTGGTGACTTTAAGTCGCGGTTGTCAAGTGTAGGCGGTGGTTCGGGAGAGTCTTTCCCGTTTGGTGATTCGCCTCCCTCTGGTGAAGAGTCTGGCTGTTTGGTGTGACCTGGAATGAACATTGAAGACATCAAATTGAGCTGTGAGCTGAATCGATATCAACCCATGAATGTCCCCACTGCTGGGGCACGGCCTCTGCATCGTAGGAAGGTTAGGCCGATACTCCACCACGGGGGCAAAGTCCGGGTTTGTGGAGGATTGTAAGACAGTGGCGGGCCTTACTGTCAGAAGTTATCAAGCCGCCCAGAAGGCCTCTGACACGGCTTAACGACTGTCATTACATGACAGCCGGCACCAACGGCTTAGCGTGCCTTGCGAAGCACGTAAGCACTCGGAAAATTGCCACTAGCGGTAGTCATGGGACGGTCACCCATCCTGCACTTGAGCGCGTCTATTGTTGCTTAACTCAAGTGATTGATTCCAATCACTTGGTTCGACTAGGTCTCGAGCGCTTCTTTGAGCTGAATAATATATTTTATCCTACTGATATTATAAACGCGAAAGTTTGTAAGTATGGATGGATGGATGGATGTTTGTTACTCTTTCACATAAAAACTACTGAATGGATTTTAATGAAAGTTTACGATAATATAGCATATGCATCAGAATAATATATAGACTAAAATTTATGAGAATATTGTGTGAATTGTCTAAAATATGGCGATAAGTGTCAAGTATGTAGGAAAAATCTAATAGCTGTTAGATTTTCTATTGAATCTAACAGCTATTGTGGCGTACGCTGCCAAAACTGTCCTGCCAAAACCTTATGTACGCCACGATAATATAAGCTAAATACTCGAAATAATCCTGCGCAGACGAAGTCGCGAGCACCAGCTAGTTGCCTATAAACAAATTACAAAACAATGAGAAGTCGGCCATATTTCAGGCCATATTTAGATAAGGTGATATCTTATGCATCAGAAAGACAAACATACCTAGTATTTTTATAGTAAACCAAAAGCGAAAAACTACTCTTAGGTACATTAATTATAGCCTGCCTGCGACGGTCTAAGCAAAATCCCCAAAGCACTAAACAATAGGGCTGATAGTCTGTTATTCAAGCATAATATAAAGCTGCTCGTACTAAAATAGTTTCACAAGTCATTTACTAACTACCTATATGGGGCACACTAAAAGTTTTGAACTTCTAGCTAATCGGAACTATTTGAATTTCGAATGTTATATTTTTCCAAAGTATTTTTCGTTTGGTTTGGTACGTTTCAACGTTGCAACCTTAGTAATAAAAAAAAAAAACGATTGACGGGAAATCCGGAAATTGTTTTCGCAACCAAAATAATTCGAAAAGATTTTAGAGCGATGATTTTAAAAGTTCTCTCTCTCCGCAAAACCGGTGCCGCACGTCTTCAACATGCTTTTGGGAGAAAAGCACCTAGTTTGAGCACCGTGAGGCGATGGTTTGCTGAATTTGAGAGAGGTGGAGTTTCTTTACATGACGAATTTCGTGAAGGGTGGCCTTCAACTGCCGTCAAATAATGTGGCTACTGTTAAGCGGCTAATTGAAGGAAACCCCCGGATTACCTATGAGACAATTTGAGGACTATTGGGGATTAGTATGAGTCAAATTCAGAAAATTTTACACGACGAATTGAAAGTACGGAAACTTTGTTGTCGTTGGATCCCTCATGAACTGACAGCGGAGCAGAAGCGGGCTTGCGTGGAATGGTGCTCACAGATGCTACTAAAGTACGACCACGGACATTCTAATGCTGTTTATGACATTGTCACAGGAGACGAAACGTCGATTTACTGTTTTAAGCCCAAAAAAAGACGGCAATCTTGTGAATGGGTGTTTGAAAATGAGAACAGGCCAACAAAAGTGAGGCAAGCGAGAAACGCTGGTAAAAAAATGATCGCTTTTTTTTCTCAGCTACGGGTCCCATTTGTACCTACAATTCCACTTTTACCAAAAGTGAAACATCTCATCAAATCCGAAGAGGCATTGATGCCTTCATATCTGTGGTCCTCCTATTTTAAAAAATGGTTCGATCGCATGAAAAAATGTTTAAAATGTAAAGGAGAGTATTTTGAAAAGCAATACTTAAACAAAATATTTTGGTTATAACATGTTGTTTTTAAAGTTACGCAAAACTAATTGTGTGACCTACGTATTTATCGATGTTTTTCCCAACAGAAATAAATAATAATATCTATCCATACCTATCAATTATTGTAGAGTTGTAGACCAGTCAATTTCAGGATTAACAAAAACACTAGTCGAAACCTAAAATTAAATTTAAAATTTCACCAACCTCGATAGGTCAAACTTTTTAAAAATACATAAATATGCTTCTGGCATTGCTCGCTATATATAGACCAACCTGGCATTGAAAGCGGCTGCCCACCCAATCCAAGACAGCGCATTCTCCAGGCATCTTGTAATAACTGCAGACGTGCTTGTTTACGCCATTTGGCCCGTCGGTTTTGGAACCAGACCTGTAACACACCGAATAAAGCTTCTCTGACATCAGAAAATTATTTTAGCAACTTTAATAGCTATATACCCTACATTTTGCTAGCCACAAAGGACGACACAATCATCAAAAACAACCAGTGTAAAATCAATGACAGCGTGCCTCGACATCACGTGAGCCATTAAGTATATGTGAACAAAACCTATTTGCATTGGGAACTGATTGACACCATAAATGTAAAAATCGACATGCCTTAGTGGACAAACGTTTAGGAGTCTCAAGCCGCGACAATGAGGCAGTAATATCTGGATATTTAATGATCCCATATTCAGTGTTGGCTACGGGTGGCTTCTACAGCAAATCCTGATGATTAAGGATGGGGCGAAAATGAGAAAACACGAGAATTGTCGATAGGACGTCCATATATAGATACGCACGTGCACTATAGACATTACGTTACGGCCAAGATCGTAATAACATCCTTGGCAACGGCCCATGGCGTAACTCACAACATATCGACCGAACTTAGGAAAGTAATAGAATGCTATTAAAAATTTCTCGAATCATCAAAATTATACTTAAGTTCGCGCAAAAAAATTACAATTTTTTTAACCACATACCCGCTTATTCATAATAGTCCGCTAGCTTAAAACAGCTGCTAAAGAGTGTTCTCTTTCATTCTGACTTAGGTCAATAGAAGAGGACAGAGTGAGAATAAGCATTGCTTAAAGTTAACAGACTATTATGAATAAGGGGGTTAGCTGTAAGCCAGGGTGGGGAAAATGCTTCACCTTGTCCCACCGCACGTAATCCTTGCCAATGGCTGGCTCCAATATCTCCAAAATCCACCTAAATTCGACACACCAACAAATAAAACAAAATGGTAGACTTTTATTCACTACATTCCAAGTACATAAGTATTATTATTATTTTAAAAGTACAAGGTTATTCTGCTTTCTATAAAAATCTATGTAGCACGGCACGGCAAAGTTGTGTCAAATAAAATAAATACATTTTATCAAAATATTTACATGAATTGAAAGTATTGATTCTTCAACTTTTAGAATTCAATCCAGTAACAATAAGTACTGTGGCTAAAGGGAAAACCGTTGTTAGTGCCTTTTAAGATTGTTTTAGATGAATAAATAACACTATGTCCACTGGCTACTGCTAATATTGTCGTAACCGTTACATTACCGTTAGGATGTTACAAAAATAGACGTAAGTATAAGGTACGGCTTGCCCATTTTGAAAGTACTTTCGTCTATTGATTTCTTATATAAATACTTGCATAATCTCTTACATATCTTCCCTTCCCTATTCTCTTACAGGAAGTATTGATGGTTGCGAACTCATAAAAACTTGAGAAAGAAACAAATAAATCGTTTTACAACTGCCAGACACACAACTTGAGTGTAAGATAACACAAGAATAATCTTCTTCTTCTTCAGGCTATATTAGTCCACTGCTGGACATACCCCTCCCCTAATGAGCGCCATAGCGCAAGGTTGTGCCATCATTGGGGGGTAATGCCCAGTTGGGGGTCTCAAGAATAATCCCTGGTAGTAAAGACGTGATCAAATATCCGCGCAAAATATGCATTATTTTTGATTAATTAATAATTGGATTAAACTAGTCAGAAGAATTTTAAGTCACAACGCGTGGCCCCTGCCAATATGACCTGTAATACGTCCATACGAACTCGAAGTCTTTTAGTCAAGTAATTTGAAGACCATATACTTATTACTTTATTCTTTTTGACTATCTTGAAGACGTGCTTACCTAAAAGCTCTAGAAAGATGCATATCTACAAAACACAATAGAGTCCTCACCTGAACTCTAGCCTCAGACAGGCTGATTCTCAACGCGACTTCTTCCCTCAAAAACACGTCAGGGTAATGAGTCTTCTGGAACAGGCTCTCCAACTCACTCAATTGTTGCGGAGTGAACGTCGTGCGGTTCCGACGCTGCCGACGCCGACCGAACATATACTCTGTCAGCAGGTCTCCTGGCAGTGGAGAAAGATATGGTCCTGCCATGATCAGAAATGGTAGTTCGGTTCCGCACTTGCCTCAGAACGCCAAAGAATTATATAACACTGAGCTCTGAGGTAATCGGGCCTAGCTACAATTTCTAGAAGAAAATCTACTTGCTGTTGTAATTTGAAATTGGAAAAAAAAAGAATTTTGTTTCAGATAAATTTCCAGACTAAGAGCAGACGATCGTAACTTTTCTTCCGGGAAACTTTGGCTCACTGAATGAGGGTGCAGAATATGTCAAGAGCAACTGCCGACTGTTTGAATTTGCAAAAATTCCGTCGTGAAAACCCCTTGCGCTCCGCCCCCTGGCTACGAACGGTGAGCTGTGATTGGCTAGTCGGTCCGGGGGTTGGAAAATCCAGCCAATGGGGTGAAATTTTGGGGGTAGCTCTCAATAGGTGTAGATCGAGTTATGGGGAGTTTGTAAATATATTTCGTATATATAAATGCGGTTAACTGTTGCCTAGCCGTTAATGAGATAGGGAACAATAGCGATTTGCGGGTGCGTCCTCTCCTCCCCACTCTGTTGTTGCTAACATTGGGTTTATTTAGTTATCCGTCTTTGTTTTATAATAATATGTGCTAATGAAATTCACAATTCACCTCTTCATAAACTCAGTCTATCGTGGATCTGTAGTAAGTGGGCGCCTATTTACCGAGGTACCTTGCTATGCTATGATCCCGACGTTAAAAGTTACCTGCGTCAGGATCATTGCAAGGTACATATTAAAATTATTATCTCATATTTTGTTCATGTATTTATGTAATTATTTGATTTGAATATTGTATACCTCGTAAGACTTCCTTAAGTTCAATACAAATAATCACAAATCGTACTTTTTGGATAAAATCATTAAGTATTTCATAGGGTTTAGAATATATCATACATACTACGTTTGTATGGGACACTCTTCTCGAGTTCTCTTGAGGCGGCCACTCAAGGAGGAATTTCTTTATAATTTCTACGCTTATACGAGAATCGCTCCTTGAGAGACCCTCTTAAGCGGAAGACCGGAGACGATAAAACTACCTCTTTATATCCCAAATTAGTATTATATAAGAAATTCAAAAACTTACTAAGTAGGAACATATAACTACTTAGTAAGTTTTTGAATTTCTCATAAGAAATAAAGCTTGTAACGGTGCAAACCTCTTTACACCATTTTTTATATTTCTTTTCAATCTATCATTTTCAAAAATTTAAATAGATGTCACACATTTTCGAGATTTCCCTCATTTTCATTATTACTACTTCACATCTTGACTAGACCTGACTATTTTTACCTGCTTATTCCATTTTCATCCAGTTTTCTGTTTTTTATTATAAATATACAATAAAACATACTATAAATAAAGAACAAAGTTAAAGTCGTTCCAGTTTTATTATTTATTTAAAGTTCTACTATATCGATCTGTATAGTAGAGTTGTGAAATCCTTATCAATATACTATTTTATTTTTTATTTTTAATGCACTAACCCGTGCTAAGGACAAATTTAAAAACCTATTTAGAGGCTAAAAATTTCACCCATGCCGGGATGAAAATTTCACCCATGCCGGGATGAAATTTTTAGCCTCTAAATAGGTTTTTAAATCCTTATCAATGTTCGAGGATTGCACTCTTCATATTTTAAGGTCGAATCTGACAATATACTAGAGGGCGGTAACTCTACTGAGAACCACAAAAACACGGTATACCAGTGAACGTCACAGCACCAAACGTAGGACTGGAACAAATTGTCTGTAGGACAATTTTAATCAAAACATTACAATAACTTGCACCAATCTCGAATGTTTAATTAGCACATCCCAGCGCAGCGGGGGTTGGATGGCAGATGCGGTGAGGGTGGAGGGGGGAGGTGTTATTCATTAAAATGTTTGCGGAAACTCGTTTAGCGCCGCGCTGCGGTGGGCGGCGTTCTTAGTTGCCGCCCTAGGGCTGTCACCGGTCATTCGATCTTTTTTAATAAGTATGTACATTACATTACATAAACACACGCCTGTATCCCGGAGGGTTTGCCACTTATACGATCCAGAGAAAACCTCTGTCGCTTCATCAAAACCTCTGTCACTTTGAATAAAACCATTTCATTTCAGTAAGAATAGGTAATGAATGTTTAGGTATTCTTACTGAAACGAAATGGTTTTATTCAAAGTAGCGCAGAAACTGCGCCTCAATGAACGTTACAGGTCATACTAGGTGTCCATTTCAAAATCTAGATAATTTTGGAGAAAAAAGGGACAAAAAAACTCCAAACTCAGTCTTTTCAAAGTCCTTAATTAACAGAGTTTACATAATTATTATAAAACATAGAACTCATGCATTGTACTGGCTTTAATTTCAGATATCACTGTCAACTAAATAATACTTTATGTTATAGTAGCCTAATCGTATTAGTCTTATGTTTAGTTCTTAGTTTTGCTTAGTTACATTTTTTTGACGATTTCGCTGACAAAGAAATCCATCCATTGTATGGTAACCTGGATTTAGCCGATGGCAAGTTTGAGTTGGGGATAGTACATAAGAGACTTTTGGAGTGTTAACATGTAATTTTTGTAGCCTCCTAAGCCCTCACCTTGGGAACAAAAAGTGTTTATGATTGTCATTTTCAAGTTCAGGACTTAGGAGGGGTAAGAAACCAATTAAATACGTTGTATAAAAAAGGAAAAATGTTATTGCTGAAATATTTTGAAATCTGCAAACCAAAATTCTACGAATAATTTTTAATTTAAGTTGATTGTAGGTATGCTAACTATGAAAGCATATATCTATAGAAAAATCATTAGTTTTGCAATATGAGTCGTGCCGCAAGTTTGATGAAACCGTTTTGTAAATAAAATTGTTGCATGTTTTAAAGATTATTCTCTTGAAACTTGGAAAATCTCATCAATCACCCAATCACTCTTGGAAATCAGGTCAGTGGACACCGGTCAGCGACAACCCTACAAATAAGACTAACGCGGCTGTAGTTGACGTTTATTTGCTCTACTCTCTGATCATGGTTGACGCTTATCTGTCCCGTAATTTGTTAGCTTAATTACTAACCACCCCTAATCGAAAATATTTCTGCTTGGCTTATGCCATAACATAATATGCATCAAGAAGTGAACTCTATAGAAAACGTCACTTATCAGCCAATGTCGCGATGCAAGTTGGCCCAGATCACAAATCGAGGTTTGATCTAGAATTTCAAATAAACTTATCATAAGAGATTATAGCCTTGTGTTCATTTCTATGAAAAGTCTTATGAGGCTGTAATAACTTTTTATTCTGTTCGTCTCAGATGTAAGCAGTAGATAACATTGACATTCCTCAATCAATCAATCAAAGTATTTTATTCAAAACTAGCTGACCCAGCGAAGTTCGTACCGCCTAACAGTCGATTCTTTATTTTTTTTATTTTTCTCTCCGTAAGAACCATCCTCGTACTTCAAGGAATATAAAAAAAAAGAATTAGCGTAATCGGTTCAGCTGCTCTCGAGATGTGCGCTTACCAACACATTCAGTGATTCATTATTATATAATAGATTACGCATAAACTGTGACTTATAGAACGTTACAAGTTAAACTTGGTTAAACTAAATGCCCTCTAAAAATGTCATTACGATCCATCGTGTCGTTTGTGTTTGAACCCTTTGTATGAGGAGTAGCCAATATAATTTGTCCAGTAATATTTGGGTGGCGCCGCCCAATCTTTTATCAATATTACACTGTATCTACGGTAGGTATTAGTTTAAGTAAAGTGTCGCCCTTTCGCCAGCAAAAACGGTGTAAACATCCACATCAGCGAACAATTAACAAGATTAGTCGTTTTGTGCTCAACTCTCGGCTGGAGCTCAATTAGTTAATTATTTTTTCCCCGCTCTAGGAACTAGGGGTTTTATGCGCCCTCTTGGTCATTTAGTAGTTTCTGATATTCATCCAATGAGAATTACTACAATATGGGTTTTAAGTAGATACGCTGTTTCGAACGCGGCTTTATCAATATTTTGCAATGACCGTCAAAAGTGGTACTTTCATGCTTGGACATTACAATCACTTGAAGTGTATAGGTACTTCTTAACAATCATATTTGTGTACGGACGGCCTCGTTGGCGCAGCGTTTTGGCACGCTGACTGTAAAATTGAAGGTTTCGGGTTTGATCCCCGGCCGGTTCAAGCTAGGGAAAAAACTTTTCTAGTTTGTCTCGGGTCTTGGATGTTATCTATGTATTTATCGTATTAAATCTGTCGTCGAGTTAGCACCTGCAACACAAGTCATTTAATTGTACTTAGTATATGGCTAACGAGATCTGTGTAATATGTCCATGAATATTTATTTATTGATTTATTTATTTAATCGTGCGCCAAGTGACTCAAATTATTTCAGTACCTACTCAATTTGATTCCATCTATAGTATTTTCTAAGGTTAACACGAGCAGTAGACATAATTAAAACTGTTTTTATACGGATTTATGCTCGTTTATTACATTTTTACAATTTTTCAACGTTTCGGCACTTTTTCAGGTGCCGTGGTCCCGGATGACTGAGGTGACAGGTGTCTTTTAGAAATCATTAACGGTTAGTTTACTACCCTCGGCAAAAATTACCGTTCTTCCCAAGAAGACCGTTTCTTCCCTAGAATGATACGTGAGGCAATAGAGATCCGCCGGCATCCAAATTTTAATAGAGATCGTGGTTGGAACATACCGGTAGCATGGGAACCAGTGCTTAAGTGCATGAGACCCCCTTGCTAGAAGTGTGACTGTAGAATAAATAATAAAAAATCAATTTAATTTCAATTAATAATCGGTATCTTTAAGTTCATATAAAGTAATTAGTTTATAAATTTAATTTTAACTTCAATTACTAATAATCAATATTGTTGACTTTATATAAAAAATAATTGGTTTATCTATTTTGGAACGTAACTTCATAATTAACTTTTGTAATTTTTGCCGAGGGTAGTAAACTAACCGTTAATGATTTCTAAAAGACACCTGTCACCTCAGTCATCCGGGACCACGGCACCTGAAAAAGTGCCGAAACGTTGGAAAATTGTAAAAATGTAATAAACGAGCATAAATCCGTATAAAAACAGTTTTGATTCCATCTATTTCAACACAAGTTTATTGTCACCAGAATGTCATGGCTATCGTCAGAAGCGTTATATCAAAGCCACCAGATTAATTCACCCACGCTCGAAGCGTTTATGGCAAGAATAAACGTACGCAATCTTGTACATCTGTACAGTGCGTCCTAGAACTCTTAGGAATAATGAAGTATGTAAATGAAAAATTGTGAAAATACCAAGTTTCAAGGAATAAACCCGGTTCAACCTCGGCTTATCCAGTGAGTAGTCCAGGGCCATCATTTGAATAGCCAGCCAGTGCGCCTCCCTATCTAACTTAGATGCTATTAGGGTTGCTGATGCCTGAACGCGATTACCTGTTATATCCATTCAGTTGAGCATTGATGTTGACGAAAAGAGCTCTGTCGGACAAGTGGGTTGGTTTAACGGGGTTCGGAGTGCTTGCGCTGTAAGTAATTATTGTTTTGTTGTAGATGGTGTTAGTTTTTGTAAGCCCTTGGCTTGTTTGTGGCGTTAATTTTGATGGTAACTCCTAGCAAGGTACCTATAGTTCAAGGTACCATGGTTTATAGATTTTATTTATTTATTTTTACATTTGTAGATCTAACAGCTTGTAGTTATAAAATACAGAAAGTACAATAATACAAAAAAACCATGGGTTAGTCTCGCAGTTAGCACTAAATTTAAAAAGAAAGGGGTTCTAATTTTGAGTTAAAGTTAATTGTTATACTTAAATGTCAAACCTATGTATAATTTTGATTGACACGGAGCTAGACGATGATACTATCAGATTAAGAAAAATCTTTAATTATTTGAAGAGGGTAATACACAGAGTTGTGCACAGCTTCGACAAAGTTGTCCACGAATAGCTTGATTAACTCGTTCCGTTTCTTATTGAATTGCTTATTGAATTAAATAATTTACATGCTCGGATAAGAAAGGAATTTTGTCTATAGTTAGTGTTCGCACGGGAAATATACAATCTTAATGATCTACGTGCCTCAGAGGAGTAGGGGACTACCAATCTTATTTTAGCTAGCAAGGCTTATATTAGGTAGATTCTGTTAAGCAGATATCATGATCACAGGGTTACTTTACACTCTATTTTTAATAGAGTGTGTTTATATTGTCAAGTAAAAGTAACGTATAGTGATGAGTGATACTTCCAGAGATTTATTAAAATTTACTATCACATGCATAAGGAACACAGTTTTTATTAATACGGTATTTTATTACATCATGATAAATATTTTGCCATCCCCCACTGCATCTTAAACAGGTTTTATACACACGTGCCTCGGCAGGACAGAAGCCTTTTTTCTGAGGAACGTTTCAATTCCAAAGAGGCTGTTAATATCATATACGCTCAATGTGGTTCAATGTGGTGTAGTTTACTTAGTATTTGAAATTGACAATCCGCGGACACCGGACAGAATCTCAAAGTGTACCTACTCTTTAATTTCCTTCACAGCACCTATTTGATAAAACGTCAGTAAATATTCCTTGCACATCAGCTAACTTCTTATGTGACAGGCGATTTCGAATCGAAGATCAAATTGTGGTTCGAAATGTGCGCGGAATTTGATTACAGAATGCAAACTAAACGTAGTTTTAATAAAGAAATAAGAGGCAATATCTCATCCACACTAATTTGCTTCGCCGCCGTATTCGCAAAAGAGGCGCTATGTAGAATTCTACCTGTCAAGAAATTAAAATTCGGTTTAGAATTCACGTGCGAAGTGCACAAAAAAGCTTACAGACCGGCATGGCAGCCCTACAGGCTACTAAAGGTAACAGTAACTAACAGAGTTTACGTTACCGCTCGGGGAGGTAGAAACAATGCCTCTCCGCGCGCCGTGAAGCTTCGCAAATTAACTTTCTAATTAATTTACCGCATGATACGGTGCTAATTAGAATATACCATTATACATTTCTATGGCGCGGGATGATCATAGATTTATATATAGATGTACCTGCAACGGGTCTAATTGAAATTATTTATTGGGTAAGGCAGATAAGGCACTGGGTGAGGCAGATGCTGGATGCGGTAAGCTGAAGACAGGGCGCTATGGCGCTCATTAGGGGAGGGCAGCAATAGACTAATATATCGTGATGATGATGAAGATGATGATTGGGTAAACTTAATTCGGTACCCGGTTTCCCGACTTTTCCGAAAGTTTTCGCGTTAAATGAGTTATAACTATGAACCATTAGGTCAGTAATCCGCAATAGTAATTATGAAATCAGTAGGTACTTGTACTTCAATTTTCGGGATATTAGTTCAAAAGATCACGGGAAGGTTAATAGATTTGAGGGTCTCATATTCATTGTAGAAATTTTTATTCATGGCTATTTCTAAAATATGCAATTCCTGGGTTTGTTCTTTAGATATCCTTTTATTCTATAAGTGTTTCCTCAGATTTGTATTGTTAAATATTGAGGGTTTTCTGAGGGACATTCTGACAATAGCCATGAGATTTAAACATAAAATTTAAACATAAATATGATTGGTCTAAAGTACCCAAGTACTTCAAGTGATTGTAATGCCTATGCATGAAGGTTAGCACTTTTAAAAGGGGAGCACTTTTGACGGTCATGAATAAATGAATGCTCCGACCAATTTCGGTTATTTGAGTTATCTCGTAAAATATTGATATTTTTCTCTTTTTAACATTACAATATTTTTCATGTTTTTGTTACATTGTCCTTGTCCTTAATAATATAAAAACAAAGTCATTCCGGTCTCATTTTGAGCCAATTCCCCCCTTAATTCCTGCATAAACTCTTAAAGGGCTAGGCATTATTAATCAACGCATGTTAGGGCATTCTTTTAGGTAGAGAATTTTAACGAATTGCCATATTTTGATGAACCCAAGGTCCTTACAACTAGTTCACGATATACATATCCAGCGTTGCAGTAAGTCAGGGATGTAAAAATGCAAAATATTCAATAATAGAAGGTAATCTCAGTCAGTACAGATTTACACTGTGTTTTAGATGCGTAAATTTAGCCTTACCTAAATTTAGCGTACCTTGTTTGTCTTTCTATTAAAGGAATACTGTTGGAGTAAATAAATAAATGAAGGAACACCAGTAAATATGTTTTTTCCTTCTTCGTAATGTTTAATACCTCATCCTATCACCTATTGTTACATTCCATAACACATACCAATCCCGCCACTGTTTCATAAAAAATCGAGAACTTTTTGGCTATGCACCCGTATTCATGCGTATCGTAGCGTAGCGTTTCAAAAATATATCACATCACAATCATAACAAAAAAGAATTTTGGCAATATTACCGTTAAGGCGCTGCCCGGTGTTAACTAGCGTCACCGTATACAAAAATTCATATCATCTTTTTCTTCTTTATGACGCGAACTTATCTCGATTTCCGCTAAAAAAAGCCGTTTTTGGCAATAATGCTTTGAAGTCCTAGATTGTCCGGCCTAGGTTCTTGTCAGTAGGTTCTAAAAAGAGCTACTATATTTTATTAAGATTTAAGATACATTCGCTTTTTAAAAAAGCGTATTATAAAACAAGTTATGATTTTCAAAAACCTATTTAAATACTAAAAATTCCACCCAGGCCGGGACTCAAAGCCACGACCTCTGGCTAACCATTCCCGCGCTCTTCCAACTGAGCAAATGGGCAATTACCGGCATCAGTGAAATTTCGAACCTCTTTACAATATAATACTCTCTGTATTACTTTCAGGTAGCAAACATATGGCTGAAGTAATTTGCATCACTTGCAGCCCCGAGTACCTACATTGTCCTTGTAAAATTGTCCTTAGCACGGGTTAGTGCAAAATAAAAAAGAAAGAAGAAGAAGTATCAAGCTATGATTTTTCCATTGGCACATCACTATTCACCCGTGCTTGTGTTATTTATAGGTATAAGTATTCATAAATTGTAGACACCCATCTGTACTAACTTTGTCGTATAAACAAACCAGTAGACTCACGTACAAATTGTAATCCAAAGCTTTGTGATTCGAGGGACTCGCTTCCTTCCTTTGTCCGGACTCATTCGTTTTGTTTTAACACCCCTTTTAAGTTTCATACGCTCATGCATGCTTCCTTCATGATGTTAGGGGCTGTTCACAAAACGTAAAGCTTACAGTTTGGTCTATTTTTTTCTGTTTATTATATAATAGTTGCACATACGTCCGTAACTTAACAGCGAGAAGGACAGAGAGTGCACGCTTGTAAAGATTGTTTTTACGTATTGACTGTATTTACTTGCTTTTCTGGTGGCTCAGCGACCCGGAGTGGGTCTTGGCCTTCGATACAAGAAGTCACCACATGTAGAGACATGTGGTGACATGCCCGCAGGACAGAGGTCCTGCGGGCTCCTGCTCGCTTGGAGCTCACCTGTGGCGGCCAATCGGTCTTTGGCCGCTTCGTAGCCCCAAGTATGCTCTGTTAACTGCCGGTTCTTTTCCTGTTCTCTCTATGTGAGCGACCTAGTGAATTAATTCAACGGGATTTCGTTTCACCGATGTTTTTTTTTTAATTTTTTTCAATCCATGTTTATTATTGGTCTTCTTTATGTGTGCGAATCTTATTATTCTTTTGTTTTTTTTATTAGGCACGTAGAACAGGTAAAAATCTTATATGCGTTATATGCGGCTTGATAACTTCTGACAGTTAGGCCCGCCACTGTCTTACAATCCTCCACCAACCCGGACTTGGCCCCCGTGGTGGAATATGGCCTAACCTTCCTGCCATGCAGGAAGAGACCCGTACCCCAGCAGTGGGGACATACAAGGGTTGATATCGACATAATATTGTAGTATAATAATATTTTAGTTTTAAGCTAGATTGACACACAAAGTCTTCAACAACAACTACAAATTAATTAAGTGTTATCTATCTATTCGATAAAAATACATGCACGTTAAAATACATAGACAAACTAAATAAGGTTAAGATTGATTTAACACAGATATGTTAACTCCGAGAAAATGGCAACATTACGGATTTTCTCGATATACAAAGACAACACCCTCCTCTGCTTTTGCAATCGGGTAAAATAAGGTTTTTTGGTTCACTGGGAACACGGCCTAAGCTCGTCTCCGCGCTTGATATATTTATGATCAAGCAGCGCGCCCAAAGCGCGACATTGTCTTTGCGAGCCCCTCGCCGAGCCGGCCCTCCTTTGCATGTTTCCCTACACTTGCAATTTTATTGACTAATCCGCTATTTGACTCTCTTTGCAAGTAAGTCTTAAATGGTAAATATCTCTTCCACTAGACTAAAATTTTTTTTTATGTAGCCTCGTTTGTGTCCCACTGCTGGGCAAAGGCCTCCCCCAACTCAGACCAGATGTTTCTGTCTTGTGCCACCTCAGACCACTCCGCCATGTGTCGGTCGAGATCGTCTCGCCAACGTTTTCTTGGCCTACCTCTCCTGCGACGACCGCCTTGTGGCACCCACTCAGTGGCAAGTCTCGCCCACCTATCCGGGTGCATTCTGCTAATATGCCCTGCCCAGCTCCACTTCAACCTTGCAGTCTGGACACCCACATCAGCTATGCGTGTTTTTGAGTGTAGCGTAGTGTTGCGGATATGGTCAATCCTTCTGACGCTCAACTTGCTACGCTCCATAGCTCGCTGGCAAACCTTGAGCTTGGACTTCTGTTCTTCGGTCAATGACCAAGTCTGGGAGCCATAAGTGAGGACGGGCAGGATGCACATGTCGACGAGTCTCCGTTTCAAGGAAAGCGGAAGGGTTCCTTTCAACAAATCCTTCATGGACCAGTAGCACTTCCAGACGTTTTCGATACGGCGATTGATTTCCTTGCCTTGCCTGTTTTCGAAGCTTACTATCTGGCCCAAGTAGATGTACTCATCGACATAGTGTATCTCCTGCCCGTCGACCTCAACTTTGCTATTTCGACCGTTGGTCATGACTTTGGTTTTAAACCTGTTCATAGAAAGTCCAACCTCAAGGCTTGCAGCACTAAGCTCTTCCAGCATGATTTCGACCTCGGATGCATTCGAAGCGAACAGGACAATATCGTCGACAAATAGACTAAAAAATATTTTAGTATATTTTTTGAGGACCTAAAAGCAACCAAAAAATATATTTTAAAACTTTGCTTTGCTAAACAGCCAAAAACGCGGTCAGCCATTTTTGTCTACGGTTTGAATACCTGAAGTATTGTAAACAAAGTTTGACATTCAACAACTGTGAGTGATTTGTGAGCATAGTGAAATAACAACGACGAAACCATGATTTCATCGAGTTTACATGCAAAATATAGCAATTATCATTATTGCATTGTTCGAGAATGCTAAAACATGTCAATAAAGAACCCCGGGAAGTTGTAGATTCGTGTACCCAGTGAAATAAACACACGAAAAAATTGGCTCAAACTTGCCAAAAGAGACCCCGATACTTTATCGACTTAAACTCGGGTGTATTTACGTGAAGATCACTTTGATGTAAGTCCTATAATAATTGGTAGAGCGCTGGCACGGATAGCCAGAGGTTGCGGGTTCGAATCCCGGCATGGGTGAAAATTTTTAGCCTCTAAATAGGTTTTTAAAGTCCTATAATAATCAATGTCCACTGGTTCTGGCTGACAGATATTTGTTTACAACCGAAAGATGCTTTCAACATGGCGGATAGCGTTTTCACCGTTTCGAATTAAAAGCGAAAATATTTTTTTTATTTGCAAATTTTGCAGCCATCCTACATAGTTACTTAGCAAAGTCAATATATTACAGTTTCTTAATTTAATTATTACAGGAAATATTAATTTATCGCGTCAAATTTGATACGAGTCAAGTAGCGGATTGTATGGAATCAGGCATTACTTTGCGGAAATCCATAATAGCATTAAAATGTGAAAACTATACCCTGCCAAATTCCGCCAAAATCCCACAAGCACCATACGGTTAGTTAGTCCATGGGGAAGGCGGTACATTAACTAACCGTATGGTGCTTGTGGGATTTTTGGCGGAATTTGGCAGGGTAATTTTCACATTTTAATACTTTTATTCACTAATCTTAGGCTCAAAAGAAATGGGTACTTTGCTGTGTAGAGACCCGAGGCGCAGTCGCGCCTTCAAACATTGACGCGCCTCATGACATAACCAATACCGGAGACCCAAGCTAGCCCTTACTTCTGACGGCAGATAAGTCTTGCCATTTAGGGGTAACAGATCCAGCATACTGAGGATCCTTCCCAGAGGCAGCAAGAAGTAACTGTGAATGTAGTGTACTTTGCTGAAGAATACAGACTAAAACGTGCATCGGTTCCTTAGCATGCAGTCAAATACCCCATTTGCGAGTATAATGTATTCGCACTTTCAACCGCAGGAAGGTGCTAAGTGCGTTCAGTCCCAAGCAGCACCTACTGTCAGTAAATACTGATAGTGTACGGTGAATTGTCGCACCACTACCCCCTTTCTTTGCAGGCACGAGATTTTTTTAATTATGACGTTGAGCCTTTTTGTCTTCGCAGCGTCAAGTTTGTCGGTGGGGGCTTCGGTGACAGCCGTCTTTGGCGTACGGGATTCTATTCCGTGTAGTGAAAACTTAAAAATATCACTGCCATGTTTTATTTTATTTCTATGGTTTGGCCTTTGAACTAAAACTTTCGTAAGCACAACACATTGACAACACGACTTTTAGTCCGGATCTACTTACGGTTGTTGTTATATCGGAAGATTCCAACCAGGTTTCGCTCCGATTCGCAGAGCTTAATCATGGTGAGCAGAGACGGAGCTCGCGTCGTCGGTTGCTTTTTGGTCGGTTGGCTTTAGTTTTGGATTTTCTTTATTTATTCTATGCTTAATTGTTTTTATTTGTGTGTAGGAAATCATTGAAATTCAAGTCGCTCGCAAATCGTTTTGTTCTGTCTTATTCACAAAAAAAATACTGTCGCGTTGCATGTTGTAGGGAAAATATATTGGATAGATTATTATAAGTCTGTGAGGGTAAAGCACGTAACATAGATACGAGTATATACATATGTCTATATGGTTTTTTGCCTCAAAATTATAGGTGTTTTGGATTTAGTTGGACCTGAAAGGTAGGCACGGTAGGTAGGTAGATACGTAGCAATCGCTGAGGCATGTTAATACTTCAGACACTAGGGTTTACTCACGATGTTTTCCGTTACATTTAGCGACCGGTATTATTATTATTATTGCACGGGATTCGAACTCGCGACCTCTCGATTGAGAAGCAGACGTTCTACCGATCCGCTACCACCGCTCTTATAATAAAATTAATAAAAATGTTATAGAATAATTTCATAGTACTTAGGTTTTTTACTGCCTCCGAATTGTGTTTCGGACTTATGTGCTTTAGTCCACCAACCATAGAGTTATAAAAAAATCTATAAACGTAAGACGGTTCAGGATCGGTTGTGAGGTAAACAGAAGCTCTGGTAAGAAATGGCCAAAGTCCACGTGTATAATAAGAATCATTAACACCAATGAGCTATAATTGACTAAATCACAAGAGAACACGAGAACAATATCCTATCTAGCTGTGAAACAACAAACGAAATGCTTTAAGGTCAACGTTCTATTCACTTGATCCGAATTCAAAATTTAAGGAATTTAAGGAAGACTTGTAATCTGTAGCGTGAAGAGATGAAAATTATACCATAAAGTATTTTCCTGTATAGTGGAAGAGAACGATGACAAGCTCTTCCCTAGGTATATATCTATGCTTATTTTATTTTTTAAAGGAGTAAAAACAGAATTAACAACAAGCACTTAAATACAGTAAACTACTTAGCTTTTTAAATTTTGTTAATTCCTAACCATTCATCACCGCTAGATAAGAGCTTAGTATGCGATAGGAGTAGAATAGGTATATAAAATTCATGAAGACAATCTGTTTCTTCTCCTAATCCAGTGTGCTGGCAGTCGATTTATGGGTTGAAGGGTTACGTGTGGACTTCAAGAACGTATATGTATAATATTCGAATTTATAATTTATTATTTGATAACGATTACATATTATGGTTGTTGGATGATATGCAGATTTTAATGAAGTGAAGTGAAGTTAGTAACAATAGGCAACGGGTGGGGATCCACCGATGACGTCGACGGATTGCTGCTAATGTCATACTAGTCGAGTTGTGTAGAAGTTCCTAAAGCTAAGAAGAGATGGCGCTGACATTGCCCCCGCCGTTGGAAAAAGTGATTTCCAAAGCTGGATGACGTATCTTCATCTTCTTCTAGGTCTTCGTTTTATCAGTCGCACCTTCGTGTGGGTCTGAAGATTGAGGCTCTATTGGCAGTGGGCATATTTTAGAAAAAACCCTTTGAGTGATGCCTGTTGACGTCACAATCTCAGCCACTCGAGCAACGTTGTCCTTTCCTGGGAAAATACGTTTTATTCTGCCCATGCGCCATTGGAGAGGAGGAAGTCCATCTTCTTTGATGAGAACGAGACTGCCAAGGGTAATGTCGCGTTGGTGAATCTTCCACTTGGTTCTTAGTTGTAATTCGGATATATATTCCTTATTCCATCGCTCCCAAAAATGCTGTCTCATCTGCTCGATGCGATGATAGCGGAGAAGCCGGCCCGTATTAGCTGAAGTTAGGTCTTCATTGGCTGGTGCGGTCAGGGCTCTTCCGATGAGGAAATGAGCAGGCGTGAGAGGAAGGAAATCGTTTGGGTCTGGAGAGAGAGGAGAAAGGGGACGGGAATTCAGTATGGACTCAATTTGCGCCAGCACCGTGCTGAGTTCCTCGTAAGTGAGATTCGCATTGCCAGCCACACGTCTGAGGTGAAACTTGCAAGATTTCACCCCTGCTTCCCACAAACCACCAAAATGAGGAGCGTACGGAGGGATAAACGAAAATTTTATATTATTATTTGATGCATAATCGATTATTTGATTAGAATTTTGTTTCAGAAACATAGGAAATTCCTTTTCAGCACCTACAAAGTTCCTACCATTATCCGAAAATATTTCAGCCGGTTTACCCCGGCGGGAAATGAAACGTTTTAATGACATTATGTAAGCTTGAGTGGACAGACTAGTAACCAATTCCAAGTGCACGGCATGTGTAGTAAAACATACAAATAAACAAACGTAGCTTTTGATCAATCGCGCTCCTCTGCCTTTGCGGTCCAGAATCATCACAGGGCCAGCGTAATCTACGCCGCAACGAATAAAAGGATATCCTGGTTGTAACCGCTTTAAAGGTAAGTTACCCATGATTGGAGTCAATGCCTTACCTGTGTGACGAGTGCAGGTAACACATTGATGCACAATCTTCCTTGCTAGACTCCTGCCAGCAAGAGGCCACCAAGTTTCACGAATAGAAGAGAGGAGTAACTGAGGTCCAGCATGTAACAATCGTATGTGTTCGTATCGGAATAGCAAAATAGTCAACTCATGTTTACTGCTCAGCAGAATCGGGTGCTTTTTGTTGTAATCAAAATGAGACGCATTCACTAGTCTACCACCGACACGAATTAAGTTGTCTTTGTCAACGAATAAATTAAGTCCCGTTAGTTTATTTGATTTCACTCGCGAGTTACGTTTTAATTCGTTTAAAACATCGGGAAAACACTGACTTTGCGCCGTTCGTGCCATCATTGTCACTGATTGGTTTAGCTCATCTACTGATAAAGACCCGGTTTTTCGTTCGGCCCTTTTATGTGTGCGTGCATTCGATATAAAACGCAGAACATATGCACCAACTCGTTTGGCGCGGTTGAATGATGAGAACCTACCGAAATCGTAAACAACTTCTGGCGTACAGTTGGAGAGCAAAGTCAATGCATTACTTTTTACCTCGGGCAAGTTTTCGAGACTTTCTGAAGCAGGATTTTCAGTCCATTTAGAGCCGGGAACGTTTAAAAATGGCGGCCCGGTCCACCAAAGACTACAGTCGAACAGTGAATCTAGACTGAGTCCTCTGGAGACCAAGTCCGCTGGATTTTCTTTGCTTTTTACATGCATCCACAAAGAATCTCCAGTTAACTCGTTTATCATTATAACTCGATTTTGTACGAAACTTTTCAAAGCATTTGGTGACATGCGAATCCAACTCATAACGATGGTTGAATCCGTCCAAAAACAAACTTTGTGAAACTGTAATTTCAACGACTTTACTATGTGACTGTACAGCCTAGCGCCTAGCAAAGCGCCACACAGTTCGAGGCGCGGTATAGTAACAGTTTTTAGAGGAGCGACCTTACTTTTGGCACAAAGAAGCCTCACTGTCACAGGTGACTCATCATCGTCATAGCAACGTATAAAGGCGCACGCGCCGTATGCAGATTGAGATGCATCTGTGAAAATGTGGAGTTCCTTGTACCTTTTCAAGTCGGTCATAACGTAACGAGGCAGTCGTAAGGACTGTAAACATTTTAGTGTAATTATGAAGTTATCCCACGACACCTTTACTTTGTAGGGAACCGGTTGGTCCCAATCGATTTTACAAAGCCACAATTTTTGTAACATACATTTTGCAATAATTATTGCAGGAGCTAACAAGCCCAATGGATCATAAATTTGGGAAATTATCGAGAGCATTACTCGTTTAGTTAACGGTTTATTTGGATCGTAATCGACTTTACTTGTGAAATGTAGTTCATCGCTCTTATTAAACCAACCCATTCCTAGCGTTTTGCTTTGGCAGTGCTCCCCTGACGAAAGCTCTTTTGTGACGTCACTAGTGACGTCACAGTTGAAAGTCCATTTTCGTAAAGGGAAGCACCCAGAACGTAAAACCTTTGACGTTCTCTCGCACAAATCGAATAGAATGTGTTTATTATCACTTCCGAAAATTAAATCATCGACATAAAATTCGTTTTTTATTATGTCAGCAATGACGTCATCATCACACTCTTGTGCTAGTTGCAATAAACACCGAATGCTCAGATAGGGAGCTGAAGCGGTACCGTAAGTAACCGTGTTCAATTGAAAAATCTGAAGAGGATCTGAAGGATTCTCTCTCCAGAGGATGAGTTGAAGCATTCTTTGGTCAGATTGAATCAAAATCTGCCTGTACATTTTCTCAATGTCTGCACACGCAACGAATTTGTGCAGTCTGAAACGAAGTAATATTGCGAAAATGTCATTTTGCAGAGTGGGGCCAACGTACTGGATATTATTCAGAGAAATATTCGAATCGGTAGGCTGACTAGCGTTAAAAACGACACGCAATTTTGTCGTACTACTGTCTTCCCTGAACACTCCGTGATGAGGCAGGAAATAGCATGGCAACTTGTAGTCATCTATAAGACTCATGTGCCCTAAGTTGTGATATTCGCGCATAAAATCGCAATACATTTTTTTGTATTGGGGCATTCGATCAAGTTTGCGTTCCAATGAAAGAAAGCGCGACTTTGCTACTTGGTAGGAATCACCAAGCGCCTCAGCTGATTCCCGCAATGGAACGCGCACGGAAAACCTGCCATCGGGTTCGCGTAAAGTGGTTTTAACGAATATTTCTTCACATCTTCGCTCGTCGGCTGAGAGAAAATGTTTTGGTTTTTCCAACTCTTCTAATTCCCAAAATTGTCGTAATTGAACGTCTAAAGATTGTACAAAATTGCACTGAACCTTATTTGCGCGTAGATTTTTGGTGCAAATAGGGCCAGAGAGCAGCCATCCTAATTTTGAATTTTGAAGGAATGGCCCATTAGGTAAACGAATTCTGCCATCGTTCAACAATTCCCAGAACTTGTCTGCGCCTATTAGCAGTTCAATTTCTCCGGAAATATGGAACGTTGGGTCGGCTAGGCAAACGTTATGAGGAATGTTAATCGCGTAATCTACACTCGGAAACGGCAAGTGAGACGAAATGGTTGGCAACACCAGACAATTTATTTTTGTTTGGTAGTCGCCGGTTTTTGAACGCATATTTAACTCGCATATGTAACTCGATTGTGAGACAGAATGACCCACACCCGAGACTTGAACAGTGGACTGTAAGTAAGGAACGTTTAATTGGTTAAATAGTTTTTCAGTAATAATGCAACGCTGACTACCGCTATCCAGTAGCGCTTTAACCGTATGATACCGATCATTGGCGTCGGCCACTTCCACGAGCGCAGTTGATAACAAAACAGGTTGCTGTGACATTGAAAATTCACCACTAACCTCGCTTGACTTAAGGCTCGTATTTCTTTGCGGGACGACGCTTGAATTAGAATGAAGAACAGCTGACACGGTAGGTGCACTGGGATTGTTAGGCATAGGTGAATAATGCGCATCCATGTCTTCCAAGTGCAACAAACTGTTGTGTTTCTTCGGACACAGCTTACAGGATCCGAACGTACATTCGTTTATCGTATGTCCGGAGGACCGCAAGCAGTTTAGACAAACATTTTTTTTATCAACGAATTTTAATCTATCTTTTACAGATAGATTTAGAAAACGCATGCACGTATAAAGGGCATGATTCCCGTTACAAAACACACACACACGCAGGCGCTTCTCGCTGAGCTTTGAATTATTTGGTTTAGTGACGTTATTATTCGATTGAGAGGTAGAAACGTGTGTAAATACATGTTGCGAGTGTGAAACACGTTTGTTATCGATTTGATTGGTCTGTTTAGGGAAATTACTTGATTGCGGATTTTTTGTGTGATTAGCACTGATCATTTCAAGCATGTCAGCTCGGTTACGTAAAAACGTTAATAAATCGTCTAATTTAAGCTTCGCATTAAGATCGTTCTTAGAACTCGACATAAGGGATCCTTTGTGGTTTTCCCATTCTCTTTCTGTGAACGTATCCAATTTTGACACGACAAGAAAAATGATCAACGTGTCCCATGACTCAGTAGGCTCACCTAACGATTTTAATGCCCGTAAATTTCGTAAAATAGTGTCAATTAATTTGCGTATTTGTGCGGGGGATTCTTTGCTAATAGAGTGAGCAGCAAACAGAGATTTGACATGATTATGGACAAGCAAACGATTATTGTGGAATCTATTTTCAAGCAATTCCCAAGCATGGGAGTAGTTAGCGGCTGTAAACTCCAAAGCGCTTATAACCTGCAAGGCAGATCCTGTGAGTGATGATCGGAGATAATGAAACTTCTGGATGGAGTCCAGGTCGGAACGCTTGTGAATCATTGTTTTATACGAATTCCTAAACTCCAACCAGAGATCATAGGATCCATCAAAGACAGGGAGCTTGATATCAGGCAGTTTAAGAACTGACGCGCCATGGTTAGCAGAAGAAGGCATACACTTGAAATTGTCACTCTCATCTACATTAACTAAGCATTTGGCTGCAGCCATGGAAGAGTAATAATGTTCTTCAAACCACTCTCTGTATTCTAATTGAGCCGTTAAATCGCTATCTTCAACGTTTTGTTCGATTTTTTCCTGAATATTGTTGAAACTTTTGAAGAACTCCTTGGCTGCATCCATGCGCATATTAATCTCAACAATTTGAGCCTTATCAGTTGTATCCTGAAGCTTACTAACGTATTTTTCGAATAAAGTTAACCTCCCTTTGAGGGTACCTCTCTGTTTTTTTAGATTGCCTAAATTAATCTTTGGTTTAGAAACTGGAGTTTCGTTTAAATTTTCCCCAGAAACATCACCATATTCCTCCTCGCTCATTTTGGCGGATTAAAGGAAACAAAGGTACTCACTGCTTCAGTCCAGACACGCGGCTTGCGATGCCGTCGATGAACGCAAACGGCGCCGCGAGGTGGAACGAGCTGTGAGGCACTAGAATAAATCACAACACGGTATCAGCGCAATGTGGATTAGGACGGGTGATAAAAGGAAAGAATACCCTGACCGTTTTCTGGCTGTTGGTTCTTGACGCGTAGCGTATTGGCTCCGGCGAAGTAGGTCCAATGTTTCTTCTCCTAATCCAGTGTGCTGGCAGTCGATTTATGGGTTGAAGGGTTACGTGTGGACTTCAAGAACGTATATGTATAATATTCGAATTTATAATTTATTATTTGATAACGATTACATATTATGGTTGTTGGATGATATGCAGATTTTAATGAAGTGAAGTGAAGTTAGTAACAATAGGCAACGGGTGGGGATCCACCGATGACGTCGACGGATTGCTGCTAATGTCATACTAGTCGAGTTGTGTAGAAGTTCCTAAAGCGAAGAAGAGATGGCGCTGACACAATCTCTTGTTACTTAAAAAGATACAAACAATACAAAGCATCTATATAATTATACTAAGTAATTTACAAAAAAAAAATTACGAGAAAATTGCTGATAGTTTAACTATTAAACTCAATGAGATAAAAATTAAATAATATAAATTTTAGAGGCTCTTATATCAAAATGTGGCTAAGTAAGTAATTATGAGCAAACAATTACTTACACAGCAAAGTATGACTTACAAATTTCTTAAAATTAAAATAAACAACTGCCTGCAACACTGTTTGGAAAGAAAAAATATTGTAGACTTTTAGTCCGGATTTACTTACGGGTGTTGTTATATCGGAAAAGTCCGACCAGGTTTCGCTCCGATTCGCAGAGCTTAATCATGGTGAGCAGAGACGGAGCTCGCGTCGTCGGTTGCTCGTCTCACACTACGGGCAAGCGCGCGGCGCGCCCGCGCCGAGATAGGTGGGGCGGGTGCCGACTCTGGCTGCGGGGGATTCCCGCTGGCTTGCGCCGCAGCGCCTACTGCTTTCCCGTCGTCAATGCCACTAGGCATGATGGCACAGACACAGCTCACGACATCATCGTTCTTGCAGTGTCGATTTCGATATTCACTATCACTGCACTTTCGTAGAACCGGTTTCCAGGCCGGCGGCGAAAGAGCCCATTCACTGTCTCTATTAAAATTTGGGTGGCGACTTATTTCAATAGCCTCGCGCATTTTTCGTGGCACATAAAACTTGTCTTTGGACAATACTTGTGCCTTATCGAAGCGGATAAAGAGACTTGTGTCCTGTGTTAACGCGTGTTCTGCTACCGCCGAGACATCGATTTTTCGGTTTTTCATACAGCGTATGTGCTCCGAAATTCTGACCGAGATATTTCGCTGTGTCTCACCTATGTAGCATTTGCCACAGTCACACGGTATCATATACACTCCGGGGACATTCAGTGGGTCGCTATCCTTCGGCGAGCGCAGTAACTGTCTGATTCTTGCTCGGGGGCGATAGATCGTCTTGATGTTGTATTGCCTGCGTAACAACAAACCGACCTTATCCGTAATTCCTTTCACAAAGGGCAAGAAACTTGGTACTCACTCCGCCGTAGCGACTCTACGCTGCGCTGGCGTCGAAGTGGCTACGCGCATACTCTGTCTCCATTTGTAGCCATTGTCCTCCAGTGCTCCTCTAACATGGCGTAGCTCATCCTCCACGTATTGTGGGTCACACAGCCGGAGAGCTCGATTGATCAGGGCACGGGGGACGGAGAAAAGGTGTGTCGGATGATGGTGTGAGTCTGCGTTTAGATAGCAGTCCGTGTGTGTCGGCTTGCGATACAGCGTGTGCGTTAATTGGCCTCCCGGTTCGCGCTGCACTAACACGTCTAGAAACAGCAGTTTTCCATCTTTTTCTTCCTCCAGAGTAAACGTTATCTTTGCATGTATATCATTGATGTGCTCTGTGAACGGAGTTAGCACATCCCTGTCGATTACAGCAAATACGTCATCCACATAACGCCACCAGTACCTCAGTCCCCTTGATGCACTACTTAGGGCTGCCTTCTCGAACCACTCCATGAATATATTGGCTGCAACCGGTGCTATGGGAGATCCCATCGCTACTCCATCGGTCTGTATGAAAAAATCTCCTCTCCAGAGAAAATAGCCACTGCGTAGACAGAGTTCTATTATTCCCAAGTACGCGGTGGGCACATTATTTTCCTCGAGTAGGTCCGCGATGATGTGCAGCGTATCGTACAATGTGTTGTGCTTACGAAAGTTTTAGTTCAAGAAAAAATATGTCTACATCTGTGAAGGAAATATTGTAGTTATCACACATTCCATACAATGGTGCTCTCTTACCGGCATTGGTTCTTGTAGTGCCTAGCGAAAAAACACGCAAGCTTCTTTAAGGCCGGATAGGTACTCTCAGACATATCTTAGCTAGAAGATCGGGGCAGTTTTTATTGTATAGAACAAACGTCATTACGTCATTTGTTCTATACAATGAAAACTTCTTACTTCCGTAACCTCCTCTTCCTGCACCAAAAAAGCTTGCAGCGAATTTGAAACACACTTGGGAATTACCGCTCTTCTAATTGAACTACATGTGGGATATTGATTGCGAACTAATAAGCGAAGCCGAGGCTCACCGTACAGGCCCTAGATGCTGGTAAAGCATTGTAGTACAATGAGAACTGCATAAATACGGCGATAACATTTCATTGCTGTGTGCTTAGTGCGAGTATTTTAACTACTCGATCGCGTTAACGTAAACTCATATTTCTATGGAATCGAGGAAGCGCCACCTAGCGACAAGTATGGAAATTAAAATTGCTGAGTGCCAGTTATAATGGTTTACGTTGAGAATTGAACACGAGCCAAAACACGAATAAACGCGAGTGCCAGTTGTACTGTGACAGCGTTTTGCCAGTTCGAACGGTTAACTTACTCATACTCACTACTCAATGCTCGATTAACGCGGTAGTAAAATTATTCGATTGGATCTGTCAAACTCGCACTAAGCACTCAGCATTAAAGTCTAACCCGCAAAGTATCTCACCTTCTAGGCGCCAATGGTATAAAAAGCACGTCACGTGACCCGTTCATTTATCTGCCATTGTACCGTAATGCACTGACCGAATAGAAGCTGTGTTCATTCGATCACAATTTAAAATTTAAGTAAGTAAGATACTAAGTATTTCAAGTACGGCTACTAAAACTTCACAAATTTACCTAATGTACATTGCTTAGAAAAAGTCATTGTTGCATGCCCTCACTGGGCATCGAACCTGGGTTTCTCGCGTCCGAGTCCATTGTTCTACCCGCATTGTTGTTTGTGAAGTAATAGTAGCAATACCACTCGCTAACCGTGAAGGATAACATCGTGAGGAAACCCGTGTGTCGGAGGTGTTTGCGCTTGAAATTGCCAATCCGCGGTGGGCACGGGTGGTAAGTAAGCCCATACTCTCTCTCTCTCTCTCTGAGAGAAGGCCTGTGCCCTGTAGTGGGATGTTTATAGGCTACGTTTAAAAAAAGTAAGTCTGAAAATAGCGTCAATTTCATCTCAAAAAATGCCGTCTGTTCGATACAATGGAACCTCCTTACTTCCGCAACATCCTCCCCTTTGCAACAAACAGTGAAGCTCCGGCCGCGGAGGCGGCGCGCGCGCTCACGGAACTTCTGATTATGTAGAGGAATTAATTTTCAGACGCGACGAAACTGTACTGAGGGCGATGCAGCAAGTCACAGAAGCACTGTGTCTGACCGTCAACTCGTACTCATCAACAAAATGACGTTCAACTGAAAACGGTGCACTTGGTTCAATGTGTACTCATTGTTGTTTTTTTTTTACTTTAATGTGTTCTTTTTATTGGTAGTATTTTTTTAACTCCCTTTGTGTTGTTTGTGGACGAAACTTTGGCGCTGAATGTTTTATTGTTGTATTTTTTCTCATAACGTATTATTATTTACAAGATAATGTTTATTTACAATACTTGTTTGCTTCATATCTAAATATGTATTACTAATTATAAACTAAATGTAAATACTAACAAAACAAACTTAAATATATGTAAAAATTAATTAATTAAAAACACTACCTCATCGCCGCCTCTGGGCAGGGTCCCCAGTATGCTGGCTACATTACCTCGTTGGATGACAAGACTTATCCTCTGCCCGAGGTAAGTGCCAGCCCTGGAGTCTCTGGTCGTGTCGATGAGGCGAAAGTTCTTCAAAGAACAGTAGCGCATGTATTTTTTTGCTTTTTGTGAATTGAATTGATTAGTGAAATAAATACTAAAACAATAAAACAAAATAATAAACAGTGCTGAACGTAATAAAAAAAACTAGTGTGCCTGCGTCGGGTCACAAAGCCGTTCGTGTAAAGTGAATCTTTTCTTGATTTGTAGCTCAAACTGTTACTCGGCACTGGCGCCATCTAGTGGCACGAATCAAGAATATCGGAGTAATGGCTACTTCGTTCCACTCAGCGGTATATAAGTTAGTTATATACGAAACTAGGTTTCGTATATAATGTCGCACGCAAAGTATATAACCTCGCCGAGACGACATGTTTTCTTTGCATGCGGTTTTAGAAAGTGATCACCTACTATCGAACCGAAAGTCGTTTTGAAAGATACATTTGAATGTGCATGTCGTTAAATACCATAATGATTAAGACAGGACCGGAGTACGTGGAAGACCACGTACTCTGTCTTTATCATCTCCCGCGTATTTGCTGCACCAATACCTAACTCTTAAAATAATTATTATTATTTATTTTTGTTACAGACACAATATATCCATATTATTATTATTATTATTATATATTAGTAAACAGGATGAACTTATGACTATGTCAGTAACTTAGCTATATACTACACTAACGCTTATTATTTACATAACATTTATTTATTTAAATTCCATGTGCACACCCACCCAGTGTCGCATAAAAGGGCCATCCGGCTTATCTGCAAATACCCTGAGCAGCGCGTTGGTAGTGCTCTGTAGCCGCATTCTGGTCGATGCGATACGCTTACGCAAGATCGCGTAAAAATCGTCAATGCGAGCTTCCACAAACATTAGCGATGCGCTGCAATGCCTGGGCTTCCTCAACAGCGCCATCAGTTGTTGGAGCGTTATAATGATGTTGGAGGGAGGCTAAAACTCGAAGTCTGTGCTTTAAAGCCTGAAAGTGCCAGGAACGCCGAGCGAAGCCGAGCCGAGCCGCAAACGTTGTTTTGCCATAAATTAGCCTACGACCTAATCTCAGACCCACCAAATATACACAAAAAATACAAAAAAACCGGTGAAGCCGTTTTGGAAGAATTCTATTACAAATATTGTTACAAAAGATTTTTAAACATTAGATGATGGGTTTTTTAACACCCGCCTTATTTTCTTGATCTTTTTCGCATTACTTTTCTGGGAGAAGACTGCGTAACATAGCATCCCTGCTCCCGCGTTTTGACTACGACAAACCTGTGTTTGGCCTTTTGTATCCTTCCACGGTGTTTCAATGCGGTAGTTGTCGACAGGCGTGGGGTGGCAGGGGGGTGATGAAACAAAACTACCTCGTCAGCCCGCACCTGAACGTAATAACTGCGCAGCTGTAAATCAGTTTGCGCCAGCGAGCCAAGTCTGCATCGACTTTATGCTGCAGTTTTGAAACTGGACTCGCCTTCATCTTGTTTTTAGTTAGGACATGGTTTGAAAAGTAGCTAATTAAATAATCAACAAAATGGTTATTACAACTCTGATGTATTATGTTAGCCGAGATCTAATGATGATGACTAATGATGAGTTCAGAAAAATAATTTGGTCATCAAAAAAATAACTTAATAATATTTATGCCACACCTGGCAATAAAGTGGCTTTTTCCGCACGCAGCGCGTACGGAAAAAGCCGCTTTCTGGCCAAGTGTAGACATAAAAAGATGTAGGTACACAACACGGGAGGTAATAAAGAAAGCTCTCGATCGCATATTTACGTCCCTCGCTTGCAGCTCGGGCCGCAAACTTCTGCGATCTCGGCCTTTCTTTGTATTACCACCCTAGTTGTGTAATGTACTATTTTAATACAGTTGCTCAAAAAGTGGCGAATTACAGGGACGTATAGCGTGCGGGATGTGGGCTATTACACACTCGTGCTTTTTTTTTACCTTTCCCGCACTCGTGCGTTTTCTTTCCCAACTGTCAAAATAATGTCTATTAAAAAGAAAAACCAACCATGAAGTTTTTACTAAAAAAATTCATAGAAGTTTTTATGAGCTACTAATTTGTTTCAATATCAGATTTAATGATTTGATTGAATGAGTTAAGTTAGGTTTCATTTCATTTCATCTCATTAAATTTCATTTTCATTTCATATCAATAAAAAAATTCTACTGAAGACTTGGCTGTATGGGCATAGTTCCCTTTGCCTACTAGAATGGGTGAAGAAAAAAAATCTCTGCTTATATTTTTTTACGGTTGGCGCCATTTTCCAAATAATTTTTCTTTAATAAATTGCTTATTTTTTTCGCAACTGTATTAAAAATAGTCGTTCAGTACACGTGCGGAACAGCGGAACCGTCATTGCAACTTGTTCCGACTGTCAACCCTCGCCTTCGGCTGCGCCTCGGCTCGGGTAGACATTAGGGATGTGGACTAATGTTCGGAATGGATTTTGTTTTATAAATAGACGCTATTTAAACACGAAAAAAATAATTTCATGAAAAAATACGTCACATTTTACTAAAAAAATACTTATTTAAAACTACTTTTTAAAATTCCCGCCAAAACGTTCTAAACCAACGCGTGAGTATGATGACGTCACAGACCGATACACAATCTCGCGCTCTATGAAAGTTAACCTGATATTCAGTGAATTCTTACGAATAAATAAGTTTTCTGAAAGGTGTAAAAATGAATACGATGTACAAATGCTGTGCAGTACCCATGTGTAAAAGTACGTCAGTAAGTACGCCGCAAAAAATGTTCATAAATGTTCCAAAAATTGCTAAATAAGGAGAAAGTGGCTAACGCTTGCTAGAAGATGTTCAACATCATTGACATCTACAAGTACCAGCTATTTTTGTGAAGACCACTTTGATGTAGGTAAGCCAAATATTCTAAAAGTATTGTACGATAAAATTTAAATAGTTTTAGATAAGTAGGTAGTTTTGACTTTACCCACCAACCATAGGTAGGTATTTCAAACGTACTTACAATGACATTTTTACGTTTCTAAGCTCCGCTGCACAAAAATTCTTATTTCGGGCAAAATAACTTGCCACCATCAACGAATCTATCTTCGGTAAGTTAGAACTACTTCCTTTGATGAATCCAGTCTCATTGTTATAATATTATAATAATATCGTTGAAATTAGTTCGCCGGTGATACTTTTGACTACGTGAGCTTGTTTTGTTTAGCGGTCAGTGACGTCACCCGCGCTTTGATTGACGTTCGCAGTCACGTGATAATGGGTATTAAATAATGCAATTTAAACTAATTTTATTTATTTTATGGCAAATAAATATATTCTTAGAATGTTATTATACGTTTTTAAATACGGTCTTTAATTAAAAAAAAATAACTTAACATGAATTGGTAACATGTGTCAACATCCGTTTTGTCGGAACTCTTTGCAATGACAGCCTTTCCGCACTTGTAATGAAATATACTATTTTATATCAGACACTAACCCGGACTTGGCCCCCGTGGTGGAGTATGGCCTAACCTTCCTGCGATGCAGGTAGAGACCCGTTCCGCAGCAGTGGGGACATACAAGGGTGGATAACATTACATAACAATATTTTATCGTTAAAATAAATATAAAAGTAAGTAGGTAGTCAGCAGCAAATAAACCAAATGTGGTTAGCAAATAAACCAAATAATAGTCAGCATATAAATGTACTAGAATTAACAAATACACTGTTAATAAAAGAAACAGATTTATGATGATAAACATGGAAATACACGCCACTTATTTGAATAAGGCTATTTTTACAAATCAAGTACGGCGGCCTCCACAACCTCTGTTTTGGTAGTCAAGTCAAACCGGTAGACCAACGAGGCAGTCAATCATCTCAGCTTCTAGTCTTTAAGCAATCCAGCCAAAACTACCCGGAGCGGCGAAGCGGCGCGTCTAAATGGCCACAAACAATGTTCAGCTTTGAAGGGTTGACTCTAACCCTGCTAGAGCTTGTCTTTTGTGCATGCTCCCGGCATGCTATTAATATGAAAACAATTTGTCCCTCGCGGGTTACGCGGAGCCTGTGCACTGGGATGCAGGGTTATTGGGCAGCTACTGGATGTTCGAAATATATCCCGTGTTTTATACACTAAGAGTCGTCGTCATCGTCGTCAGGCTATACTAGTCCACTGCTGGACATAGCCCTCCCCTAAAGAGCGCCACGTTATCATAGGGGGTAAAGCCTCTAATCCCCACACTGGGCATGCGGGTTGGGAATCGCAGATCAGTGGAATTGTACTGCAGGGGGCGCTGCTGCACACCCCCCGGTACACTAAGAGTCTGTTCTGTTAATAGCAGTTGTAACCTTGTTTAACGATATTTGTTATTCTTTTTATTCTGTTCTGTGTCATTTTGATAACGTAATTTTTTTTTAAATTACGTCCCTCAATCTAGATTGTTATTGAATTTTGGAACTAATACTCTACCCTTGGAACATTGTAGTTGTCATCACTGAAAAATCTTATAATCTACTTATAATTAAAACCCAGTTTTTTAGGAGTCCTGTGCACTTTATTATTTTACCTGCAAGAACTCTCATACGGGCGCCTAACGTGGACCATGGGCCATGAGTATAGTGGGTCTAAAATATATAGAAGTTAGCCAAAGTGCTTACTGAAAAAAGCCACTGTCAGCTGTTAGAAAAAAATTAAAATATTATTAATGTACGAGAAACCGGGGGGATCCGTCTATTATAGATTCACGATACCAAATCAAACGATCGTTGACCTTTACACATAATTTTTATGTATTTTTTTCTTCATTATCATCTTTTATTGAAAAAACACTATTTCTTTGAGATTCCATTGCACCTTCGATATATATTTAAATATTTCGTGATGTCATTAATTACGTTAATATGGTTATAAACCCATATATGATTATAATTACATATGGGTTTTTACTTACCCCTTCAGTTTACCTTTGGCCACTGCAACTGCAACGTTGCCAAAATGTTGTGAATTAAGGCAATTAAATTGCACGTAATAAATATGAGTAATTATATACTATGAAGTATCACTGAACAGCTATTCTTTTCGTATTCTCGTGTTTACAAAAACTAATAGATTAAGAAATCCTCACAGGCTAAAAAATGTTTATCGAAAACACCTTTATAAGGTAAAAGCGCCATTTGGACTAGCTCCAAATTCCGGATAATATTAAAAACCTTGATAATAATAATTTCAAATTAAAGCTTTAAAATTAAATTTATTCTGTTGACAAATGTTATAATTCTATTGTAGGCTGTTTAAATGACAAAGAAATCAACAAATAATTCTTAAGCCACTTTAACTATGTATGACAGACTTTAATTGTGACTTTGCTTTGTTTAAAGATAAATTTGATCTAATATTGTATGTTAGGTTATGAGTAATGAAAATATTTGTAGGCTTCTTTTAGTTGCTATTTACCAACTTATATATCCATCTAAGTTCCACAAACAAACGATTTTGGATTTATATTTGTGGCCTCTGCACCCAGGGGGGTGAAGTCTCTAAAACGCGTAGTTGTTAGTTGTTGTAATGGTCGTATCATTCACACTATCGGTAGTCTAGTAACCAATCGCATTGCAGTGGTATAACGCGCGCTACTTAACTCCGCGCCTCGCGCAATTTTATCGTGATTTTCCGGGTTACACCCCTGGAATAACATTGTACTGCTGTTGCTTTGTAGACTGCCAAATTGGGGCAAATCACAACCATCGTCGTGCTTATATCATTCTATTGAAAAACTATTTAAGTATTAGACTCTAGGGCCAGGTTGAAACGAAAACCAAACGGTGCACAATTTCCCAGCTCGACAGTGCACGGTAAGTGATCCCCAAAGAGTATGCATATGCGCGCCGCTGCAATCACCGATTGCTCCCATTGTGGAGCGCAGATTAAAATTTTAGGGTCCACCCACTAATGTGATTGCGCGCTCTTTAGCCGAGCATACGGCACCACAGTAGGAAGGCCAGTGAAAGATCAGCTAAATGTTTGGCTTACCTTTTGAGAGCCCTGGGAATCACTTTTGCCTTTCGCCTTTGGAGAGTCAATAGTTCGAAAATTTCAATGTTTCTAACATATGTCTTTTTTGCTTCTAATTGTAGCATAATTTTTTTCCCGATGTGAAAATGAAGGCTATGATATCGCTCCAATAGGTATTTAATACAATAAAATATTTTAAAAATTAGAGACAGATTCTACAGACACACGAATTTATAGCAGTAGGCTTACCTATTGCAAGTCTTTCTGAAAACATAATCGCACATATTATGAACATCTGTCATACTTTTAGTATTATTTAGTTGAAAGCTTTCTGTGCTTAAGACACGGGGCTGTCTCACTGTATGTGATTAAATAATCAACTACGATGATTGGGGTGGAGTCTGTTATTTTAATCAAATCTTCTGACTCCGACGTCTGATAGGAGATATTCAATTTGTGATTGAACAGTTAAATATTTTTACTGAACTAAAGCCAAATCATCATTAAAGCACTTTAAATTGCGATATTGAATTTGAGTGTCTGAAGTGTTCATGTTGTACCTCAGGTCTTCAAACCATAGACAAAAATATATAATAATAATAAATAAATATTCATGGACATATTACACAGATCTCGTTAGCCCTATGAGATACTCAGTACAACTAAATGACTTGTATTATAGGTGCTAACTCGACGATAGATTTAATACAATAAATACATAGATTACATCCAAGACCCGAGACGAACTAGAAAAGTTCGTTTCCTTGTTTGACCCGGCCGGGGATCGAACCCGATACCTATGGTTTTACCGTCAGCATGCCAAACCTCTGCGCCAACCGAGGCCGTCAATATGACATAATTATGACATACGACAATATGACATACGACAGTACATCCATATGACCGTGTTTTTGGCTGTTTAATAGCAAAGCAAAGTTTTAAAATATATTTTGTTGTTGGTCCTCAAAAAATATACGGCAATATTTTGTGGTCTAATAAAAGATATATTTACCATTTAAGACTTACTTGAAAAGAGAGTCAAATACCGGATTGCCAATGCGCGGAGAAAGCGCCTGGTGATCTCTCATCGCCCGTGAGAAGGCCTGTCCTATTCTAAGGGAAGTTAACAGACTGTTCAGCAGTATACAGTATGAATTTTGAGTGATGAAAAACCATACCAAAATTATCGTGCGTTAAAAATACCTCCAGTTTGTCTTTTAAAATATCTTGATACAAACTCAAAATAATCTATTAGAACCATTAATAGGTCCGCTGTTCATTGTGTGATGGACAGGAGCGGTCCTCATTGTTCGTTTACAAGAGTTCCCAACTGATTTTTGAACGTCTGATGCAATTTTGCAGCGTTTAGAACGCATGCCACAATGTTGTAGCAACCAAGCTTTCCTTTTTAATTTACCTATACCTCTTTGTCTGATATCAACATAACGCTCACTACAATCACTACGATTTGCAGGTAGCATTATCCACAGTAATACTACAAAATATAACTATTACTTACGGTTAATCTATTACTTAATTAAGCTTTGCAAATCATCTCATTTCTATCATCCCCACGGGGCTCTCATCGCGTTTGATATCATTCAATAACACCGAACTCGGCCTGTTCACAGCGAGGCATTCATTCGATATTTCGATGGAAATAAATGTATTCAATATTCGATATTAATGTATTCAGCGGCGCCGGGCCGCGATTTTCATTTTGTAATTTTTACCGAGTGCGCCATTCCGCTAGCATGAGGATCTCAAACTTTGAAGAAAATTTTTAATTAATGATAAAGGACCTTAATTTTTTTTATTCAGTGTACCTATCTGTTGTAGGGTGATTGTATCTGATATTTGACTCTCTTTGCAAGTAAGTCTTAAATGGTAAATATCTCTTCTATTAGACCAAAAAATATTTTATAGTATATTTTTTAAGGACCTAAAAGCAGACAAAAAATATGCTTTGCTAAACAGCCAAAAAAGCGGTCAGTCATTTTTGTCTATGGTTTGAAGACCTGAAGTCTTGTAAACAAAGTTTGACATTCACAACTGTGAGTGATTTCTGAGCATAGTGAAATAACAACGACGAAACCATAATTTCATCGAGTTTCCATGCAAAATATAGCATTATTCCAATTGCATTGTTCCAGAATGCAAAAACATGTCAATAAAGAACCCCGGGAAGTTGTGGATTCGTGTACCCAGTTAAATAAACACATGAAAAAATTGGCTCAAACTTGCCAAAAGAGACCCCGATACTTTATTGACTGAAACTCGGGTGTATTTATGTGAAGATCACTTTCATGTAAGTCCTAGAATAATAAATGTCCACTGGTTCTGGCTGACAGATGTTTGTTTACAACCGAAAGATGCTTTCAACATGGCGGATAGCGTTTTCACCGTTCCGAATTAAAAGCGTAAAATATTTTTTTAATTTGCGAATTTTGCAGTCATCCTACATACTTAGCAACGTCAATATATTTCAGTTTCTTAAGTTAAATACTACAGGAAATATTCATTTATCGCCTCAAATTTGATACGAGTCAACTAGCGTTGTAATTATTCAGCCGATGTTCAGTTCAGTCAGTCAAATGTCTCTATTTTCGACTAGGCTTTCCCAGCTCCATTTGATAGAATATTTAGAAAATTTTCTAAGGCTCTAATTTAACGCAGCTTTTCTTTGATGCCGATAATTCTATAACGTATGTGGCTTAGCTATCACCAATTCCTTTGAGTGACCATTGCTGAAAGATTTCAGGAATTTTTCATACTAGTCATACTCTATCTCGGTTCTCAATCGTATATCCAACCCCCGCTTAAGTTTTGTCTAAAATATTCAATGTGTACATGACAGATTTTATTTTTCGACCGTTATAGGTACTATAACGGTTGGCGATCCGAATTATTTACAATCTAGGTAGTAGGGATTCGCTAAGAGAATTCTTTGAAGAAACTAATGTCTTAACAGTTGCTAGTCAATACATTAGCGAAAATATTACATACGTTGGAAAAAATACCAAAGACTTGAAAATATTGGTAGCCATCATAATTTTAATACAAAAAATAAACATAAACTGTAATTTCCGCGATTTAGACTCGCCAAAGTTAATATATCCTTTATGGGCCACTGTATAAGGTTCTACAACAAGATTTCTCAAGATTTATGTTAGAGTTACTTTCGACGCGGTTTTGTGTTAATCACACACTGTTCAAAAAAGCTTACTATAACATCAGGGATTATTTAGAAGACAAAGATGTCTGATATTATACAGTAGAATTATTTTTTAAAGGTATTTAGAGGACGATTGTGTCTAGGGTTCAACACATTCATGAGTAATGATTTAAATATTAATATTTTTTAGGTTGAAAACTCGGTTAATTAAGTTAAATGTTTTTAAAAGAATAAATGTGGAATTTCTTTGTTTCTTCTCCACATAATCTTTTAATTGTGGAAGTACGTTAAGTAAACATATTCTTTTACAGTGAATAAAAATAATTTAATTTAATTTAATATAAGATAGAGAGAAAGCTTTCTTTCAATATGTACGGAATACGGACGCAAATAATCTTCTGAACTATGTAGTCATCGTCTTTGAAGCTTCATTTATATACTTCAAGCGTATTGGGTATAGCTCGATGTAAGATTAATAGTTTTACTCTGTCTTCTTGACAGCCTAGCGGCCGGTTATTAAAGATAACTTTGGGTTATTAAAGAGAGTAAGAGTCTGTCTCTTCCAAAAAATGGCGACACATTAAGATATTTGAGTTTATCTTTATGTTGAATCCAGAAACCAGCTGATATTTATGTAAAATTACTTATGGTTTCCAATACCGGCATGTACCAATGACATTGATTCCTAAGTTAGATAAAATTTCGATGTTATAGTGGCAATATCTTCTACTTCTTCTGGCTATATTATGTAGTCCACTGCTGGCCATAGCCCTCCCTTAATGAGCGCCATAGCGCCCTGTCTTCAGCTTGCCGCATCTAGCATCTGCCGGCAGTTTTGGCTGGCAGTGGCAATATACCACTCGCTAACTGTAAAGGAAAACAACGTAAAGAAAACTGGGTGTCTGAGGTGTTCACATACATCAGCGCTTGAAATTACCAATTTGCGGTGGTGGTACTTAAGCCCATACGCTTTCTCATAGGACTGGGCCTTGCAGTGAGACTACTTTAAAAACGTTTGAGATGTCAATCCTGAATTCTACGTATACCTACAATAAGTACCACCATTTTATTTTAAAACATTCTGTAAGCTCTCTGGTCTATTATATTGATCGACAGTTTGAGTATAACTGGTCACAGTGTATAGATTGTTTGCTTCATATAATTTCGTAGAGATATGGCGAAGGTGGGCTTGGGAGAGGCAGGTGGGTAGACGGGGGCAGAAAAGTCCAATATCAGCAGAACAGTTAAAATATTCCGTCTCTCAAACAGAACTGACACAAAAGAAACACATTTACGTAATATATTTCATTCATTTAGCAAGTCAAGAGCAATGTTGCTCTACTTGCAAGAATATTGTTCATTCTTAAATCGCTCAGTTTATTCACCTAGATCTTTTTGTGAATGATGCGGTACTTTAAGTTTCAAATTGACATTTAGGAAAATGGTAAATAGAACCCCAATGTACTTGTGATACGAATATTACGTACATAATTATAACAACTTTTGATATTTCTCTGTTAATTCTCAACGAATCCGGCTAGCACTCAAAACCTAGGTGACAAATTTCAGTTACGATGACATAATAGTATATTTTACTTGCACACAATTACCTACTGAATCGCGTTTTTGTAAAAATTATCGAGCTGTTCGTTTGGTGATTTAGGTCAAGGGTCAAAGGATGCTAAAATTAGTAATATATTCTGCTATATTTTCTATTATTATTTCTCACAGTGTATAGTCGCGATAGTTATTGTGCCGAGGCACAGCAGTGGGGACATACAAAAGGATTGATATCATAAGCATCATATAGTGGTAATTTTTTAACAATATACTTCTGCGTAAATAACCTCTTAATGTTACAACCATTTACACAAGTGGTCTGCGCTCTTACAAGATTGAAGAAGAGCATCAACTTCTACGGTTTAGCTGCGCTGCCCGCAAAGGCGACTCTTTGTTGCCGGGATCGGAATATTAACTCAAGTTGCGAGCCACCCCCGGCGGGCATTGTCCTGTTGCCAACTTCGTTGTATGTCTCAGCCACTACGTTACTTTGTTAATCACGCTTTTATGCCGGCACGGCTTCGCCATGCGACTTGCAATAATGCCATGTAAATTCTGGCTGAAATGCACTGAATGTGGAAGAAACATAGCGATCTATATTTTTTTTCATTGTAGCATTCATATGATGGTCAGTCTTTAAAATCTATTTTGCTGAACTAGCTTATCCGTGAGCTAGTTGAAAAAAATAGATTAATTGATGTGCCCTAAATGGATATCATATATGATATGTTTGTGATGTCGTTGTTTCTGGTTCCCACGGCACAGGGTATCATAGTGTGGGGCCAGAAGGTGCCTGTATGTAAATGTTACGTTATGTTATATATGAGATAAACCCTATATGTAATATCTAAACAACTACATGGTCGCAATAAACTTATGAGTTATATTTTCTTTTATAAAATCAGAAACATGTTAGAACACTATTTAAAAAAATCTATCTATTTCACGACATGTGCTGGTTGTATGCCACAATGGCATTAAATTTAAAAAAAAAAGCAAGCTGCAATATGTGATCTAAAATACAAAGTATGAATCGTTTATTTCAAATAGTTTGCGGCAACTTCATGTTCTACCTCTCGATCAAACTGTGTGATATAAAGGTAAAAATCGGTACAATTTTTTTTATGAACCCTAAAAAGACCTCATAGCTTATGTTTTTGCCAAAAATACTTAACGTTATAGGTACATAGTTTATTATCCTTCAAAGTACCATGATGATTATTGATGCATCAGTCATAATATTATATAAAGGGTCTTACATTGTGGGTTATTGTGACACATTAAGATTGACAAGCTAAACAGCAAACATATTAAAACTGTTTTTATATGGATTTATCCCTCGGCAAAAATTGTCGAGGGTAGTAAACTAACCGTTAATGCTTTCTAAAAGACGCCCGTCACCTCAGTCATCCGGGACCACGGCACCTGTAAAAGTGCCGAAACGTCGGAAAATTGTAAAAATGTAATAAACGAGCATAAATCCGTATAAAAACAGTTTTAATTATGTCTAGTGACCGTGTTAACCTTAGAAAATACTAAGCAAACATATTAAAAAGAGTTATAGAAAACAAAGTTATAAATCCACAGGGAAGTTTCAAAATGGCTTAACGTCGCGCGCTAACGGCGGGAAGCCATTCTGTTCCCGAAAATAGTGCTAACTGAACCTCCAGAATAAGCTACTACAATACATATAACCGTCATCTGCTTAGTAAAAATCTATGTAATGTATGTAACAAAATATATATTAGCGAATCAACCAAGTATCATGATTATAGATAGTTCTATTCTAAACATCCAATCTCCACCCAACAGTACCAGATTTCTTTCCCCATCCTTTGACGCCCCCAACTAACAAAAGGTTAGCATATGTACTTACCTCTACTCAAGTTGACAGCGTAAGATGGACTTCTCATGCACTCGCAGTCGCGGTAGCCAGCCTGACACCTGTTTTTCGTTTCATTTCGCAATAGAAATGGTAGATATTTCCATTAGAGACTGCCTCGTTGTAGCGGTTCAAGGTTTGTTTGCTAATGTAGAGATCGTGGGTTGGATATCAATTGGAGATCGCTTGCACTAACCGCATAGTGATTTGTAGACGATCTGGCACGAGAGTCTAATACTAATTGTTTAATTGAATTATATAGGTACGCTCAACGATAGTTGTAATTTGCCACTATTTCAAAGTCTACAAAGAAATAAGATAACATTAACATAACATTTTACATACAGGCACATACATTGCTTCTGACCCCACGCTAGGATACCCTGTGTCGTGAGAACTAGAAACAATACCATCACAAACATGTAAACATCCAAGAGCTGGTTTTTTTTGTTCCCAGCCGGGATTAGAACCCGGGACCTCTTGCTTGGTAGGCAGATGCGCTACCGCTACGCCAAAGAGGTCGTCTAAATAGGAGTTTGATGTCATTCCAACCCCATAACCCGCGCAATTTTATAGGCATTTCTCGTGACGAAGTTAAAACTGCGCGAAGTGCCGTTACAATTAGATTGCAATTGGTTACTATACTAACGAAAGTGTCAAGGTAGTAACCATTACCTTAATAGTACATTATGATATAAGTACGGTAAGTTGAAAATTACAGCCGAGGCGATATTACTATATTACTAGCCCGAGCCATCGGCGAGGGTTATAAGGAAGCAGAGGCTGTAATTTTCAAAGCGCACGTATGTCATACGACGTTTTATAACATATTTACGAGGAAATTAATAAAACTCTGACTTTGTTATCATCGCTACTTGACGACATTTTCAAATAAAAACAATACATCGAAAAGAAAAAGCGCGCGGATTTATTTTTACTTGTCCACAAATAAGCGATGCGCGCGCATCACTTATTACTAATAAAGTAAATTAATATTTTTGTGTTTTTGTTACAGATGGTAATTTATTGTCAAAATTTATTAAATTAAAGAATCAAATGTTTATTTGTTATATTTTATTTCCCAAAGTTAATTTTATTCATAAAATATTGACCACTTTCTTGACATAAAACCTCTTTACTAAGATTTTTAAAAGTATCGTTCATTTTTAGACGGAGTATCTTAAAACTTTATAAAAAAAAAACACGTACCCTTTACATTACATTATCGCACAAGTACGTAATGAGATACATTACGATATTGAAATTGGTGTAAGTACAACCACATTATAATAGTACATTACGCAACTAGGGTGGTAATACAAAGAAAGGCCGAGATCGCAGAAGTTTGCGGCCCGAGCTGCAAGCGAGGGACGTAAATATGCGATCGAGAGCTTTCTTTATTACCTCCCGTGTTGTGTACATCTTTTTATGTCTACACTTGGCCAGAAAGCGGTTTTTTCCGCAGCGTGCGGAAAAAGTCACTTTATTGCCAGGTGTGGCATAAAAATATTTAATAACTATTCTATTTACCCCCTGGACTTTTTTAGGACTTCTCTATTTCTCCAGTTGCCGTAGCACAGAGCATCTGTTATTAACATGGAGAAGAGATTTATACTTGTGTCAATGGATGATAAGATGAATGAGAACTGTTCATCGTTTTAAAACCCTAATTAGAGGCTAAAAATTCATCACTCATGTTCATTGTTTACCAGTGTGATGTTGTAACACGTTTTATAAATAATAAACTGAAACGACTTCAACTCGTGTTTATTTATAATTTGTTTTATTTATAGTGTAAACAGAAAACTTGGTAAAAAAACAATTTAAGCAGGCAAAAGACGATTTATGTGGTATGGTCTTGTCGAAATGTGAAGTAGTAATGCTAAAAAAATAATGAAATCTCAAAATAGTGTGACGTCATTTTAAATTTTGAAAATGATAGACAGAATTAAAGAAATATAAAAAACGGCGCAAAGAGGTTTGCACCGTTATGCCAGTAACTATATAGTGGCTTTACGATATCGTCTATCGGACAAAGTTATTGTTAACCGATCAGAGATGGATAGATGGCCAACTCTCCGATTAACGCGCGCTACAATAATATAAAAATTCACAGCCACATAACAATTAGTTTTTCGTCCACAACACGTTTTCATTACTAGAGAAAGTACCTACAGTAAAATAGAATACAAATTGTTTATTTGCCAAGAAGTAAAACAAAATAATATTTTGCAAATTGAAAATGAAGATACCATAGAACATAACTAACATCCCGTGGGATAGTTTATTATTATTATTATTATACGTTTATTTCGGATAAACAAATCCATAAAGTTGTTAGTACGAGCTTAGTTTAGTCTATGTTAGTAAAATACAATTAGATAATGCTCTTTTTTTATAGTGCAGAAGCGTTATGTACTTATAGGGACCGAGACGATTGGCATCTTTACCATCGCCCCACCACTAAGTGTCACCTGCGGTAACCACCGCTTTGTGTAGTGCATTAGTTGATGACGTCACGCGCTGCCACCCAACCCCTATCGTGTCGGGATGAAGGAACAACTCTGGCTTGAGTGTTAATTTTTGTCGCCCCATGTTTTGTTCCCTATTATTTCTTAGCATAAGCCATACAAAAGATTGGGTAGGTAGAGTCAGCAACTAGTATTTTATAATGACTCGTGATGCTCATATAACTAGTCGTTATCATTTACTAACCATTTTACTGTCGTTACTGCTCGATATCCATATGAAAAAGTTCTCACTTCGAACTTCAACTGGTTGTAACTTATAACTCGTTTATCTATAAAGTCGTAACTTACATTACTTGAACGTACTCTACGTTATCTATCATTACTAGTTGTATATTAGTTGTAAGTCAGTTTATGTACATATTCTTCCTATATACTTCATATACACCTACCTACCTACTCTCTTTATCTTTCAGTTCTATCCATCCCAAGGTTGTCTGGAAGAGATCGCTTTTAGCGATAAGACCGCCAATTGTATACGGCAATAGCTTAGATGTGTAAGCCTTTTTATGTATTTTGTTTTCTGGTGTGTACAATTAAGAGTTCTAATCTAATCTAATTACAACATCACAACTATCAGTCAGCCCATTTTCATTCTCCGCTAGACAATCAGCAGCAGCCTTAGATCGTCTGTCCAATGGGCATCCAATGCTTCGTTTGCCGGTTCGTAGTCTCCACTCCATAATCTTTGGACCTGTCAATATTCGGTTCTTCGGCATCTTTGACCTGCCCACTGGCACTTTTACTTGCTTATTTAGTTCTCCTTTATCTTTACATTGTTTATCCCATCCCATTATATTACAAGAAATTTGGAGTTTACGAGGGTTTATACGCAATCAAGCATAAACGGCTGAAATAATTTGCTTGAAATCTGGCAAGCCGATAAAGCATAATAACATCTTGTGAGTAATAATATAATATTAACTTCCACGCTACAATCACTCGGCCTGAGTCCCAAACTACGTAGGATGCACACTGTTATGGGTACCTGGCAAGGAAACTACAAACATGCTGCAAATTCACCCAGTCTGAGCCCATCTACACAGATGAAGTTCGGCGCGCTTCAGTAGAAATCGAACCTTCGACAACTTTTTAATATTTAAGCGGTAGCACCGCTAGAGCAACTAAATCCTACGATTGCCACAATGGTCTACATATGACGGCCTCTGTGGCGCAGCGGTAGCGCATCTGCCTACCATGCAAGAAGTCCGGGTTCAAACCCCGGCTGGGGACAAAAAAAATCTCAGGTCTTGGATGTTTACATGTTTGTGATGACGTTGTTTCTGGTCCCCACGATATATCGTGGGAAGGATATGGAAGGTATGTGTGTAGGATACCCTGTAGGATATCCAAGTGTCGGGCCTGAAGCAATGTACGAGTATGTGCCTGTATGTAAATGTTATCTTATATTATTTATTCAGTTTTTGGTGCCCCTATCTCAGAAGGAAAAACGGTATCAGTTGAAATTAAAACCGTAAACTCAGATCTACATTCCTTTGAATTTACGAAAAAATAAAACTTCTGAGTTAACTCAAAAAAAAGTTACGGACGTTACAGACGCAAAAATACATATATGAAACAAAATATAATATTTTTCATTCTAAAAAAGAATATAATCATGTGGGTACAGCGGTATCATTCCGATGTGAAACCTAACTGCAAAGTAGGTGCTCGGTGCTGCAAGTGATGCAAATTACTTCAGCCAGATGTTGCTGCCTGTACGTAATTCAGAGAGTGTTGTAAAGAGGTTCAAAATTTCACTGATGCCGGTGAGTCGCCCATTAGGTCAGCTGGGAGAGTGCTAGCACGGTTAGCCAGAGGTCGCGGGGTTCGAGTCCCGGCATGGGTGGAATTTTTAGTCTCTAAATAGTTTTTTTTAAAACGTATATGAAACGATAAACGACACTCAAGACCATCAAAATTCTAAGGGCCAGTTTCTGAATTGAGAATTTTGTTAAGTAAATAGTTAACTCTCTTCGAATTTTTAAGCAAAGAGCGTGACAGAATGTTACTTAAGTAATTACTTAGTGAAATTCTCAATTCAGAAACCGGCCAATAGCGTAATTCCCGTTGACTTAGAAATATGAAATTTAGCAAGTAATGCCGTCTTATGCTTCAAATAAAGGTAATTAAGAAGTAAGCAGTACAATTCCACCAAACTGCGATCCACAATCCGCATGCCTAGCGTGGGTATAATGGGCATTACCCCCCAATGATGGCACAACCTTGCGCTATGGCGCTCATTCGGGGAGGGCTATGTCCAGCAGTGGACTAATAAAGCCTGAAGAAGAAGAAGAAGCAAATAAAATTATAAAAAACCGCCTTTGACTCGGAAAAACTGCGAGACTGTTCCTAAACCATGAGTAAATGAACTGTAAATATTATGCAAAGTTTTGATATGCCCCACAGGCTCCAAAATGGTACTTATAACTATACCAATAACGTGTAAACCTATGGTTGCAATAAATCATGATGACGATGACCATTTAAGTACCTACCTAAAATGTTGTACCCTCGGTGTGCGAGTTGACCCGTTCTTATAATTTTCTTAGCCGATTTAGTGGTCCTCGCTGATTTAGACTCGCACTTGGAGAGTTTTTTTTTAATTTACCATATAACAGAAAGTACAAATTTAGGAAAGTCTATATACGGTAGCTTCGTGACGAGGCATCGGCAGAGTAGATTAATTCCCGCCCGCCCAGCTGCAACGCCCGCCCGGCTTGCGGTCGCATCGCCGCCCACCGCCATCGTCACTAATTGAATAAACAGGACAGGATGTAGGGAAAGCTGCTATCGTTTCATTTGTAGGATATAAACTCCTTTAGAGAAACAATTACTGCTCTATTCATTTTTGTTATTTTAGAGGTGACATTGTTATGTAATACTATATAATTGATTTTTTAATGTACGTTTTAATTAACTATATTATTATTTTGATATTAGAATTTTGTGAATCAATCTGTGACATGTATTATTTTGTATCTTAATGTAAACATTTCAATTATTACATTTTTAAATAAAAACATTTCATTTATTAGACGGCTAAGTTTTATCCAAAAATCAGCCCTTAAGTCAAGTAAACGACAGTCAAAGGTGGCATCTTATATGCTATGTTAGATTATATACTACATCTTATATACTACATTGTAATGCAGTGCCCTAACAGTGTCATGTACCACCTTTACTGTTATTAATATGTGCGTGTTTTAGCAGTAAAGAATATGAATATTTCTATTAACTATTGATAATTACGACACAGGGTATCCTAGTGTGGGGCCAGAAGCAATGTATGTGCTTGTATGTAAATGTTATGTTATTTACTTGATATGATAAAGTAGTAATTGATACATACTTGATAAATACTAGGGTATGGTTTCGGGTAAGCTCGCTTTCAGAAGCTGTCGTGGTAGTTAATGTCCATTTATTCTTTAACAGTTTCTCATTCCGTGCAATTTTGTTTATTTCTTTTCTATTATCATCTGTCGACCCTCATTGTCCTTATATAAGTTTGATAGACAGATAGAGAGAAATTCTTTATTGCACAACCAGAGAAAATAATATAACCATAATTTCCTAAATCTAAGTAATGTTTTTTCCCCTGTGGTAATGTTAAACAATTGGCGGTCTTATCGGTTCGACGAAACTAATTGAAACCCGCTGCAAAGCGCCTAAGTGCATTCACGAAATTAAAGAGAGTCATACCTACCCTAGTAATCAGGAATCAACAGTGAACATGCCTTCAACGATCCTGGGGAACCATTGTGTTACGCCAACAACCCCCAATTACGTTGCGGTGGAAGGAATAAAAAAAACAGCGAGAGAAATATAATAATCAGCCGGAGTTCGGAGTCGGGGGGACGACGACAAATGAAAATTTTTAATTCCGAATGCAGTTTGTTAAAGAGAACACAATAATACCAGAGCAAATAACGCGCTGGATATGAAAATGGATTGTTGTACAGTCGACAGCACATCACCTATTACATTTTGGTTGCAAAGTCACCCGTAAAGTATGAGTAAACGTTGAACAAAGATTTTTATTTCCTGTAGTCCTAAACAAAGTAACTTATTTCCAAAGTATTGAGTGAGGTTTTACAATTATGCCTATTTTTTTGAATTAATGTGCTAGTGTCAGAATCACTTAAATACGATCTTCTTTCATAGTGACATGAAAAAAATAATGTATATAAACACAATTAATAACGTAAAGGTAGTTGGCATTTATTTAAAAATCTGATAAAGTAGAAATAAGTCCTTTTGAAATGACGCTCCTCGTATATGGGTATAGTGGATGTATGTAAAGGTTGATGTCAATTTTGCACCTACCAGACAATCGAGCTTCTTCGTGGTGGTTTTCTTTCCTTTAACATTTTATTCGGTTTCAGTAGGTATAACAAAATATTCGGTTTGAGAACAAAATATTCGGTTGGTTTTTACGCGGAGACGTCTAGTAAAGCTTGTCTTCAAACAGTCGACCAAGATTTCCTGTCCATTTTCCGCCATCTTGAGTAAGGGTTCAATTTCAATTCAGTTTATATTTCGGTTTTCCGTTTAGATACAAACATTTGATAGAATGATATTCATTACAATTAGGGTTTTCCCATATTTTTTTACTTATTGCTCATCGCAATATCCAAAATTTAGCCTTCTCGGTTCATATGCAATTCCAAATGTATCAAGTGACAGGACTATCGTAAAGTACGTCGCAATCGACAGTTTGAGTAGGTGTGACAAGTATCCGCGCCGTCATAAGCTTGCGATGGACCCGCAAAAGCAGTTTTTTTATTAGTTGATTTGACTAAATGAAAGTTCAAAGAATCCAAAGTGTCATTCAGCGTCCCCGCCACCGAAACCCAAAATACGAGCACGTGAACTTAAAGTATGCCAACGAAAATGTAACCGTATCGTACTATACTCATTTTGCTTATTTAAATTAACTTTATCTGAACGGAGACTGAGGAGATCCTCGAAATTATATTACCAAAACTTAGTAGTTGCCATAAAATGTGAGTCACCCGACTGGCTGACTCCGCAAACGTTGATTTGCCATATAAATTAGCCTACGACATATTCTCAGGCCTACCAAATATACACATAAAAATCTGTGAAGCCTTTTCGGAAAAGTTCGATTTCAAACACTGACAACACATTTTTATATATCACATTTAAAAATAAATGTAATTAATGCGTGCAAAAAAAATATTTATTTTGAAAACACGTATAAATCGCAATTTATATTATAGTAGAATTTACTTTTAGTGTTTTCTCAGTTAATTGTTTACGAATACTTTTGATTGTGCATATGATGCGCTCGTGGCCTAGGCGAACCGAGTGATTGGAATCAATCACTTGAGTTAAGCAACAAGTACGATGGGTGACCGTCCCATGACTGCCGCTAGTGGCATTTTTCCGAGCACTTCCTAATAGTATCAAAATAGAAAATCTGTTTCTCTTTGTGATGTTTTAACCAGATTTAAAAACAATTTAACTGTTTGCCATTTATCTTACTAATGAAAATAGTAAAATAAAAAAACTGTCTTCAGTTACCAATAATTTAAAGAAGAAGTTCTCGACAATTTAGATCCCGGACTGAACCAACTGATAAGAAGACTTTAAAGGTTATGAGTTATATAGTTTACTTTAGTAATTATTAGTCTTAAAAAAACCTATTTAGAAACAGAGGTCGCGGGTTCGAGTCCCGGCACGGGTGGAATTTTTAGCCTCTAAATATGTTTTTAAAAATTGTCCGTAGTACGGGTTAGTGCATTAAAAAGAATATAATTATAAGTCTTACAGATTTTACACCTTACATTACACCTTCACTACATTTCTTGGACGGCAGTGATAAAATACGTAGATAAATGAACCTCTCAATCAATAAACCAAATACCTCACGAAAACCTAAAAACTTCAGAGCAAAGGAGAAAGGGGTAGCGGCGGGGAAACCAGCCAAGTTTATACCTTTTTTTTAGTCAAACGTGGGCGTGCATCGACCATAGAGGTTTCGTTTGATCCGACTCATTAAATACAGGCCGAATGGACTGGCTAAATGAAATTCGAACGACCGCGTATGCAGCGGAGCAAGCAGAGAAAAGAAAAAAAATAGAGTATCATGGTACGTAAAATTTCCGGACCACGTTGCTGAAGATACACGACTAAATCCTGTTCCCAGATAGGCAATGAAATAAACCCGGCATCAAAAATAGACGCAAAACAAAAGACGTGCGGTAACACGAGGCTAGCGTGGTTAGGGCAGAGTCAAAGCATTCAAACAACATTTATACTAATTAAACGCGACCGAAAACCGTTTAGCAATTCACTGTATACTTATACAAAACGTATACGAATGTTTAAGTACAGAAAGGTGTACGTTTTCATTATTTGTTGAAATTTGGAAGTGCGCTATGGAATTTCCGAATAAGACGAAAGTAATTAGTTGACAATTTCTTTCACGTAGCCTTTAAACATCCAACTTCTCTCAGAGAGAGAGAGAGAATGGGCTTAATCGCCACGCGTGCCCACCACGGATTGGCGATTTCAAGCGCTGAGGTATTTGAACACCTTAGACGCTTAGGGCCGGTTTCTGAGTTGAGAATTTCACTGAGTAAATACTTAAGTAACGTTCTATCACGCTTTTTTTTTTCTAAGAAATTCGAAGATACAGCATTACTTAACTACTCACTCAGCGGTATTCTCAATTCAGAAATTGGCCCTAAGCTAAGGGCCAATTTCTGAATTCGTCTGTGTTTGTCGAGTCATACTTGATAAAAAATTGTTTCCTATAGTACTTGCCCTAAATAACATAAGTATATGGTTTGAATACATAAAACTAGAAAATGGTTGTAAAATGGATTTGTAGTTTTCTAAACCTCAAAAACATTCAATATCTTTGTTTTACGGTTAAAATAACGATTAATTAAGAAAAGGTGCGAAAACGTATTGAGCAATCAAAACCTATGGAAAGATATGAGTAGATAATTAAAAGATAATAGTAATGAATCGAGAGGACCGAGATCGGTGGGTAGACCAACCACCCGACGGTCGGACGATGTGGTAAGGTCAGCAGGGAGACCGTGAATGCAAATAGCGAGAGACCCCGAAGGATTGCGAGAAGTCCTATAACCAGCACTGAGCATGTGAGCATAGACGGGCTGATGATGATGATAATAAAACTAAGCCCTATTATTATGTTCCACTAACACAGTCCTTGTGTTCTTGAGTGGAGACCGCGATTCGGCAAACGTAGTGTAGGACGCCCTCCGACCAGGTGGGATGACGATTTGCGAAAAACTGCCGGCAGATGCTGGATGCCGCAAGCTGAAGACAAAGCGCTATGGTGCTCATTAGGGGAGGGCTATGTCCAGCAGTGGACTACATAATATAGCCAGAAGACGAAGAAGAACTCAGTGCTTGACCCGATCAAACCTAAGTAGGTCAGAAACGAAGCCAAGACAGACTTTCTGGGCGCATCTACGCAAGTAGTTAGTGGAATTAAGTAGCAACGTTTTAATTACTTGCAAATGAATTGAGGTCCGCCGGGCCCGCGGGCGCCGCAAATCTACTAAATACTAGCCGAGTAGAACCTCATCGAGTCGAGCATTGGCGCGCAATCACCTGGCACAGTGTTGTTGGTGCGGAATAGGGATGGGAAAGGTTGAGGTTAATACATCCTTCATGGGGAATAAAATCCCTGAAGATATATTAGAATTGCCTGAAACGCGAGGGTGGTAGGAGGAGCGGTGGTAGGGCCCCCCGTACAACGCTTGCCTCACATTCATGAAGCATTTTCTTCCAACCCCGGTGCGTATGAATGTACAAATGACTTCGTTTTTCAAATTAGGCTTCCAATTGAAATCGCAAGTCCGGGGTGGGTATACATGGTTACCCATACTATCTCTCTGAGAGAAGGCGTCTACCTTACAGCGAGGCGTGTACGAATTGCATTATTACACCTACGATAAGAAAAAATCACAACATTTCGTTTGCCGTTTGCAGTTTCCCAGCACTGCGGGGCACGGCGGGGCAGGCGGGGGCGGGGGCGGCAATTACGTACAAATGTAATAGCGGCGCATTGTGATGGAGCACGCTGCATGCAGCCCGGCGTTGATTAGTGGCGCACCAAGCGTGCGGAGGAGTCGCCAAAAACTTCAATTTTTTATTTTAAGTTTCATCCCACAACACAGAGGTCAAGTACCTGGGGTTCCACTTAGACCGCAAACAGACATGGAAGACCCACATACAGAAAAAGCGCGATGAACTGAATCACAGATTCAGATCCCTACAATGGTTACTGGGTAGGCATTCCAGACTGTCTGTAAATAACAAAACCCTCATCTACAAAGTAATATTAAAACCAGTTTGGACCTAAGGAATACAGTTGTGGGGATCAGCTGCAATATCCAACATCGAAATTCTCCAGCGATTCCAAAATGGTGTCCTAAAATCCATAGCAAATGCGCCATGGTTCACAAGAATGGAAGAAGTCCACAATTACCTCAAAATTCCCACTGTACATGAGGAGGTAAAAAACATAACCAAAAAATACAAAGAAGTTATAATGAATCACCAAAATAAGCTTGCAATCCCCCTTAATGAACAACTCCAAACAAGACGGCTGAAACGACAACACATGTGGGACAACCTGTGAAGTATAATAAATAAAGGCTACCCAACTCTGGAAGGGCAAGCCTATTAGGCACGCCAAAGACCCTCACTCATATGGACTGCTTATGGTCTGACGACCGATTGCATGTCAGCATAAACAAAAAAAAAATTTTAAGTTTCATTCATTCAATCAAACAGCTCTTGGATCGTACTCATCCACTGTTGAACATAGGCTTCCTCAGGCATGCTACTTCTTTTTGTCCTTGTCTGTAATCATCCAGCCTCTGCCAGCAATCCACCTCCGGTCGTCGGTCCAGCGATCTTGAGGGCGGCCTGTTAATTTTTTTTATGTTCCACTGCGAAGCACAGTTGTAAAACAACATCTACACAATAGCGGTCTAAATACGACTATGACTACCGCTCAGGACCATTTTTGATGCAAAAGATATCCCTCGCTGTGTAGCGCGGTAACGGTGCCATTGCGGGGTTGCTTTCGGCCGGATGTGTCTTGGGGCGGTTTTCTTGACTGGCTTTATGAATTTGATAAAAACCAAAAATATATTTTAATTTCCCTTGACATCGTAGACGACAAAAAAATTACCTGTTGCTTCATAACGTTGATAGTAAAAGTTGTATCAATACATACACAAGATGGGCTCTTGTCTTATATCAATACATATAAGACAACAGCCCGAAATTTGGCTGTATATGAAAATTTTGTTAAATCATCATGTAGCAATGGCAGCAACGAGTCGTTACAAAACCTGCTACAAATATACGCACGCTACGGCGTAGCGCGTAGCCTCTGTCTGCGTAGCATTACTCGTAGGCTCATACTCGTAGGCGCATACTCGTGGGCCAGAATGAGTAGTTTGTCTTGTAGCCTGTAGTTTTTCCCACTGCTTAAACCTAATTTCGAAGCGTTCGTGGCTTAGTCGAAGCGTGTGATTGGAATCAATCACTTGAATTAAGCAACAACAGGCGCGGTCAGGTGCAGGATGGGCGACCCTCCCATAACTACCGCTAGAGGCATTTTTTCCGAGCGCTTCCTTCCATGGTTCGCAAAGCACGTTATGTTGGTGCCGGCTGTTTTGTAACGGCAGTCGTTAAGCCACGTCAGAGGCCCTATGGGCGGCTTGATATCTTCTGACAGTAAGGCCCGCCTCTGTCTTACAATCCTCCACCAACCCGGACTTGGGCCGGAGTATGGCCTAACATTCCTGCGATGCAGGAAGAGCCCCGTGCCCCAGCATTGGGGATGAACAAGAGTGGATACAGAAAACTAACTTGGTTCGAATTGACTAGACTCGGATTTTCTCTACGCTTGCCTAAGAGAACTCTGTAAGAAAAAGCGATACCTCTGCGAAGGGCAGACAAAATGCCTGTCCTGTTAGACTGCAGGTACAAATTTCTTTTTTTCTTCCTTGCTTTCCCCACTAATACTGTCAGCATCTAAGGTAGTATGATGGTGCGAGTCGCGGGTTTTGTGGCGCTTAAATGTCAGAATTTGACATCAACCTCTTCAGTCCTAATCTTAAGATTATTTATACACACGGATGTAAAAAAAGACGGATGCCTTCTTGCATTGAAAGGGTGTGAAGCACCGCTAGTCCTACACTTTCGTGTGCATGCACGAGCTAACTCACACAGATATACCAAGTCGGTGACTCTGCCGCCATTACGCTCCGGGCAGCAGTTGCCACCGTTGTAGGTGGCAGTGATATTACTTAGATATTTTGTATCCTAAACTTTCCACTTATTCGTCACATGTGATAATGTAAATTGAGCGCGTGAGTTAGTTGGTGACGCTGTTTCACGTTAATTTGTAAATGTAATTAGTTTCTCTTTCTAATTCTTGTTTCTCATTCGTTTTTATCAATGTGTTAAAAATTTAAGAAAAAATAAGAGGCAGTTGTTATATCTGCTACAAAAACACTAAATTTGTCGATTCCAAAACTCACAATTTTTTTTTAAAATATAGTTACACCCGATTTGATTCTTTAGTAAAAAACTAAAAGAAAGTGCTATCAATGTTAGCTAACATTTCAACTTTATGCAAATATGCATCCCATTATCCGATCTCTAGTCATAACCAATCCCTCAATCGAGGCCCTACCTCCTTCATAAAAGCGCTTTAAGTCCCTCAGTAGTATGATAAAAGTGAAACCGTCACTAGATTAGGTAAGTTTATTTTTTGATAACATGACTTAAGGCGTTTCGGAGCGCTAATTAGCGCCATCAATGGAAGAAATTGTCACGTTGTGTGTTTTCTCCAATGCCTTGAACGGCTCAGGTTTCGATTTACTCTGGTAGCACCATAGAATTTTGTAGGCTGACATCTCTTCTTTAGGTCTGTTTTGATGAGAGGCCGCCTGAGATTGGTTGTTGCATTGTTTGGGTTGCCATAGGAAATCTAGTTACCCCATTTCAGGGAAAAATAGTAACTTCAGATATTGATGAATATCATTTATTAAAAGATAGAAAAATAATAACATAATAAACAAAGACTAAATACATCTAGTAATGAAAAAATACAAGTAAATGTTATTCACACAATATGGAAATTTTGGAATGTTGTTTTCGGAGATAATAATTTTCGGATGGGGGCCACCCAAGCATAAGATTGAGAGTTGTGACATGAATGGCTGCTTGCATAAATTGGGCTAAATTTGTAGCTTGAAGCATCTGGTGATTGACGGAGGTCTGGTCCTCCATTGTGAGCAGACTTGGCTCAGATGGCGTCGAAGCAGCCCATTTAAATCATATTTGGTAGCAGCAGGGACCCTGTAAGTAAATAATTATATGGAAATCTGTGTGTAGAATCTTGTACAATTCATGTTAGGTCATCTCTCATATTCGTGGCTATTTTCAGGAAATATCAGACCCATGCTAAGGGGTTAAGGAGGGACTACCAGCGTTGACACAATCCTTAGTTGTTGAATGTCTTCGGTAAGATTTATCCTGATTTAATAATTGCCTGCCACATGCAGCCATTTGCAATCTTCTAATAGAAGCAATTTTCTTCCTTTCAGCTGGATAGGGTTAATTATTCAATTTATTTTGTTTATTTATTTATTCATTTTATAGCTTTAGTGCTTATTGAACTTTTTGAGATTTCGTTAGGGACAGTGTTCTCTTTTCGCTGTAGAGAAACAGCTGCTATTTTTGGCTGCCGGATTGACTTCACAGGAAGGTGCTTCTAGACAAGGTCTATGAAACAATTTTAAATTATAAAGTAGGGAATTAGGATTAAATACATAAATATAATTATTGAAATTGATGGCAATCTAATTTTTAAGTAGGGACTAACAACTTTAGACCGTGTAACTTGTGAACCAATATAAGAACCATTTTCTGTAGCGACCCCGCTCTGCTCTGAGCTTTTCAAAATTTCATTACGTAATTGTCTGGGTTTAGATACTAAGGTTTCACAATTATACTATTGCTACATGTATATTAACGTTAGGTAATAAAGATTGTGCTTAATACTAACCGTTTTCTTTTATCCCCTTATATTAAGGCCCTGATAGCTCAAACCTTCCAAACAATATTCAGATTTTTGGTGGCTCCGGCCACAATTTTCAGTATCAACATTTCTGTTCTGTCGACTACTATTTCCTCATTACCGGGCAGGAAGTAGTATTGTCGCAAAATCATAATTTTCTTATAGAACGTTTTTATCTAAAAGTGAACATGAGAAATCTTAACAACTGTGATAATTATTTTTCAAACTTACAGTATAGAACATAATCTATAATGATCCATAGATTAGAACATTAATCGATTTCCGTTAAACCGGCTGTTTTTGGCGGAAAGTGATTGAAGTCCTTGGCTGTTGATTCTAGTTTCTAGACTGTATGTTTAAAAAATAGTTGTCACAGTTGTTAAGATTTTTCATGTTTACTTTTAGAACAAAACGTATTATATATAACACAACTTATGACTTTTTTCCATTGGTGGCACTAGTTAGCACCCTGAAGCACCTTGATTCTCTTGATTTGAAAAAGTGGGCAAAGTGATATTAGTCTGGCAACACCGATGGCACGCATACATAAAGAGACGGCGGCCATTTGTCTGCTTCACTCATGATTATAGAAGGTTCCATCCGTCTTTCTTTTACATCCGTGTTTATACATTAGATTTCTAATGTAATTTTCGAGGTCAGATGCATTAACCTCCTTGATTGATTTATTAGAAAATCGCGACTATTGACATTTACAACGGATGACTTGTACAATGGTGACGCTGTCACCATAGTGACAACCTATGGTGGTCAATAAAAAATCGATACATAATCTAAAAAGCGGGATCAAAAAAAGGACTTTTGTTTATATCAACAAAGATCCTCTCCAACGATCCCTGTTCTTGATTATATTTGCGACGAGCTTTGGTCACGCCCCGTTCCATCCCCTATTATCTCATAATCGAATGACTTAACGTCCTAAACGACTATTTTCTCTATCCATTTTATACCTTCTCACTCAAATAATAAGGTCCAATTTACAGAAACCACGTTTTCTTATACAACAGAACATTCCTTTTAGTCTCGCTCTGTTCATAAAATAATACACTTTGAGCTTTGTTTGGAAATCATTGAATGGCCGCTCGATGTTTATGGAATAAAACGAATTTGATTAATTAAAAATCTGCTTTGGTGGAATCGAGATAAAGGCTATTGTTGTTGACTTTCATTTTGATATAAAGCAAAACGAGTCTGGATTTGCTTGCCAGTAAAATTAATTAATGTTTTATGAAAATTGATGGGAATATTAAAGAGGAGTGGGAGGACAGTATTTTTTTTTCTTTTACGTAAGATCTAATCTGAGATAAGAATAAGTCTAAGAAAGAACGAAAAATTATTTAATTTTAAAATGTTGAAAAGTTGTTATTACTAATTTATTCTTTTTATGTTTTATAAATGCTAATTACGCCTGTATGCTATTATACCCGCAGTTTTTAAATTTTTATATTCTATGTGTGGTTATTAGAATTTTTTTCACTAAGGATTATTTAGAAGACAGAGGCCTGGTATTCAATAAAAAGTATTATTATCTAAGAAATATACCAAAAAATATAGAGTCGGATATGTTCTAATTTCTTAATATGGTACTTCATATCAACAACACTATATTAGAGATATGACACAACAAGATTTAATACTACCTACAATAAAGAAGAACCAAAAAAACTTTCTACGCAAATAACAACAAAGCCAATCTTTTGTTTCAACAAAGTCCGAATTTTAACTCTAAAATATGGGAGAGACTCCCTAGAGAGTCCGGCTTACATTTACTGAGAGGTTCTATTGTTTAATGCCACAATTGGCTGCGAATTCAGCCTACGAGAAAGAAACTGACCAAGTCGTGAAGGCTATAGAGCGACGCACTAATCTTGAACTACCGCCCACAGAATACGATCACTTGTATGGTGCCAAACTAGGAAACCTGTACTATGGTATCCAGCCATAGGCTTCACAAACATGGAAATACAGCCAACTGAAGCTATTTATACAAATGTATGGCGGACCCAAGTGTGAATCGAACCCACTACCTCTGGTATGATTGTGAGACGTATGACCGCCAGACCAACGAGGCGGTCAACTGCACGCATGAGCTTAGATACTTAAATATTTAGGTTTTTCATGTACTTTCAAAATAAATGATGTTCCATTCTTCAGCCCGATCGGTTTTTTTTCTATGGCCGAGCAGTATACCTGTCCTGCCCGGCCTAGGATGTTTCTGCACCTGTCAGCGTGTATGAATGAATGGAGATTTTTATCTGCTACTAATACTTTTCGAAAAGAGAGAAAGACCTCCGTCGGTTATCGACAGGCTTAAAGTATCGGGACTCTATGGTCCGCGTAGAGTTTATTTGGGCAGTTGGGCAGAGGCGGCGGACGGCCGCAGTATACACGTATATTGTTCAAGTAAACCAGGTGAATGCATCGGACGCTACTTCTTAGGGTTCCGTGAAGGAATAGGCACACCAATAAGACAAGTCACAAATCATTCAATTGTAAAATCGATGGAGACGATGGCTACTATGTGTGGTGGTGCGAGTGTATTCCTAAAACGGAAAACGCTCTTTATATTTTAACGTTAAACAGATGACAGAATTCGTCAATGAGTATAACTATGAGTGTTATGACTTTTATTTCCTGTGATGTGTTAATCTATTCCAATAAAAGTCGTACTTTCTAATATTGAATCACGGATGTACATCCGTGTATTGAATAAAATATTTTATTACTCGCATGATTTTTTTCAAACATTGTAATTTTGTCAGTTTCTTGTAGGTATAGGATGGAAACTCCATATAGTCAAGCTTTCTGTATGTAATACTTTTGTAATGACTTTCATAATTATAACTACCTACTTTCAATTCCTGACTGTAATAGAGAAATATTTTATCCGCCCCCTAAGTTTCATGTTTGAAAACGTAACGGAACCCTTCCAAATCTTTTTTTTAGTGTATCGCTGCTCAGTTTTTAGGAAAATTGTGAGCTTTTCAGCTAGCGCGCTCATATATCTAAAACGGCTGCCGAAAACAATGTTCAATTTAGCAATCATGGTTGCAGTGGGCTATGCCAGTCTATATCGGGGTTGTGACTGAACATTTGAAATTTAATTTAACTTATAGAGAAATACATACATAACTTAACAGGAAAAATGTAAACAAAGACTTTAGTAGTTAAGAACACACTAAGAAAGTTTGTGAGTGTGTAAGTTGGTTACTTCTTGACGTCTAAACGGCTGGAGCTATTTTTATAAAATTTTGTATGGAGTTAGCTTACAACTTGGGTTAACACATAGGCTAAGTTTTACTGCGGGAAAATATCTCATTCCCATGGGATTGGGATTGAAAATCAATAATTTTCCCTATACACCGCGAGTCTCAGGTAATAAGTCATAAATAATTACAAGTCTTATATTGGCTAGTTGCATGTCTAGCTATCAACGTGTCAATTGCTACAAAACACCTAGGATGTGCTTAAATTTCCAGCACGCAGCATTTCTTTATTATCGCACAGCGTATTCACCTAATCTACTAAGTATTTCACTATTTTATGGTTTTGCGATTAAATCATTTTTCAATCTGTAAGATGAATCATAAAACTGTAAGATGAAACATAAAAGGTTTGTCAGGACAACACACAACACTTTTCGTTCACTCTACCTAGTTGCTATAATTTTACGGAGATATTGCAAAGAAATGTTACAATGTTCTGCTGTAGATTTTATTTTTAAATAAGTAATGAGAAGTTCAATACGAATCCGATAGCGACTGGGTCCAATTTAGAAATGATGTTACTAACTACACATATACATAGACTACCTCACCTATGTTACTTAGCCTTCGTCGTCAGGCTATACTAGTCCACTGCTGGACATAGCCCTCCCCTAAAGAGCGCCACGTTGTGCTATCATAGAGGGTTATGCCCATAATCCCCACGCTGGGCATGCGGGTTGAGGATCGCAGTTCGGTGGAATTGTACTGCAGGGATACTTAGCCTTGTCTATTATAAAAGTAGAGAGTGCCCTTTGCAGTGTATCAAAGTTTTACACCTTATAGTCGCAGTAGTCGTTGCATGCACGACAGTTTCGGTTACTTTTTCGGTAAGAAAATGACGCATACGTTATTTAGATATTTAGACTTAATTATTTGTCAACTAATAAGTACTCGTACTTACAAAATTCAACATTTTTGATACAGTATTCAAATGTAAGTAGGTACTATACAATAACTTTCTATTAACTCGCATTTTCGTAAGTACGGTCACGTCACTAACAACGTCGCCCTTGTATGTCCCCACTGCTGGGCCACGAGTCTCTTCCTGCATATTCCTCCATACTCCACCACGGGGGTCAAGTCCGGGTTGGTGGAGGATTGTAACACAGTGGCGGGCCTTACTATCAGAAGTTATCGAGCCGAATTAGCGCGCGCGGTCACTTCGACCGTGGATAATTTTCTTGTCTGTCTTCAACTATAGTGAAGATTTTAGATAATATATTATTATGTTTATTGTAAATAACATTTGCCGCAGTGAATCCTGAAGCCCTTCCACTCGAACTAGGAAAATTTGTATTTCAGAAGCAAACCTTAACTTAAACATTAGTTAAGAGAAGACGCTTGCTCCATTCAATGCAAATAGGTACTAAACAATATGGTTAACCTGTCAAACGATACTAAAACGACTGGCTTTTAATGCTCTTTTTAGGTCTCAGAACTTTTCACAACCCTTCAGCTAGCCACGTCCCAAAATGTATCTATTTCGTGTTTTGTTTAGCCTTTGTTTGGTCAGCCAAAAAAGTTCGTATTTTCCATTGTTATGCTCTTTTGTTTTATGTGCTTGAATACTCAGTTTTTGCCTGTACACGATGAATGAAGAGTTTTTCCATGAATGAACTGAAACACTTTATTCTCATTTACTTACAATAACCAGAAAACCTTGATTTTATGCTTCTGAGGTAGGTATTTGTTGAGAGTCTGAGGCCGGGCTAATTATATTACCGTTAGGCCATGGGGTTGAATAAGTACTTTGCTGATAAAGGCGTCTCTAACAATCTCTTCAATTGAAAGACATGCGCTAAAGCACCCCGAGGGCTACCCAATCATTCCTATGTACCTACGATCCGTAACTTAGGTACGGTAATTTTACCTAACATGCAGACGTAGATGTCTGTATGTTTTAAAAAACTTTCTTATTTGGAACGCTCGGCGCTCTGAGTATACCAACTTAGGGCCGGTTTCTGAATTGAGATTTTCACGAAGTAAATACTTAAGTAACGTTCTGTCACGCTCTTTGCTGAGAAATTCGAAGAGATAGCACTACGGTTAAGCATTTACTTGGCGAAATTTTCAATTCAGAAACTGGCCCAATATTACCTCTTTTTTTTCGATTGTCAACCAAAACGCAATATATTATTATACGTACCTATAGTATTTTCTAAGGTTAACACGAGCACTAGACATAATAAAAAAAACTGTTTTTTGTTTTTACTCGTTTATTTTACATTTTTACAACTTTCCGACGTTTCGGCACTTTTTCAAGTGCCGAGGTCTAGTTTAGTACCCTCGGCAAAAAATACAAAAGTGAATTATGAAGTTACCTATGTTTATTAATTTCAATTTACACAAACGAAAGTAAGAAGAAGGGATGTCAGAATTGTCCCGACCTTTAAATCGACAATGGTTTTCATTGTCCGATCATTAGGTAGGTACCAATCAAAATCTACAGATTAACAAAGCCTAGTAACATAATAGACCGTAGTTCAGACTTACCAAAGGATTAAACATATTTTGTTCCTGTAAAAAAAGAGATGTCATCCGTTTCTTTCATGGTTCAGTCTGAACACAAGTTTTGCTGCATGGCATTATGCTGATGCTAATATGTGTCCTGTAGTTCATTGTATGTCGCTTATTATACCTACTTACTCGTATCTAGTCGAATAAAATATATAAACTAAAACTTAAACTAAAAGCTTAACGCTGCTCCAATATATTTTACTCGCTAAAATCTTTTATTTTTTAAGACTTAACAGCATAAAAAAACGGGTCTAATGTATATGTTTTTATTTTTGATAATGGAGTTTTTTAATAATAAAACTATACCAAATTATATCTAATTACATATACAACTGAATGTGTTTGTGAAGTAGATTCGGTCGTAAAATTTTAATTAATTAGATGTGCATCACTGTGATTCCAAAAATGCCTACTTTTCTCCCAACGACATAGAAATCGTGCGCTCGGAGAGCCCGGCCTTAAGTTGAACTATACTGTCTTCATTTCCATTACGTACGTGCAAATAAAGATATAGGCAATGCGGTGTGAGGTAATGAAAAAGACAATTCCGAGGCGTCACAGGTGTAAGCCGAGAGCCGACACGTATAGTGTGACGTCATCAACTAATGCACTAGCGACGTCATCACCTGCCAGGGAATGAAAGAACCTGCCAACGCAACACACTAAGAAATAATTACTGCCTGCAAATGATGAATAAGCTGCCAGGTGCGAGGTCTACTTACGCGCTGAGGGTCTCGACTTTGGCTGTGCACCACTTTTGTGGCTCGTGTAGTGTAGCTGAGTGAGAATAGGTGACAAAAGTATTTGTTACATTATTATCTATAATTGTGCACCGATAAGTGTACAGTGTTCGCGACATAGATTATTTTAAAAACCTATTTAGAGGCTTAAAATTTCACCCATGCCGGGATTCGAACCCGCAACCTCTGGCTATCCGTGCCAGCGCTCTACCAATTGAGCCAACGGGCGACTCACCGGCATCAGTGAAATTTCGAACCTCTTTACACTATTCTCTGTATTACGTACAGGCAGCGACATCTGGCTTAAATTGCATTACAGCCCCGACTACCTACTTTGCAGTTAGGTTTTACATCGGAACGATATCACTGTACCCACATGATTGTACTATTTATATTTGTAATGCACTAACCCGTGCTAAGGACAAATTTAAAAACCTATTTAGAGGCTAAAAATTTCGGCATGGGTGAAATTTTTAGCCTCTAAATAGGTTTTTAAATTGTCCTTAGCACGGGTTAGTGCATTACAAATAAAAATAGTATAATATAGATTATTTTACCAGACTTTTATAATGGCAACCACGTGGCAACATTGTTTTACATTTACGTATGTTATCACTATTTCTATAATATAAAAATGAATCGCTGAATGTGTTGGTAAGCGCAAATCTCGAGAGTAGCTTAACCGATTTCGCTAATTCTTTTTTCAGAATATTCCTTGAAGTACGAGGATGGTTGTTACGGAGGGGAAAATAAAAAAAAATAAAGAATGACTGTTAGGCGGTACGAAGTTCGCTGGGTCAGCTAGTTGTAAACAGAGTTTGTATTAATCACAACCCTTAATAAACGCGTTCAAAAATGTTAGAGAATAACATCAGAAACATCAAAAACAAATTATTAGCTATAAAATTGGAATTAAATACCTTAGCGAAGCAAATATTGGTTCAACGGCTAGCCACGTCACGTGCGCATCTGACAGATCAAACAGTGTTGCCAACACATAAAAAATAACAACGAGGGAAGCTATGCGTACTCTTTGGTAGCGCGCACTCTTAGGTGGCTATACCCTAAAATAACATGGTGCAATCGCTCCACCGAGCTCGATTTGCTAACATCGCAAGCTAAGTAAGGTGGGTAATACCACGTAGGTAATACGTCGAGATTGAGCCGATTTTTTGACGGAACCCTGAAATGCCGACTGCTCATTATTTAAGATGGTAGGTGAAGTATTTTACGAACGCGAGAAGAATACCTTTTACGGGCCGCTTCGACGCATGGAATGTGGAAAATAGAAAACTTTTTTTTGTGGTAGTGTTTCTTTTCTTTGTACGGTTTGCGAGGCTTGCCTTACATGCAAGAATACGTAGTTGCTTATGTGGTAGGTACAATATTACTTTTTATTCTTATCACATAAAACTGTGCTAAAAATCAGTGCTGTGGGCAAAAAACCTGCAGCGATTACTGAGCTTCAGGCCGTTTACCGCCGCATGGACATGGCTCGTATCCCCTTGTGTTACAGTGTTCTGCAGTGCTTGTTTTTTTTAATTTATTTTCTAGTTTACGTCTTGTATACTTGTCTATGTGACGATAAATGTGTTTCTTCTTCTTCTTCTAAAACTACGTGGCGTAAGGTTAACATAATGCAGTGTACTTGCCTAAATCGTATAACTCGAAATTAAACATAACTATGATACAAATTGATTCCATTCAGAACTTTAGCCCTATTGCATTTTTTTAATTCGACATTTTGGTGCCCTAGTGCTGAGCAACGGTCTCCTCACTAGCCTTCCACTCCTGTCTGTCACCGAGCATTCCTTACCACAGTGAAAGAAAGATCGTGAGGTCCCGCCATCAGCACCCTGGTCCTTTGCGGTATCCGTCGCGTGAAACCCAGTCAATGGCATTATAGTATTATGATCTATCGAGGGATTGGATTCCATGAAATTCACCCTATCAATTAAAAATAATATAACATTTGCTAGTAAGTAGGTTCCTAGTACCTATCTAAGGCAAAATGCCGCAAGACACCAATAGGTACTCGTAGATACTGGACATTATGCTAATAGGGCAGAGTAGAGAATAGTTTATTGTAACTAGCTGGCCTAACATGACAAACAGAAATTACCTTGATCGAGCGCAGACAGAAGTCTTGTCAACGCCTGCCCAAGGATGTTTTAAAAACGTTCTTGCGCTTGCTATGTTAGGAACCCAGAAATTACTTAAAATAGTAATCGATAAGGAAAAATATATCCTTGTAAAATAAAATTACATTTTATGAGTTAATATTGTTATTGGTTGGTTTAGTGCCACTTCCCTCGCCAGCGTTGAGGTCCATCAGCTGCTGCACCAGAATCGTGGTGTCCGCGTTAGTATGGATGATGAGCTCGAAGATCTTCAACTGCTCCAGCGCCTGCCACTGCTCCCTGTGTTTCACTGCTACGTTGAACAACTCATTCATTACATCACGAGATTTCTTTACCATAATCATTATGAAGCCGATCTTGAACGGCGGATTGCTCTTGTATTTGTCCTTCAGAGCAGCGATGGTTTTTAGCCTCTCCTCTGCGTCGTGTAACGTTTGCTCGACTATAAGCGCTATCTTCGACTTCATAGAAGCGTCTCTGGCCCGCTCCTCGTTAATTTCCGCCTCATCCGCTGTGATCCCTTGCTTTTCGTTTCTGCGTAGGACGCTGAAAGCCTCGCTGTCAGGGTGGAGGTATTGGGACTGCTCTTCCTTTTTGGGAAACGGTTTCAAAACGTCGGCGAGAGTAGTCGGTGGTGGATTTTCGACCTTCACTGGTTGGTTCAGGTAAGATTTTGCGTATCCGGCGCGGTCGAGCATGCTTCGCCGGTCGGGCTCTACCACAGGCCATTTTGCGTATATTGATCGGCGATCCGAGTTGAATAAATCCGTTTTGTCCAGTTCCAGAGGATTATTATCCGTTTTGTCTTGGTAGCCACTTAGTTCCTCGACTCCACTTGTTAAATAAATAGCTGCGCCTATAGGTAAAATGTAATTGGTACGAATTAATAAAGCTCTCTTACCCCTAAGATCGTTTTTGATTGAGCTGTCAAGTTGGTTTTGAGGGTTCCGTAAAGAAAGAATAAAAACGGGACTCTATTGAGACTCCACCGTCCGTCTGTTTGTATGTCACCAGGCTGTATCTTAAGAATAATTTTTCATAGATGATGTATTTGTATTGCCGCTATAACCAAACGACAAACGTGATTTTTTGCCATTTGTTGCTCGATATTAATAACGGTAACATGTAGACGCTTAAAATATTCACAGAATATTTAGTTGTATATAAGCATAAACAAATAATTAAATTGAAATTAAATATTTAAAGGGGCTCCTATACAACAAACGTGATTTTGTTTCCCGTGTCTTTCTCGATCTTTGTGTCTAATGTTGTATAAATAATGGTACAATAGTGGGTAGGTTTTATTTTTGTTTCCGTATCTCAGAGAATTCCAGTGCTTTATAATACGGCCCTTAGTACCACACAATTACAAAACCTTGTACAAAAATTATCACAATCAACCAATGATGAATTGATCATGAAGCATCGCAGTAGTCTTTAATTTATTCATTTGTACTAGGAATAGAAAAAATAAACAAGATAATTAATATAATAAGAGGCAACACCTACATACTTACCGAAGATTAAAAATAATATCCACATCCTAACGTACACAACACAGTGCAATACATTTCTATGAATCACAAAATGTAATGTGGTAATGAAACCGTTTTAGTGATTTGAAAAATACAATTAAAAATGAGGTTTAATATGCACAAACTGATTACCAATATAATATTTCATTACTCTTTTTTATGTAGCCTACACGTTTAGATCCCACTCATGGCACGGGTCTTCTCTCAGAGGGAGAGAGATAGATAGAGTATGGGCTTAAATACAGTCTGATTTTTCGTAAGTGTTGCTACTAAAAGAGTTCTCCACCGAAAAAGTGACAAATTTGACCCATTTCAGAATAATAAAAAATTAAATGCTGCGTATTTTTTATGTTTTACCTACATAAGGTTAAATCTACGTATTTACTTGCTTAAGTGACTTAATACAAAAATAACAAATATTTCAATACCATGAACAAAACATCGAATTAACTTTAATTACTTTATTTTATTCTAGAGCTGACAACACCGCCACCTAATTTAAGGTTTAGTAAACCTTTTTACAAGAATAAAATGTTAGCCGTCACGTCGCGTCTGTCACTTTGATTTGCTGGTTGTGATGAAAAGAGACATAATTATCACTCGTCATAAATTCACATTTAATGTGGAGCACCGCACTTTATAAAATGGAAACATTCACTAACAAATAAAATGTATAGACTCAGATATTCAGACTCGTATTGAAATTGAAAAATGTGCCTGGCCCAAAAGGTTTGTAATCTCTGATATGTCAAAAAATGATAAATTCGTGTAATAGAAATATCGGAACTTGTTAAGGTTACGTTTAGTTATTAAGTGTACAAACAGATGGCGTTAGTCTTGCAAATAATTAAAATCTACATCGCGCAATCATTTTGTTATCGTGAAACTATATGTAGCTGACAGTTTAATATCAATATACTACCGTCCACTTCAGGAGCCTGACTAGGCTCCTCACTCTTCACAAGGTCCCATATCACACCTATGCGCTCCCCGAGGAGCGCAAGGTGCGGGCCGTGCTCCGAGGCGTTCCCATGGAACTTTCCAAGGACGCCATTAAGGACGACCTTGTCTCCCAAGGTCATCCCGTCGAGGCGGTGCATCCCATGCACAGCAGCCGCGGGAAGTCCTTCCCCCTTGCCTTGGTGATACTCACCAATTCCCCCCAAGCCCGCTCCATCTTCTCGGGAGTCCCCACAGTTTGTGGGCTCTTGAACATCAAAGTTGAAAAGCCCCATAGGCGGGGCCACCCCGGCCAATGCCACCGCTGCCAGCTCTATGGCCACGCGGCGGCAAACTGCTCCGCTCCTCCCAGATGCGTGAAGTGCCTAGAGCCTCACGCCACCGGGGAGTGCTTGCGCACTCGCGACTCGGAAGTCCCTCCGGCTTGCGTACTGTGCAACCAGTCCGGCCATACGGCCAATTACCGGGGGTGCCCGCGTGCCCCCCGCCCCTCCGCCCCTAAGGCTCCCAAGGCCCCAAAGGCCCCCTCTCCCAGAGGAAATCAGTGCCGGCACTGAAAACTCCCGCCTTTCCGCCCCTGGGCCGCTCCAGTGCGAAACCCACCCCTCCTCCAACCCCAGCATGGGGCCCCCGCCCTATTCCTCCTCCCTCCACAGCAAGGCCCGTAGCGGCCACTCAGGCTTGTCCCCCCTCTGCCCCAATCAGGTCTCAGACAGCTGACGACCTTAGAGTCATCAGTGATGCCATTCAAAATATTGATTTGGCGGAGATTTCCGTATTGGCGCACAAGCTGCGCACCGCGACCTCCCCCGGCGCGCGTCTTGCCGCCCTTGCCGAGCATAGTTATATGCTCTCTCGTCTTGCTTAGTTAGTTAGTTTATAGCTAAACTAACTAATGCCGGTCCCTCAGGACACTCCCCCACCCCCGCGCGTCAGCACGGGCCGACTCAAGCCTAAGGGCGTCTCGCTTATTTCGTACAACGCTCGCGGTCTCCGCAGCAATGTACACGAACTCAGGGAATTCGTTAAAGTCAACGAAGTGGACCTGCTCCTAGTGCAGGAAACTTGGCTCAAGCCTCGTACTCGGGGACTGAGGATTCCCAAGTTTACTCTCGTAAGAAATGACAGAGCCGACGGCCGTCAAGGCGGCGGCACTGCCATTTATTACAAGAGTTCCCTTCACTGCTCCCATGTCCCCACTCCGGCTCACTCCAACATGGAAGCCACTGTCTGCAGACTAGGTATGACGGGACATCCGTCCTTAGTAGTAGCTTCAATTTATATTCCCAGCGGAACACTACCCTTACGGAGTGATTTCGAAGCCATCCTCGCTCTAGGCCCCCATACCGTGATGTTTGGGGATTTCAACTCGAAACACACGGATTGGACCTGCCTACAGACGAACTCTGGTGGCATTGCCCTTCTCGGTCTAACCGAATCGTTGGAATTAGACGTCCTATGTCCGTTTTCTCCAACTCACTACCCTGACAACCCAGCGCACTCCCCCGACGTGCTAGATTTCGCCCTTTTAAAGGGCGTCAGCCTCAACCTCAGGTCGATCGAGCCTCTCGACGACCTAGGTTCCGACCACCGACCGGTCTCGCTCCAGCTAGGTCCCCCGACTCACTCCACACTCTCTGTTAAGACTATCACTAACTGGGACGGTGTTAAAGCCTCCCTAGTCACCGTTGCTGAAGCCCCCGATTCGCCGCTTGTGCTCACACCCGGCTGTCTTGACAGCACGGATAAAATAGATAGCGCCGTAGACTCCCTCACGCATGTGATCCAAATCCAAAGCCATCCGTGACAACGAACACCAAGTCCCGGTCCATGACCGTAAGCTCCCTCTCGACGTCAGAAATCTGATAAGGGCCAAAAGAGCCGCCCTTCGAAGGGCCTCGCTCTACCCAACTCCTGCCTACAGGAAACGTGCAAACGTCCTCCAACGGCAAGTCCGGTCGCGGCTCTCCGAATTGAGCAACTCCAATTGGGGTGACCTCATGGAGACCATTTCCCCCTCCCACCTAGCATACTATAAAGTAGCTAGGGCCCTTCGGGTTGACGCGATCACCCACACCCCTCCCTTGATGCGTCCCGATGGCACTACCGCCTTCGAGGACGACGAAAAGGCCGAATGCTTCGCTGACAGCATTGAGGCTTAATGCTCTTCCAGCGTCCAGCATAGAGACCCAGTTCACATAGGCAAGGTTGAGGAGGAGGTCCGTAAAAAGACCTCCCTCCCCTTAACCGACGACCCTATCGCGGTATCCACTGACGAAATTCAGCTTTTTATCAAAAGACTGAAACGTAAAAAGGCCCCAGGAGCGGACGGTATTGCCAACCTAGCGCTCAAAAACTTCCCCGGCCAGGTGCTCACCCTCCTTGCCATTCTCTTCAATGCCTGCTTTGACCTCTGTCACTTTCCATCCGCATGGAAAGAGGCGACAGTCATAGGCATTCCCAAGCCCGGGAAGCCCCTCAACGTCCCATCTAGCCACCGCCCCATCAGCCTTCTTAAGGCCATGGGCAAGCTCTTCGAACGAGTTATTCTCACTCGTATGAGAAACCACCTCTTCCCGTCAGAGGGACCCCCTCTCATCATCCATCACCAATTTGGCTTTCGAGCTAGGCACTCTTGCCCTCAACAAGTCCACCGCATAGTAGAGTATATCTTGAGTGGTTTCTTCCCTAGGCGCGAAAAGACGGTAGCCGTCTTCTTCGATGTCGCCAAGGCCTTTGACAAGGTCTGGCACGCAGGGCTCGTGTACAAATTGTACGAACTGGGTCTCCCCGACCGACTTGTCCGCGTCATGTATAGCTTTTTGAAGGATCGGTCCTTCCGTTTTAGACACGAGGGGGTACTCTCGTCCCCCCGTCCGCTCAGAGCCGGGGTCCCGCAAGGCTCCGTGCTCTCCCCCCTCCTGTACATTTCGTACACAAATGACATTCCCATTCCCGGCGATGGGGTCCAATTGTCACTTTTTGCCGACGACACCGCACTCTACTGCAAGAGTCGGCAGATGTCGTGTATCCTCCGCAAACTCCAACCCGCGGTCGATAAGCTAGGAGCCTGGTTCAGACTATGGCGCATCGAGGTCAACCCGGAGAAAAGCACGGCTGTGCGTTTTGAACACAAGCGTGGACGGTTTCTCGGCGAGGACCCCCCCATTCGCATGTTAGGGACCCCAGTCCCCTGGCAAAAATCCGCCAAGTACCTAGGTGTCATTTTAGATAGGAACCTGACTTTCGTCCCACACATCCGGAAGGTGACCCGGACAGCCCGATTTTACCTAGGCCGCCTATCATCCATGATAGGCCGGCACAGTAGGATGTCAGCTAGGAACAAGCGAACGCTCTATAAGGTTTGCATTCGTCCCGTGATGACTTACGCGGCACCCGTCTTCGCTCACGCGTCCCCCTCAGCCCTGTACGGACTGCAGAGGGTACAGAACATTTTTATTCGTAGGGCACTGAACGCTCACTGGTGCGTCAGGAACGCAGACCTACATCGGGACATGGAAATCCCAACCATGCAGCAATTTATTAGGTCCCTCTCAGAGACGTTCTTCAGCACTGCTGAAGAACATCCCAACCCCCTGATCCGCGAAGCAGCGGCTTACTCTCCGCCCACGACGGACCCACGTTACCTGGTGCGCAGGCCCAGGAACGTACTCGTTGACCCGCCCGACAAATTGTCGTCTGACCTGAACCACCTCTTAGAGGCTCGGTCTCAGTCAGACGCGCCCCCCTCCTCTGCCAGTGTCCCCCCTAGGGGGGGCACTGCTCTTTCATAGCAGTTTTGTAATATAAACTCTTCTAAGCGGACGCTCCGCTAGGGAGCTCCGCTGTGCGCCCTCCTCGGCCTCGAGGGGGGTCGCTCCCGATGTGGGTTTAGGGGTCTCTAGGACCAAAACCAGTCCCAAGGTGGTGTTTAGTGGGTAGGCGCACTTCTTGTGAGTCCCACATTGGCAGCACGGCCGGGTCCGTGCTGTTATGCATGAGCATTCACCACCTCCCTCCCCCGTGTCCTCCGGAGGGTGCCCTTTATAGGGTTAAAAAAAAAAAAATATCAATATACGATCATTTTCACCTCTATTGCTTCTTTTATTAAAAGCTTTATATTGAGGGATTTTTGGGGCTTATTCATGGTCCTTCGAGTTGCTATTGAGCTTTCCGAAGTTGACTTTGCGCACGTCCGTTTCACGCCGACAAGGAGTGTCATGATGCCTATGGTGGTCTAAAGTTTTTCAGCTAAGAAGCAGCATTGGTATCCGGAGAGACGAGCACACCTTGGACATTTACGTCGGAGCGGGAAGCGGCGAGAGGGGAGCACACCCTATGATATCCAACTTCGGGCGCCATCTTGGATTACTGTCAAAACGTCATCAACAAGTGTCATAAGCGATTGAAAGTTCACTGACGTTTACGGTTGTCAACGTCGAAGCGTCACTTAAACGTCACGTTGACATCTGTCAAATTCTAGTGTTGCCGTATGTGTGCGTGTACTAGTGTGGACAAACTGTGAGTAGAACTTTTTATAAACATTCAAGATTAATTGCATGAAGAAAGAAGATATTGACTTTGAATTTTAGCTAAGTGTTTGCATGGACTTAAAATAATTTAGTGAAAAGTGTTCCGACGGGGAACCTATGCCCGATTGTACAGCGGATCGTGTTGAGTTTTAAACACTTAGAATATTTTTGCTTGGTTTATTTTGGACTTGTAAAATTTTTCAAACTTCATTCATTCGACTTGGAATATTCTTCCGCCAGTTTGCATCAACTATTAAAAAAATCCCTAACCTCTTGTAATCTGTATTATTGAAAACATGGCTGATAATTATATGAAATTACAGGATGATCTTTATGTAAAAATTGAAAAAGGTTTAACTAATTTTAAGAAATCTCCTAGAGATCGTATAACAGTTGGTTACATAGAGGCCCGATTAGAGGCATTGGAGCAAGTTTGGTCTTCGTTTGTTTCAAATCATGAAAAAATTGTTTATGAAATTAAGAAAGAAGTATTTTTGCAAACAGACTATAGTAAGAATGAAGTGTACGAAAATTGTGGAGAAGTTTACATATATTACAAGGCTTTGTTAAAAGATAAACTAGCAGACTTAAAGAAAACAACAATCGGATCAATTGAGAACAAAACAAATCAAAACGTAAAATTACCAAAAATTGAAATTCCAAAATTTTCTGGTAAGTATGCAGAGTGGCCAAGTTTTCGTGATTTATTTACATCTTTAGTTCACAAAGAGAATACTATTGATAACGTCCAAAAGCTTCACTATCTCAAAGGTTGTGTAACAGGTGAAGCGGAGCAGTTAATGCGCCATATCCCATGCACGGCAGACAACTATAAAATCTGTTGGGATTTGCTAGATAATCGTTACAATAATAAAAAATATCAAGCAAATTGTATTCTGAAAAGACTTACTGGTCAAAAGGCTTTGACTTCTGAGTCATCCAGCGCTATTAGGTGCCTACTAGACACAACAAAAGAATGTTTAAATGCATTACAAAATTTAGGTATAGACATTCGGTCCTGGGATGTGATTGTAATATTTTTAATTATTCAAAAGCTCGATTCAGAATCACGCAAATTATGGGAGCAGAAAGTTAGTGAGTCTAATGAGGATTTGCCAAGTCTGAAAACTTTTGAAGAGTTTCTCGAAAACCGGTTTCGATCTTTAGAGTTTCTAGACTCAAAAATTCAAAAACAAGAAAAACCTACCTATACTCACGTCGCCACTACTGTAGTGACATGTATGTTTTGTTCGGAAAGCCACAAACTACCAAATTGTAAGAAGTTTTCTAAGGAAACTATCGACGCACGGCGTAATTTTGTCCAAACTCACAAATTGTGTTTTAATTGCTTGACTCCAAGTCATTCAGTTTATCAGTGTAATCATTCTACAAGATGCCACATTTGCAAAAAAAGCACCACACTTTACTTCACACCAAATATCCCAAATCAGCTAGTGGAGCAACCCAAGCTGATCAACCTACAGAAAATAATGTTGTCGCAGCAGTAGTCGAAGGCGCAGCACCAACTCTGCAGGTTTCAGGTGAAAATTCAGATCGTCCAATTGTTACATGTTTCTCAAACACGAGCGATCAAGTGTTGTTAGCGACTGCCTTAGTTAAGGTAGAGTCAAGTAGGAACAACACTTCAGTCGTGTTGAGATCCTTGCTAGACCAAGGATCACAAGCCTCTTTCGTTACAGAAGCGGCTGTTCCAATGTTAGGTCTCAAAAAGGTAACTGAGACTAGTCTCATGTCAGGTTTAGGCGGTGATCAGAGCTCGACTTTGGTATCTAAGTCCTCTGTAGTTTTAAAAATTCAGTCCCGTCTAGACCCCAGCTTTACCATCACGGTCAAGGCTCATGTTTTAGATAAGCTTACAAGCCTTTTGCCAAGCAAAAAGGTGCTTGCAAAGGTAGTACCAGCACTTTCATCCCTCGTACTGGCAGATCCAATGTTTCATACGCCGAACAAAATAGATCTGTTATTGGGTGCCGAAGTGTATAGTCAGATATTGTTAGAAGGTTTATTCAAGGGTCTGCCGGGATCTTTATTCCAAGATTCGGTTGGATCCTCTCTGGCAAGATACACGACAAGGCTACAGATATCAATCAGGGTGGAAAGTGCGACAACGTCGTTGTTATGCACGTAGCTCAGTCTAATGAAGACGAGTTACTGAAAAAGTTCTGGGAGTTAGAATCAGACTTGTCTGCTCAATCAAACAAACACTTAACTCAAGAGGAAGAAGAATGTGAGAGGCTGTTTATTCAAACTGTTTCTAGAGATGAATCTGGACGTTTTATAGTGAAACTTCCATTCAAATCAGCCAACCCACGTTGCAAAGTTGGGAAATCAAGAGAAATAGCTCGCAAGCGTTTTCTTATGTTAGAGAGACGGTTGATTAGAAACCCCACATTTAAAGAAGAGTACACCAAGGTTATTAATGAATACCTCAGTTTGGGCCACATGAAAGAAGTTAGTGCAAAGGAGATAGATAAATCAGATGCTGTTTATCTGCCTCATCACGCAGTAATCCGTAGCGACAAATCTACTTCCAAAGTGCGAGTGGTTTTTGATGCATCGTGCAAGAATTCAAACGGAGTGTCATTAAATGACGACTTGATGGTTGGTCCAGTTCTGCAGCCGGAATTGCGGCATTTAGTCATGCGGTGGCGTGTCTACCCTATATCACTTGTCGCAGACATCGTCAAGATGTACCGACAAGTGAAAGTGGCGGAGGAAGACGCAGATTGTCAACGAATTTTGTGGCGTGAAGATCCAAGTGCTGAGCTGCAGCATTTTCGACTTTTAACAGTCACCTTTGGGACTTCCTCTGCTCCATATTTGGCTGTACGTGCTCTTCAAGAATTGGCTCACCAAGAAGGAAGAGATTTTCCGTTGGCAGCAGTCAGAATCCTCAATAATTTTTATATGGACGACCTGATGTCTGGCTGTCACTCTGTAGCCGAAGGCGTGCAAATATATGAAGAAATTACACAATTGCTCAAAAGAGGAGGGTTTCCGCTTCAGAAGTTCTCTAGCAACAATCTAGAATTATTACGCCAAATTAAGGTGGAGACAACTGACAATTCTCTACAAAAAATTGAACTAAAAAATGACGAGGTAATGAAGATTTTGGGACTTACGTGGAACAGAGAAGAAGACAAATTTCAATGCACTGTGAAGCTTTCGCTTCTTGAACCACCCATAACAAAAAGGAAAGTCATATCAGATATTGCTCGTCTTTTTGACCCTTTGGGTTGGATAGCACCAGTGCTTACCAAGGCAAAGATTTTTACTCAGAGACTGTGGCTGTCTGGTATCGATTGGGATCATCAAGTCCCTTCTACCTTGCTCAAGGAGTGGATTGAATTTAGGAACGACTTACAGGCACTTACATCGGTAAATATTCCTCGATGGATCAGAACAAGCTCAGACGATAAGTGCGTTGAGCTGCATGGCTTTTCTGACGCATCCAACGCAGCTTATGCAGCTGTCGTATACATACGTGTTATCGATGCACAGGATGATGTGCATGTAAACTTAATAACCTCCAAAACTCGAGTCGCACCCATTAAGCAGGTTTCTATTCCACGTCTGGAATTATGTGGTGCGGTATTACTAGCCAGGTTGTTGGTCGAGGTCGCTGAAACGCTTGACATACCCAAACATCAGATTCACGCTTGGACCGATTCGTCAATTGTTTTAGCATGGCTGAGGAGTCATCCGAATCGCTGGAAGACGTTCGTGGCGAATAGGGTATCTGAAATACTCACAAGCATGGAAGGTAATCAGTGGTCACACGTCGCATCCAAGGACAACCCCGCTGACTGTTCCTCAAGAGGGTTGTTGGCAAGCGAGTTTATTAAAAATCGTCTATGGGAGCGAGGTCCGGAATGGTTGCACAGTCGAGTTATAAGTTACGTCAACACGGACAAAAAGGATACACATCTGGAAGAACGAAGACAGAAAGTAATTTGTCACACCACGACAGTTGATGATGAAGACGACCAGATAATATGTAGATTTTCGTCGCTACGAAAACTTACAAGAGTCTTGTCGTATTGCCGTAGAGTCCTAGATTGGAGAAAACCTGTAAGTGAGAAACTTAATTCTAGTAAAAGATTAACCGCAAAGGAGTTGCATGAAACTCTTATGATATGCATCAAAAGATGCCAAGAACAACATTTTGAAGAGGTCAAAAAACTTCAAAAAAATGAACAAGTTTCTAAGAAAAGTAAACTTGTCTCATTAAATCCCATTTTAGACAAGTTGGGAATATTACGTGTCGGTGGAAGGATACACAATGCTTCTGTCTCCGATGATATGAAGCATCCTATTATTCTTCCTCATAAATCACACTTCACAACTCTCCTAATACACGATGCTCACGAAAGGACACTTCATGGTGGTCCTCAACTTGTACTCAATTACCTGAGAAGCAAGTACTGGGTAGTAGGAGCTAAGAGCGCTGTAAGACAGTTCATAAGGAAGTGTGTAATTTGTATCCGCTACTCGACTACGTCCAATCAGCAAATGATGGGTCAATTACCGACTTTTAGAGTTACAGCACATCGACCTTTTCTTAAAAGTGGAGTCGATTACGCAGGTCCGATTAGTATACGTACACACAAAGGTCGTGGACATCACGCCACAAAGGGCTATATCTGCTTGTTTGTGTGTATGGCCACTCGCGCGATTCACTTGGAGGCAGTCAGTGATATGACCTCTGAAACCTTCTTGGCAGCGTTTAAACGCTTTGTTGCTCGAAGAGGCCATGTCGCTGAACTGTGGAGTGATAATGGTACCACTTTCGTGGGAAGCGCGCGAGAACTTAAGAAGTTAGTCGACTTGGAAAAGTCTGATGTTGCTGCAGAAATAGCTGACTGGTTGGCTACAAATGGCACTACGTGGCATTTCATCCCTCCCCGTTCTCCAAATTTTGGAGGATTGTGGGAAGCTGGCATTAAATCAACCAAGCACCATCTGAAGCGAATTCTAAGCGATAGTACCCTCACGTTTGAGGAAATGACAACAGTTTTGTCGCAAATTGAGGCTTGCCTCAATTCTAGGCCCATTTCACAATTGTCCAACAACCCTGAAGATCCTAGCCCATTGACACCAGGTCACTTTTTGGTTGGTGAACCGTTAGTGTTAGTACCTGATGCCAATTACGAACATTCGACAATAAGCAGTCTGAAAAGATGGCATTTGACCCAAAAAATTATTCAAGACTTTTGGCGTAGATGGCATCAAGAATATCTGACTCAGCTTCAACATAGGTACAAATGGACCGAACAGATTCCAGAACCTGAAATCGGAAGTGTGGTGTTAGTTAAGGAGGACGACTTACCTCCATCTAAGTGGCTCTTTGGACTTGTTATAGATAAACATCCGGGTTTGGACAAACTTACTAGGGTCGTCACTCTTAAATACAAGGGAAACACAATGAAAAGACCATTGTCAAAACTCATCCCTTTACCTGTTAAAGATTGCTAGATTTGATATAGATACATTAAGTTTTATTTTTACAACGCTTTTTATTTTTACTAATTGTCGTTTACTTTTCTCGGTATGTAACAATTGTACGCGGTTTTAACTGGATTTAATGAAATTGTTGCATTTGTTTACAGTTGTCAATCTACGTTCACTTTACACTTGTTGCTTTTTTATTAACAATGTCAAAGATTATATTCTGATTGTTGCGTTTAAATTATAAGATGATTCGATTTTAGGGTTACTATGTACAATTACTCGTTACAGCTTTTATATTTTTTCTTTTGTCTGGACTGCGTCCATGGCGGCCGGAATGTTAAGGTTACTTAACTGTTTAGTTATTAAGTGTACAAACAGATGGCGTTAGTCTTGCAAATAATTAAAATCTACATCGCGCAATCATTTTGTTATCGTGAAACTATATGTAGCTGACAATTTAATATCAATATACGATCATTTTCACCTCTATTGCTTCTTTTATTAAAAGCTTTATATTGAGGGATTTTTGGGGCTTATTCAGAACTAATGTGACACTTAATTTCGAAATCGGAACTAATATGACACTTAATTACGAAATCAGAACTCGATCATCAGTACGAAAACTGGCGAAAATTGGCGAAAACTGAAGCCTACTCTAGAGCCCAAGCTAACAGACTATACCACGCGTGCTCACCGCTGATAGGCAATTTCAAGCACTGAGGTATTTGAACAGCTCAGTCACTCAGGTTTCATCGCCATGTTTTCCTGCTCTATCAGCGTTAGTATAACTTGACGAATTTATGTGTCTTGAAACAAAGTCATTGGTACATTACGGGATTCAAAACCTTCCAACCAAGCCCGGCGTTCAACCGTCCCGGTACCATACCGATAGCAATTTGTTTGTATGAAAGAATATTGTTTATTTACTTACATCCGGGTACCTACATTCAATAGCGCGCCCTGCTTGTTATGGGCAACTTTGCTATCAAATTCAAGAGCAAGAATATGATTAGATTTGACTATCTTGTTTGTGGTATAGAATTCACTGTGAATGGCGGCCTGTGTCAGTAGTATCGTTAGCGTAAGGAAGCTAGGTGATTAACGTACCTTTTTATAAGAGTCTCCCTAGTTTGGTTTTTATTTACATGCCGTAATGAAACTTTTCCAAATCGTTAGAACAGACAAATCGACGGTTTATCGTGCTTAAAACTGATAATCTATATAAATAAAATTCAAAGTCCTGACTGAGTGACTCACTCATCAACGCCCAGCCCAAGCACTTGGACCTAGGAAGCTGGCATTTTGCACACAGGGTTTTAGGGATTGTTTTTCTATATTTAACCCTTAAGGGAGTGAACGGGGTTGCAAAAAAAGTCCACGCGGACGGAGTCGCGGGAAAAAGCAAGTAACAGAATATAAAAGGAATTATTTTAAGACTTCAAAGAAACCATTCTCAAGGCATAATTTCTTTTAGATAAATTCATTCCCAAATCTAAGCACGATCAAAACTCGACTTGTGTCCTATTAGAGTAAAGTTTCATTTCGACCCGGCATGTGATTTGTAAATGACTAAGCACGCCCTTGTACATTTACTCATGTAATTAGTGCAATAAAGAATTAAAATAATAATAATATTGTATGGGAAATGCTCCCTGAGGAGTCGCCTTCAGCGACAAAATTGTTTTCATTTTAAAATTTATTCAAACTCCTAAGCACCTCTGGTCGACTTGTGCCTTGTATAATTATAATTTATGTAGTTCTAACCATATATAATTTATGTAGTTCTAATTTATGTAACCAACCAATGGTGAATAATCTCTCTTTTATGCCAAACATAGAATTTTATTGATGTTAAGATAAGAAGGTGAGTTTCCGACCTCTACCAATCTCTGTAATAACGCTATGTTAGTAGTTATACTATTTTTATTTTTAATTCACTAACCCGTGCTAAGGACAATTTTAAAAACCTATTTAGAGTCTAAAAAATCCACCCATGCCGGGACTCGAACCCGCGACCTCTGGCTATCCGTGCCAGTAGTAGTTAGTAGTGTTGGAGGAAGTATTTTAATCTGAGCAGTAAAAATCAATAAAAAGGGTCTGGTTTAAAAACAAAAAATAAGAAAGTTTTCCTGTTACACTTTGCTTCGGATCATTGTGGTCGCTTCGTCGCTTGCACTTCTCGGTTGAGGATCATAAGTTGGTGCACCAATTTACTGGCGTCCGAGTCAGTGCGGATGATCAGCTCCAAGATGTTTAGCTGCTCCAGGGTAAGCCATTGGTCCCGGTTCTTTACCGCTACTACAAACAGTTCATCCAAGACTTGTCTGGCCCTCATTAGCATGATAATTATATAGCCTATCTTAAAAATGGAATCGCTTTTGTATTTCTCTTTCAACTGAGCGATGCTTTTTACATCGTGTTCGGCGACATCCATTGTCTGTTCAACGACAAGCGCTATTTTCGCCTTCATCGACGCTTCTTTAGCGTTGACGTCGCTCTTTGCATCATCATCTCCTTGCTCCCCCTCGGATACAAGGAAAGCAGCTGGATGCGGAAAACTTTTTTGTTTGGATGGAGGTACATCGACCGTTTTTCTTCTTTGAGGAAGAACTTCAAACGATTTACGACGCCTTCTAAGTTCGTAATCTCTGCAGAATTCTCCCGTTTACTCCATCGGTCATGCTCCGAGCGGCGACTGAGTAAGCCGTCGTTTAGTAGCTCATCTTCTACCTCATGCATTACACATGCAACTATGCATTGACAAAATTACAACGCCTGCGGGTAATTTTTTTATTTTATTTTAATTTATTAAGGAAAACAAACAGTAGTACAATAACACTTTAACATAATACTTAATTATTTAAAGTATTAAATAATTGTACCACCAGCACCGTTAACCACAGTTTAAATATTTTGAAAAAACAAAACAGGGAATTTAATATTGTATTCTTGTGCCTTTTGAACATTGCTTTAAACCGTGCATGCTTTGCGTTATAGCCGGAATTCTAAATACGAAAAGAAAAACAATAACACTTTTGGGGATAACAACACAAAAATACTGATGAACATTTGCGAAAAACTACAGTTCCATTTCAAAACATTCCATGGCCAGAGCACGGAATGTGGGGAGTGATAAAGAAAATATATCTAAATTATTTAAGTAGGTATTATAAGACTTAACTATTCTGTTCAAGGGGGGCCTTTCACCCGCGTTCGTTCTGCAAGGATCCGTCATAAATAAGTAGTGGGGATACGATTCTTGTATTCTCTTTGATTTACTGGGTATTTTGAAGAAAATTTGATTAACCAACTTGCTGCAGTCAAAAGCATTATGGCATAACTTGTAAAGAAAAATTTCGTCAAGAAGAATTCTTCTGTTTTTTAATGAGTTCATAGAAAATTTGGCAGGCATTTGACATAAGAATATTTGGAACGGCAACATTTAAAATTTACGGAGCGTAAAAACTTGCGCTGTACAGACTCAATGTGTTCAGAATATTTATCGTAATATGGGTTCCAAATTATAGAAGCATATTCTAAATGTGACCTTATTAGTGAGCAATAGAGATGAATAAATGTGGATGGCCGTCTGAAGTGAGTACATGTGCGCATGATAAAACCATACATCTGAAAAGCTTTGTTGGTGATGTTATTAATGTGAGTATCTAAGTGTAATTTAGAGTCCAGTAAAATGCCTAAATCTTTAATTTTAGCAACTGAATCTAAAGGTGTGCCTAAGAGAGTGTATGTGTGATGAATGAGATTTGTCTTTTTCGAGAAAGTTAAACGTGGGTATTGAATAATATCTCGCTAAATATGTAACTTTATAGAGATGTTTCAGCACTTAATAGTTGTAGACGGAACTATGCGCAATATATCGTGTCGTGGATATTTCTATTTAGGGCTGATTTTTCAATAGTCAGATAACTTTTATCTGAGCAATAAAAATGGCGGTTTGACATAATTTTCATACATAAGCTGTCAAACCGCAATTTTTATTCCGCAGATAAAAGTTATCTGACTGTTGAAAAGTCAGTCCTAAAAAGAAATATCCACGACACGATATATTGCGCATAGTTCCGTCTACAACTATCTTGTTCTGTGTAATTAAATTCCACTGTGATCAATAGTGGAAGAAGATAGGCAGATAGGTAGGTATGTATATAACTAATTATATTTAGATCATTTTGGCTCCACTTACGTAGATAGTGTGAGTTCGTGATCTATATTCCAAAAAGTTCTACACCATTTTGCACAAATAATTCTAAAGTTAGTTTCGTCCGACGCAGTTTCCTCACATGGACTAAGTAGAGGTACAAGTGACATACCTTAGCCTCTGCCTACCCCTCCAGGGTATACAGTCGTGGGTCTATGAAAGTAGATATGAACCTCAAGGGTGGAAACTCACATGACATTAAAAGCACTTTCCACATCCTTTTCTAAATGACGCGGAGCAATACATTCCTATAAGGCCTTACGAAACTCTAAGCAGTATAGCGACGTAGGTAGTTGTAGGTAGACTGTACGGGCAAAGTACGCACATCATAAAATTGTCACCTCAGCATTGACACCAATACATTTTCACACTTACAATGTATCACTAAAATCACCTCAGTACTTATTCAACAAGCTATCAATGCGCGTGTACTCATCCATCCATAATTAGATCGAGTTGTATTTTAATTCATAAGTTTACTACAATAAACTTAGTCATTTTTTATCTTACAATTTCGTATCATTTATTTCTACGGCCTATAACCGTACATGGTCCTTCGAGCCACCGAACTGGCGGGACTATTTGTACTCGGGTACGCGAACTGTATTCGGGTCAGTGGAACAAGTCAGTGACGTGAACAATCAGCGAGACATCAGGCACCCTGTGCAATCAAGAGCGCGGGTGTTCACCAGTCCAACCTCGTGCCGATCAAGGAGCACGACACACAGCTTCGCGACTGCCATGCTCGACAGCGAAGCCGGGTAGCAACAGGAACAGCATCTGTCCAAGTAAGATCTTTCCTTATTTTACCCATCATCATGGCCACCTCTACAGCGGAGGTCGTTGCGACTCAAGAGCAACTGCTTGGGGCCATCGACAAACTTTACGCTAAGTTTAAGAAGGACGGCGCGGACCGCAAAACATCGGATTACATAAAACGAATGTTGGAAACCCTAGATCAGAATTGGGTAGAATTTCACAACAATCACGTCAATTTGTTATCCCATGGGGATCCAAGTCATACCTTCTTTACTACTCAGCAATATGAGCACGCTAAGGTTAAATACGCCCAAATGAGAGAAGCCATAAGGAGCTATGCCTCTACTCCGTTACTCAAACCGCCGGCTTTTGGATTAGGTTCGGCCGGAGCGACAGGATCGCCTAGGTCAGGGACTCCGCCTCCTATCAAGGATACCAAAGCTACGAGCAGTAAGACGGAAGATTTGCTTAGAAAGCAAGCGAGCAACTTCAAGGCTTTCCAGAGAACGGCGACCAGTATCAAGCTCGACGACGTAACAGATAAGTGGGAGTTTGAGGATTTGCTACGCAACTTGCAAATCCGCTGGTCAGCGATAGATTCCCTACACTGGGAGTTAGACATAGAAATCAGTGGCAGTAATCAACAGTATGAGCGACAATTTTCGGAATATGAGGCACATTACAATGAGTTGAAAAAGGCAATCAACAAGAAAATGTGGTCAGTAGCTCACGTCGAAAAGACTACGCCGAAAATAGAGATACCCACTTTTAACGGTAGCTACACACAGTGGATATCATTCAAGGATCTCTTTACAGAGACCGTACGCAACAACACATCTCTTTCTAATGCACAAAAAATGCAATTTTTAAAGGGCAAAGTGAAAGGAGAGGCAGAGAGACTTATCCAGCACCTACATATATCATCAGAAAATTTCACGGCATGTTGGGATATCCTAACTCATCGATATGACAACAAGAAGCTCATCTTTACAACGCATATTAATTATCTGATGAATGTACCAACAGTTCAGCATATGTCAGTGAACAGCATCAAAAAGCTACACGATACGACGAACGAGTGCTTGAACGCCATCAAAAACCTAGGTGTGGATATTCAGACATGGGATCCCCTGTTGGTTCACATCCTCGCCCAAAAGCTGGACGTGGAGTTATACAGCGACTACATGGAATCCTTGAAGCAGCCGAGGGAATTACCAGCATTATCCGACTTCATGTCTTTCCTCGAGACCAAGTTCACAACATTGGAAACCTCGCGCAAAAAACAAGAGAACCCAGCTCAAAAGCCAATAACCACCCATAATCCACCAAAATATAACATCCCTCTGAAGTCTGCTCATTATAACAACGCGGGTACCTCTAACGCAAAACCTATGCCGACGAGTAAAAAGATCAACAAACAATTTAGGTGTCCAGTTTGCAGCACAAACAATCACGCAATGTTCTTCTGCAAAGTCTTCATGAACATGCCGCCTGGCCTCAAGAAAGATACGGTTCAGAAACATAACATGTGTCCTAATTGTCTTCATTACCATCAAGGAAAGGCATGTCTGTCAGATAACCTGTGCCGAGAATGTAACAAAGATCATAACTCACTGTTACACGATGCATTTTCGTCGAACGCAACTACGGATAGAAGCAAATCTGGGTCGAGTGCAGTGACCGTGCCAGCGGATCAACAAGTACAAAGTTCGCACGCGTCGCAAAATCCGCACTCAGAAACCTTCCTAGCGACTGCGCTGATCAAGGTAAAAGCAGCCAACGGTTCATACCTCACGATGCGAGCGCTATTAGACCAAGGGTCACAAACATCCCTTATTACCGAGAATGCCGCCCAAAGCTTACAACTTCACCGGCAGAAATGTATGGGAGTAATATCAGGGATTGGAGCTAAAGAGAGCGCATGCAAGGGCATGGTCAACATAGAATGTCTGTCAACAGTTGGCGACTTTACTTTCCAAACCAATGCCTACATCATGTCAATTTACGGACCCGGAATTTTACGCCAGTCGTCCTGTCGACATCCTATTGGGAGCAGACGTTTATTCTACCATACTCATGGAGGGTCTTTACAGGACGAGCACAACACTACCAGTCGCTCAACAGACCACATTAGGCTGGATTTTAAGTGGCAATGTAACAACGTTCCACTGCAACGTGATCATGAACGACATTAGCCACATTCAAAGGTTCTGGGAAATAGAAGAAATCGCGGAACCATCCGATCTATCCCAAGAAGATCAGCAGTGTATCGAGCTTTACAAATCATCCACAACAAGAAGGGAAGATGGCCGATACGAGGTAAAAATACCTCTGAAAACTGAATACGAGTTAAACATAGGCGAATCCAAGAAAAAGGCCATAGCTCAATTCAATCAACTGGAGCGAAAATTTCACAAACAACCAAAAATTGCGTCAGATTATAAATCGTTTATCGATGAATATGTGTCACTTGGCCATATGCAAACCAGCGACGAAACTACCGGTCAGCAAATAAATTGCTATTTACCTCACCATTGTGTATTGCGCAATGAATCAGCGACGACCAAGTTACGAGTAGTTTTCAACGCGTCATCGAAAACGTCGAGCAATCACAGCTTAAATGACGTCATGTGCAGGGGCCCAAATTTACAGCAAGATCTGCAAAGTCTCTTAATCAAGTGGAGACAATACCAATTTGCATTCACTGCAGACATCGAGAAAATGTTTCGGCAGATTTGGGTGCACCCTGAACATCAACAATTGCAAAAAATTGTGTGGAGAGACGACCCCTCACAACGTCTACAAGACTATCAACTGAGTACTGTGACATACGGCACCAAGGCCGCCCCGTTCCTCGCCATGATGACGCTTAAGCAACTCGCCTGCGATGAACGGCAGAACTATCAAGAAAGTTCGGCGACGGACGTTTTGGAACAGTCATTCTATATGGATGACTTGCTACATGGTGCGCACAGTGAGGAACAAGCGCAACAGTTGAAGAACGACATGATCCAATTACTGGCATCTGGAGGTTTCAATCTCAGAAAATGGAAGTCCAATTTGCCTCAAGTGCTTGACCAATCAAGCGGCACACGAAACTTCGACTTCAAACAAGCTGAGTCATCAAAAACTCTTGGTTTGGGATGGAATCCACATCAAGATAACTTTGTATTCCACCAAATCGATCATTCGGCCAAAGAACCGACAAAAAGAACTTTACTGTCTGATATATCTAAACTGTTCGACCCATTAGGCTGGCTCACGCCCGTCACAACAAAGTTGAAGATCCTATTTCAAGATGTTTGGAAATCCGAAACTCAGTGGGTCGAGCCGCTACCGAGCAACATTTCAGATGAATGGGCGAGAATCAAAGAGGACTTGCGTAAGGTAGGTCAGGTTCAAATACCCAGATGGCTGAAATTACAAGAACGATCAACGTTAGAACTCCATGGGTTCTGTGATGCCAGTGAAAAGGCCTACGCATGTGTAGTATACTGCAAGACGAAGATCAACGATACCACATCAATTACCCTCATTGCAGGGAAGTCCAAGCTAGTACCTGTCAACAAACATGTCACCCTACCACGGTTAGAGCTCAGTGGAGCTCTACTCTTATCAAGATTGATGGCAAAGATCAAGGAATGCCTAAGAGCTTATGATACCAGAGTGTATGGATGGGTTGACTCAATGGTTGTTCTGGGGTGGCTCAACGGTGACCCTAACCGATGGAACACATTTGTGGCTAATCGTGTTACGCAAATCACGAAACAAATGCCTACAGAATGCTGGAACTACGTGAAGTCCAAAGAAAACCCAGCAGACTGTGCCAGCCGCGGGATATCAACAACGCAAATCCTGGATCTACCGCTCTGGTGGCAAGGGCCGAAGTGGCTCCAAAACTACGAGCCAAAACAAGAAACAATTCAACATACGACAGACCAAGAGTTGAAAAAACATAAACAAGTTCATATTACACAACTTTGTAATGATAAGGGAACCGTAATCGAACTAGTCAGCAAATATAGTTCGCTTACAAAGGCAAGCCGGGTGTTAGCGTGGATTTTGAGATTCTCACGAAAAGGAAACAAACCTCCGTTTCTCACACTTACCGAAATCAAAGAAGCTTCTGAGATTATTGTAAAGGAAATACAAAAGGAGCAATTTCCAGAAGAGCTAGAATGTTTGCGGGCCGGTAAGAGCGTGAGCAATAAGAGTCACGTGTATAGTCTCAATCCTATTCTAGACGACAAAGGAGTCTTGAGAGTAGGGGGTCGGCTGAAACATGCAAATCTAGATCCTGACATGAGGAACCCCATACTGATCCGAAGCAATACGCGCCTGGCAGACCTAATCATAGATCAAGCTCATGAGTTGTCATTTCATGGTGGAGCCAGACTGACCACGAGCTTCATAAGAAGAAAATACTGGCTACTGGGCGGAAACCAGGCTACCAAAAAACGCCTTCGTCACTGCGTGAGATGCAGAAAAAACGACCCCCGAGATCAACATCAAATCATGGGAGATCTACCAGCAGCCAGAACAAACCCAACTCGGCCGTTCTACCATACAGGGGTAGACTACACGGGTCATATGACAGTAAAGGCTAGCAAAGGTCGCGGCATCAAAACAACGAAAGGCTACGTTGCAGTTTTTGTTTGTATGGCGACCAAGGCCGTGCACTTAGAAATCGTGTCCGATATGACTTCCTCTGCCTTCCTGGCAGCACTACGCAGAATGGCTGCCAGAAGAGGACTTCCACGTCATATATACAGTGACCAAGGTACAAATTTTGTCGGGGCCAATAAAGTGCTACAACAGGAGTACTTCAACCTTCAAGAAATAATAGGTGAGAGCTCCATGAAAGAAGTCTGCGAGATGGGCATTCAATGGCATTTCAACGCGCCCTCCTGGCCGTCCGCAGGCGGACTCTGGGAAAGTTCAGTCCGCAGCTTAAAACACCACCTTAAGCGCGTAGTAGGAGAGCAAAATCTGACTTTCGAGGAATACAGCACATTATTGGCGCAGTTAGAGGCGTGCCTGAACTCAAGACCTCTGTGTCCTTTAAGCGAAGACCCAGAGGACTTAGACTTCTTAACTCCTTCGCACTTTCTGTCAAGTGGACCGACACTTACCTTGTATGAAACAGAAAAAGATTTGAGAACAAGATGGCAATTGACTCAGAGGATATTCAGAGACATATGGACGCGGTGGCGGTCAGAGTATCTAACGCAATTGTCATCACGTTGTAAATGGAGACAACAACAGCCAAATATCAAAATCAATGATGTTGTAATCATCAAAGATGACAATCTGCCCCCAGGAAAATGGGCATTAGGAAGAGTTATAAAATTACATCCAGGTAGCGACGGATTTGTGCGGGTCGTTACACTCAAGACGAAGAACGGGTCACTCAAACGACCCATAGTAAAGTTATCTGTCCTACCAATCGATGAATATGAACATGAGAGGATAACCAACTCAACGGCTGCCCAAGCGACTGAGAATAATGAAGTAAAGCAACCCCGATCCGCGCTACCAAGACCGCCAGGGCTTTACAAATTTACTTCACTGGTGCTAGCATTGACTGTGTTCCTGTCAACGTTCTCAAACATAACATGTTCCCCATTCAACATAACAAAGTTCAGAGACGATCAAGGACTCTACTTTGATAAATTACACGACATGCAAATAATAAAAGAAGACTGGACAATAGTAGTGTACTACGATATTCAACCTTATAGTCAATCAATAAAGGCTTTGGATGAATATCTACAATACTTAAAGAAAGTGTGCGATATGTGCGAAAACAGACAGAAGTACTGCGCTATCGTACTTAACCAACTACGTCATGATTACGCGGGATTTAGCTATAGCAATGCTATGCTTTTGAGGCAGCACTTTAGCAAGTCATCGTTACCGTCGAGCATCAAGCAGACTCAGACAAGGTGGCGCCGCGGACTTATAGATGGAGTTGGATATCTGGCGAATTCACTGTTCGGCGTGTTAGACGACAGATTCGCCGAGCAATATCAAAAGGATATATCGACTGTGAGAGGCAATGAACAACATTTACTCGCGTTATGGAAAAATCAGACTTCTATAATTGAATCGGAGTATAGTTTTCTCAAAAGAACAGAAGACACACTGAACCAACAACGCAAAATGATTCAGCAACAAACAATGTTATTTGAGAATGCCTTAAATACAGCGAGATCGCAAATACAAGAAATAAACAACATGAATGAGTTCGTCTTAGGAGCCCTTACCGCATCGAATATGCTCCAAAGTCTTAAGGATATTCAAGAAATGCTCATTGATACCTTAACTGACATCTACCAAGGAAGTTTCAATTTTCATATCGTCCCTCCGAATCAGTTAAGAAAAGAGTTGAACATCATCAGTAGTCAAGTTTCTAAAGACCTTTGCCTCCCTATCGATAACACTTTTACGAACCTTCAAGGTGTATATCATTTACTGAAGGTTAAAGCGAGAATCACTAACGACTTCGTGTTATTCGAAATCAAGGTGCCATTAGTCCTTAGAGATTCATATGAGATGTACAAAGTTATACCTATACCGCAGAGGGTACAGAACAATCTTATGATAACCAGTGTGCCCATATCCGAATACTTAGCAATAAACCTCAATAAAGATCTCTATATTGCTATGACAGAATCTGACATTAAGAGATGCCTGCAAAATGAAGAAACATTCTTTTGTCGACTATTTAGACCAATGTATCACATCAAGTCTAAGGAGAACTTCTGTATCAAAAACCCACTCACGGAGGAATGCATGTATACCTCTGACACATGCAAAATGAAATGGTTCGAGACAAACAAAGTGAATAGTCACCTGTTCTTCACCTGTAACGAGAGCCAGGCACGAGTCATATGCGCGGATCAAGTTACCACCGCACAGCTGACTGGCGCGGGACTGATAACAATTAATGAAAATTGCATAGTCAGAACAGAGTCATTCACCTTGCATGCTCATAAATTCGAATCGAGTAGAGTAAACAATAGACCCGACGTACCCCTTCCGATATTAGCCCCAATAAACACTATGATAAATATATCAATACCTACGGTATTCATGGCGAATGATACTAGAGAGTCCAATCGAAAACAGCTAGAGTACATCGGAGAAAGTATTCAGAAAGTTAAAGAGAATGCAGAACTGCCCAACAACGTGTCATACCACGACGTCCACCACTATGTGGCCATCTACGCGTTGGTGTGCGCGGGAGGGATCGCGGCCGCTGTGGTCGCCTGCCGCCGCTGGCGCGGGCGCCGCCGATCGTCACCATCACGTAAAAATCAGTGTCAGTGTACTCAGATGAAAACTATTAGTGGACGCATCAATGAAAGCTTTAACGAAATCAGTGAAATAGGAAAAGTAAATAGTGCTACCTTTGAAATCAGTAATAAGGTCCAGGAGCCAGAAGTGTTACGTGTAAATTCAAACCATAGAGCCACCTCTCCGCTCCATCATAGAGTAGTTTTTCCTAGCATTGAAGCAATCATTTAGAGACACTAACAACTTAGTATTTAAACTCATTAAACGTGTAATTCATTCACATAGTTTAGTAAGATGATACGTCAATTTCAATAACCATGTTAAAAGTAAAATTTTCCATATCATCTTACCTTCTACTTTTCCCCTATTTCCCGCCCGGGAGCATGTACGGGCAAAGTACGCACATCATAAAATTGTCACCTCAGCATTGACACCAATACATTTTCACACTTACAATGTATCACTAAAATCACCTCAGTACTTATTCAACAAGCTATCAATGCGCGTGTACTCATCCATCCATAATTAGATCGAGTTGTATTTTAATTCATAAGTTTACTACAATAAACTTAGTCATTTTTTATCTTACAATTTCGTATCATTTATTTCTACGGCCTATAACCGTACATAGACATTTTAGTTGCTTGATCAATCCATGAAACTCCAATAAACGCGCAATCTAATACAATAAAAACTTTTAATTATTTACACCGTATAATTTAGTTACGTAGGTACTGATAAGTAACACAATCTAAAATTAGGGGGTCGGATCGACGGATATGGTACGGAGCGTACCGAATCCGCTGTTCGGCCCGTATCAAGTTCGATTGTCTGTTAATACATACTATATAGGTTGCACAACTTTTAAAAAAATAACGTTTTGTGCGTTTTTTTTTTGTAAATGTTAATTTGACAGAATGTCTGTCAAATCAAAACCATCAAAACACATTTTTCCTGTCTTTCGTCCTAATACAAAGTTTTTGTTTTAGTTTTTCTGTTTTAATGAAAAATATAAGTACCTATTCGTTATGATGTTTGTTATAAAATTATCAAAATTCTTTGGCGATGTTTCCAACGCTTGCATTAATAGTGCAAGGCAGTGCCACGGTGTTTTCGGTATAAAAAAGCTCATTAGCCAAGAGAAGGTAAAGTCTTATCGTTTCCCATGTACATATTGAATCCATTCACATATTTTCTGCAAAAAAAACAAACTTTACCATGCTTTCTCAAATCAACTTAATCTTAAGATTTCATGTCTGCGATCAATAAATTTAAATTCCAGAACATTAGTTTTAGCCAAAAACTCCCCGTTTTCCATTTGAAATTATATATTTTTACTAATCGAATCACAATTCTGCAATACCTCCGTAGTTACAAACGATATTAAGCTCCCAGAGTCAAAAAGTCCTTTGGCTACAATGTACGTATCATTGGTAGCCAGAAACTTTACCTAGACAGTAGTAAGTACTTCAAAAACTGGGAGGGAGAGTTGTGCATTAACTAACCGCATGGTGCTTCTGCGATTTATTGCGGAATTTAGCAAAGTAATTTTCACATTTTTATGCTAGACATTAGAAAGTTAAATACTGTTTTCTTTGGGTTAGCAAGCCGTAGATTAGATATAGATAAAACGCAGGTTTTCTTTTAGAGACCGGCATTATAGAAACTACTCACTAAACTATGAAGGAACATATTGTAAGGAAACCTGAGTGACTGCGGTGTCCTCACACCTCAGTTCAAATGTTCCGAAAAAATCCGTACAGGCCATTTAACACGAGACACAATAAATTACAGAGAATAAATTACACCATTTCCGCCTAAGAACTACGAGATATACTAGCTAGGCAACAAGCACCAGGCAGCACTCCAGCTATATACATAGGCATGTTAAAATCTGTTCAAATGTTGCGTGTGCAATAAAGTGTGCAATAAGTAATTACCTAATTAATACAGTGTATGTTAGGGAAGAAAGTACCTATTAGGTACTCCATTTCCGCCTAAGAACTACAAGATATAACATCCCGACGCCTGTCGTGCAACACTAGGCAGCCACTGAGCTATTTATTGGAAGAGGCATGTTGAAATCGCTATTTGATGGTATCATCGAATGTTAGTGAAGAAAGTACTCCATTCCAGCCTAAAAACTACGAGATACAACAGCTAGGCGTCAAGCAACACCAGGCAGCAATCGAGCTATTGAAACAGCATTACTTTCCTCACCACGTGTTGGTACAAGCTAGACGCATGGACTTGTCTGACGATCGCGCTGTTGAAGAGTACATCGAGGGCTTGTTCAAGCAAGGTTGTAAGGCCACTGTCAATATTTATATAATCGTAAAGTTTACTTTAGCTAGTAAAAAATCGTGATAATATCTGTTATAATTAGTTAAGAACATCGAATCGCAGAATCGCTAAACAACATAGGGCGCGTTCAATGCATAGATGGGTGACCGTCTATGACTAACGCTAGTGGCATTTTTTTGAGCGGTTCCGTGGTTCACAAGGCACGTTAAGCAGTTAGTGCCGGTTGTCGTCGATAGAAAGAAGTTGTAAAGCCAAGACAGAGGCCTTAGGGGGCGGCTTGAAAACTTCTGACGGTAAGACCAGCCACTAGTATTCACCTCAAGCCAATCCGGACTTGGCCCCCGTTATGGACTATGACCTATAGGTACCTTCCTTGGGGAAGAAACCCGTGCCTCTCCATGAGGACATAATGGGTTGATGATGATGATGAGTCATAAAAAATACTATTATCGCTTAATATTGTGCAGATTTTCTCCCCCGTTTTAAAATGCCAAAATTATAGTAGTTTGGTGGGAAATTCGCGGCGTTTCCTTTTTTATTTCGTTTCGTGTTTTTTTTTTATTTGGTTTCGAGTTTTTTTCCTTAAAACTACAATCCAAAACGTGTTTTATTCGTTATTCCTCACAAATGAGAGACAAATTCAGTCACGATTTTCCGGCCACAACAGAAGATCTGAATTAATGACCAAAAAAAAAATATTGGTTATTTGCTGCTAATCGTTGAAAGTTATACAATGGTATCCCGGTTTAAGTACAAAATATAAACAATGGTATTTTCCTGCCACGCTACTGAGCGATAGGCAATATAAGGAACTATAAAAGTCTTCTCAGGTAATACCCTGTACCTGAAGGCTGAAAACGGCGAGATGGTGGGGCTGTGTGTGAACTATGCGAGTAGTCCTGTCGATCCCAACAACCTTCGCCACTACGCGTTTTACAGACAGGTATCTAAGACTGTTTTATCGTTCATACTTTCATAAGTAGTACGTATACATTGAAATCAGTAGTACCAAACAAAATATCAAGTACAATTTACAATTAGTTTTATGATGGCGTTCAATAGGGTGGTTTATTTGTGAAATATTGTTCAATAAGTAGGTACTTTAAACAAACTAGGATAATGGCACAGTTTATAATAGATATTATCTGAGTCTGTATATAGACAATACACTAGATGTATTACTGATTACTGGGTAACCAATTTGCGTCCATGGTTTTCTTAGTGGGTATTAATTGTATTCATTATATGACACATGCGTTATGGTAAATACACAGGTAAAATTTTCTTCTATTGGCAGCATCACCTAAGTGCGTAAATAAACTGTTCCAGGACCCGAACACCAAGGATTTCCTCTATTTTATGGCGAAACTTCAGGAGACTCCAAATCTTTGGAATATTTTCAATGAAACTAAGGTGTTTGAGGTATGCGCCTACGTTAAATAAAACCGAAAACCCAGAATTAACTCTCTATTTGGAGTCATTTTATATCTAAAGGATATAAAAGTGACTCGAAGAAACCGTTAACAAAGTTTCACAAAGTCGCAAAGGTGACTTCGATGGTCATTAACCCCCTGTTTCTCGTACACTGATAGATTTGATTTTTAAAGTTCGTTATAAGCTTAATATACCTACATCCGAAATTAAAATTTGTTATCAAAGTATTTACATTTTGTTTGTTGAATGTCAATTGTCAAAGTAATCAGCTGTCTTTCTCTCGAAATGTACTTGAAAAAAGGATAGCGAAAGAAACTCCACTGTGACCATCTTTTCGCAAATCATCATAAGTATGTCAAGTCTACGCGCGCACTACAAACTCCAACATTCCTGCATCGCGCAATCAAAGTGTTTCAATGAAATACCATAAATATAACGTCCGACTAACCATAGTTGGACCGGCCGTCCCCTGGCATACGATCTGCCTGGCGGGAAATTTCCCTTTATAGTGGAAGAGCACGATCATCCGCTCTTCCCTATAAGTACATTTGTTGGTATAAATACTTACTATAATACAAGGCGAAAACACGGTCAAAAGACACACAAACTATTTCAAACCATTGGCCTAAATAGTAACATATTACTATATTGCTTCTTTGGCCTAGCGTTATCACGCCTGACTAACATGCCGGAGCTCGTGGGTTCGATTCCCACTGGAAGCCGCCGTACATTTGTATAAATAGCCTTAGTCTGGGTGTGTTTCCATGTTGTAAAGTCTTTGCCTGGTTACCATAGCACAGGGTATCCTATTTCGGGACCAGGGCATGTGATTGTCTTGTGTTCGATATCAAACAATTTTAACCCCTTTTTATTATTCTATGTTTACTGTCACATATTAATTTGTCAACCACACTATCTCATATCATTTCCTGACCTACATTTCTTATTAAATCTATTATAAGCGTTTTCCTTACTTTCTCTTCAGTTTTCCTATACATTCCACTCTGGTAACAGGAAGGTTAGGCCACTCTCCACCACGGGGGCCAAGTCCGGGTTAGTAGAGGATTGTAAGACAGTGGTGGGTCTTACTGTCAGCAGTTATCAAGCCGCCCATAAGGCCTTCGACCCGGCACTGCCATTACATACATGACAGCTGGCGCCAATGGCTTAACGTGCCATGCGAACCACGGAAACGCTCGGAAAAAAAACCACTAGCGGTATACTCTATACTGACTGGCAACTGTCAGGATGTTAGTTTCTTTACAGAAATCTATACCACCTAGCTTATAAATGAATCTGATCTCTCAATTTCTCCTTCTCTTTCGATTTAAGGTTGCCTGGAAGAAAGTGTTATCAGCAATAAGGTCGCCAATTGTACCTCTTCTTTTGTAACTATTGTCTCTGTAATTATTTTCTGTTGTGTACAATAAAGAATATTCTGATCTTATCTTATCTGACCGCTCTCTTCTACAGTAAGTCACATTTCGGTTACAGATGCAGATGTTGGTCGTGCGACCTGAGCACCGGCGCCAGGGCCTTGCGGTGATGCTGACGGAGCGAGCCAAGGCTTTAGCGGACGACCAGGGTTACGGCCTCATGAGGATGAACTGCATCAACCCTTACGAGTTAGCCCCAATCCTTAATATAGTCTCGCTCCCTAATAGAAAGTCTGTGCCAATAGGTTGACTAAACGAGTGAAGAATCGTTGCCAAAGCTTGAAACCTTGTCATGTGCTGTCAACAGTACCTTCGAATAAGGCTTAAGGGTCTCCAGGGAGTAACAATAGCACCGCCGAGGAAGAAAATCATATCTTTTTTTACAGATCGAATTTGCAAAGTGTACAATCTCTCAATCATAGTGATTTTTAAGGCTCATGGACTAGCCATAGACTGGCTTAGATAGCATTAGTGTCAAAAATGGCCGTTTTCAGCATAAATGCTATCAAATCTGAGGTGTATGACCGTTCATTCTTTGCCGTGAGTCCTAAAAATCTCTGTTAACATGGTTCGGAGATTAAACAGACACTTTTTTGCAAATGTAAGATTCGTTTTTTTCATTGGTGGCACTGGATCCCCTTAAGAGTAACCTTTATTCCCAGCTACAAGATTGCTGAACGTTGCATGCTGCAGTGCCTAGCGGTGTTTCCAATCCACCGCTTGCGCGGACCCAACGCGCCTTTTGTAAAGAAAAGCTCGAAGCACAACAGGAGGCTGCGCGTCTATGTAAAATGCCCGAAGACTTGTCCACGTCTTGACGAGTCCCAGTTACTAATCGAATAACGAGCCTGTTCTTCGCTTCTGCCGTAAAAAGAATAAACGTCACAAGCTACCCTACCCGCAAGGGTAGGTGAAATTTCACGCAATATTATATCCTGTTCAAAAAATTATCGTGTGATAAGATGTTGTTTCAGTGTTTTATGTTTACATATTTTACATGTGTTTTGTGTGTCATTACATTATAATGTGACTGTTTTGGCTAATATCATTCAACTCTTGAGTTAAATAAAATATGTGTATGTTGGTTCATGCTTAAGGTACATAAAAGACATTTTTATCATTTAAGTTTTATGTTTATTTAAATACGTTACAAATATTGCGTTCCACTATCACATACTGAATAAACCGATAATTCTAGTTTTAGGTATAGTAGGTTTCGCAGACAAATTGATTGAACTTTTTCATTACTAGGGACGGGACAATATCAATCCCACTAAATGAGTATGACGAGTTCTAGATCCGTAGACTTAATTAATTTATGAGAATTCAATGGAATTAACATCTACGGTAAAAAAAACCTATTACAATGCTCACGTGGCTTTCCCTTATTATCAGAAACTGACAGTAACTCACGTGTACCTTACAGTAGGTAAGGTTTGAGTAGATTGTCTATGAACCACTCCTCGCTGAAGCGAAGGTGGTTTCCCGGGGTCGACAGGAAGACCAGTTTACCTGATGCCTCCATTTTCTTGAGACCTAGGCGATCCTGGAAAAGGCAGAGATTTTATGTTAGCATACATTACACATATTATCGTGACTCAAAACCGCCCACTTTTTAGGTTTTCTCTCAGCCATCCTCGTCCAGCCACCACTAGCAATATACTTCTATTTCATTGGTGTCAAGTTTAAATTCGTCTACTCCTTGACTCCTCAGCCATAATCAGCCAGCTACCACCAGTAAATGATTCCGATCTGTATCTATTATAAGTATGATATGACAGAAAGATTTGCAAAAATACAATTGGAGGCCTTATTGCTAAAAGGAACTCCTTCCAGACAACCCAATGACAAACTCATCGTCATTGGGTTGGGCTGAAGGAAAAGTGAAATTATATGTAATCTATTTTTTCTGATTGTATAATTAGATGTGCTCTCTCTCAAGCAGAAATATTTTTGCTAAATGAACTACATTCAAAACAGAATTGTGGAGGCTGACGAGGCTAATATTTATAGATATGTAGAAATCCTGGCTAGAAAGTGCGAGTGGCTCCGCCATACGTATGGAACGTTCAGGTCAGGCTAATATCTAAGCAGACAGAGCCTCTCGTGGCGACCTCCGGGAAGGAGAAAGAGAGGGCGTCCAACGACTACCTGGCGCCGATCAGTGACGTTGGGGGTGCAAAACTTGGGCTGGGATGTGAAGACCATGTAACCACCGCTCAAGACCGCAGCAAGGAGATCTTTTATAAAGGCTCTGATGTGGGGTAACAGAAGTAAGTAGTATTTACTCCTACACTACTCCTAATACTCCTACATAACCACTCATTGTCTACTCGTGACCACTGCAACTGTAACGCTGCCGAAACGTCGGGAAATAAGGTAATTACGTCTTACCTAATAAATAATTAGATCCGTTTAATATATAACAGAAAGTAAGTGGGAAGACCTGTACTGTCACGATACCTCTTTGAACATGTGGAAGTGGGCTAGAACTACAGTCTAGTTTGTGGATTGAATAGAAATCGTTACATTCTGTCTTAGGGGCCAGTCGACGACTAGCCAGAGGCTCACAATACCGACATATCCTCACCACGGTTTAAGAAGACAAAATCCTCACCTCGGTATAAATAGGCGACTCCTGCAGCGCAATCAACTTCTTATCTTGTCCAGGCGCGTAGAATCCAAACCACTCAGTCTCCCTTGGTTGGACTATGGTGTCATTGTCAAACTTGACCAATACAAAGTGGTCCAGTCGACTCAAGTTGTCCACGTAGGTCTGGTTGATCGTGAGCTCGTTGTTGATGTCGGATAGGAAGACACTGCTCTCTTTGTACACTTTCTCGTTGAGCGGGTCATGCCAGTAGGTCGCTTGTACTAAGGAGTTCTGCACCCAGCTGGAAAGAGGAACATTTTTATTGTTTAGTTGAGATGCGGTGAGAGACCGCGAAACATGGTACTGTCGGGTTTAACCTAAAGTGATTAGGTATTATCATGTCTGATTACCATGACAGAGGTCGTCAACTCCATTCCCGCTAGGGTTATCGTACTTTGTTTCATACAAATGGCTTCAATCTAGATGTTTTGTTACTGTCGGATAATCTAATTACAAGCTATTCTAGTTTGGGACTAAGACACGGAATTGTATAATAATAATGATTATATACGGTTTTGGCCTATAGATTTGAGTGGTTATAATTTTAAAGGGAACAACTGTAAGTCGCGATGCACGGCTTGTAAATTATTATTATTATTTTCATGTTATCTATGATGTCACATCATGTATAATAATTATGATCCTGGCCAGATAGCTTCCTTGGATGTTATCAAATGGTTTATAAAATTTATAGAAATAAGAAATAATAGTGTCCATATAGTTAATTCTTAGCCACAGTTCATTCTTCCGTCTTATTAATTCAAGAAATACCCCTGAAATGAAAAGTTTATATTCGAAGTAGCGCAGAAACTGCGGATTAATGAACGTTACAAGTCAACCATTTCAAAATCTAGATTATGTTGGGAAAAAAATGGACTAACAACTCCAAACGATGTTTCTTATTTATTGTTGATTATATTTATACCAAAGTTATTAATAGCGAAGCGAATCTCGTGAAGAACCGACAACCACTGGAGTAAACATGTTATTGAGTGGAAACCGCGACTCGGCAAACGTAGTGTAGGGCGCCTTCAGACCAAGTGGGATGGCGCCCTGCGAAAAACTGCAGGCAGATGGATGCGGCAAGCTGAAGACAGGGCGCTATGGTGCTCATTAGGAGAGGGCTATGTCCAGGAGTGGACTAATATAGTCTGATCATGATGATGATGACATTCATACAATATTTTGGTTTCTGTACAGAGAAAAGGTATATTGCACGGAATGTTCAAGAAGATTGTTTTGTAGAAACAGTATAAAAGTTCCAACGAAACTAACAAAATTCTAGTGATAAAGCACTCGATTTCTATACAAAGTCGCAAACACCTGATGATACCTCACACGCCACAGACCGCAGTAGGGTTATTTCTTTTGACAATAGCTACATTAAAATGAGAACTGCGGACGCAGTGGACATAATCCAAGAAACTTTTTACCTTGAGATTACATATTTGCAAAACAAAACAAACACGCGCCAGTGAACCGTACAGTCAACATTCAATGCTATTAAATATTCAAATAAGCTATAAACTGTACATTTAGTATCTGTCCACTGGTTAGGTAGAATACCTACCTGTTAGATCGATTAGTTTCATCAATTACAGATTTATATGAGGGTCACGTTCTAGATTTGCCGAAAGAAGTACCTGTGGAAGTACTGTCTGCTGAGTACTATAAGTCGAGATTTTTCGCTAAATTATTGGTAACTTATGGGTAGCTGACAGGGTAATGAAAGCAGAAAGCTATTAAATATCAGTAGAAGAGTGTCAACCTGTCAACGTATGGTTAGATGTTACCTATATACTTCATGTACACCTACCTGAAGATGAAGATGAAGAGAGTAGGTACTCTCTTCATCTTTCAGTTCTATCCATCCCAAGGTTGTCTGGAAGAGATCGCTTTTAGCGATAGGACCGCCAATTGTATACGGCAATAGCTTAGATGTGTAAGCCTTTTTATTTAAAAACCTATTTAGAGGCTAAAAATTTCACCCATGCCGGGATTCGAACCCGCAACCTCTGGCTATCCGTACCAGTAAATAGGTTTTTAAATTTGTTCCTTAGCACGGGTTAGTGCATTAAAAATAAAAATAGTGTAAGCCTTTTTATGTATTTTGTTTTCTGGTGTGCACAATAAAGACTTCTAATCTAATCTAGATGTTTGCAGGAGTCAACAATTTCGAGTGAGAAAACAATTTAGCTCGTGATAAATATTGTATGTGCCTACGTGTATTCAAAATGAACGTCGATGAGTTTGTAACAAACAAATATGTATATAAGTAGGTAGAGAAGTTACATAGATAACCTTTGTAGCGTTCGGTCGCAGTCTCTAGAAGTCTAGATAAATGGACAAAGAGACGAGAAAGATAAATCAGAGAGTTGAAGCAGTGCCCGCGACCTCTTTGGCGTGTTTTGTTGAAAAGTGCCAAATTTCATTTTATACAAATGTGTAAAACGTTTAAACATAAATATTTTACACCTCTATCATCTGTTATTTAGAGCGTATTGTCTAGAGTGAAAATCAAACAATGAAATACTTAAATCGGAACTACTAAAATCGTAAAATCATCATCATCAACCCATTATGTCTCCACCGAGGGGACGGGTCTCATCCCTAAGGAAGGTCGTCATCGTCGTCAGGCTATACTAGTCCACTGCTGGACATAGCCCTCCCCTAAAGAGCGCCACGTTGTGCTATCATAGGGGGTAATGCCCATAATCCCCACACTGGGCATGCGGGTTGGGGATCGCAGTTTGGTGGAATTGTACTGCAGGGGGCGCTGCTGCCCACCCCCCCGGAAGGAAGGTATAGGCCATAAAATCGTAAAATAATGTAAATAAATCCTCGTTGGCCTAGCGGTATCACAATTGCCATGCCAGAGGTCGTGGGTTCGATTCCAACTGGGTCAGCTACAGCTGACACAGTTGGACTTTGGACTGAGTCATACACCCAGACTGAGTTCATTTGGACCCATTTGCACAAATGGACTCAGCCTGGGTGTATTCCATGTTTGTGATGACATTGCCTGCTTACCATATAAAGCCATTCTATTGGTGCTCCTTAATAAATAAAATAAAAACAATAAAATGTCACAGGTTATCCTAATTTGGGACCGGGACAAGTATTGTGGGAAAGCTTTTTTTATGTGGTCTATAAACGTCCCCCTGCAGTGGGACAGGCCTTCTCTCATAAAGAGTTATTATTATTAAGTTAATCCTAATTCAGTCCACAGGCTCATGTTTTACTTGACTTAACCCAGTTTTCTCGGAAATTCAAAACCATTTCTTGCGGAAAAAATTGTTTGGTGAAAAATTGAATCGAGTGTATGTTTACTTTTCTTTCTGTTCTATAGCCAACCGTACCGCACAGGTTCTCTCGGTGGGTGTATCCTTAGGTAGGTATTTGTATGAACGTACTTAACTTAATTGCGTGTAAACACCTAAAATGCAGTAAAAATTTATAGTTGCGTACTAAATCAGTGTAGGTAAACTAGGCATCCACATAGCATGATTGTAAATCTCATTAGTTCTCATATCCTTATGTCGCAATGTAATTCCGAAGTGTAAAGTGGAATGACTAAGTACTTAATTACATTAAAACAGTCATAAGAGTTGCATTGTGCAGTGCAGTATTCCTTTCAAATTACGTCACATACACACACTTTTGAAATAGTCTTTAACCTATTTGGAATAAAGGGCAATATAGCTTAGTGGCTTTTCTCGATGATTGTATCTCCAGAACAAATAGTTTGCCATTTATGTTACTACATTGTGAAGTGTATGTGACTTCCTGAACACCTGTTTGTTAGTACCATCCATTCTACTGACGATTGAGTAAGAAAATTATGTGACATAAAAATTACCATAAAAAATACTGTCCGAAGACGTTTACGAGTACCTAGCAACTACTTGTAACCGCGACTTCGTTCGCATGGCATTCGAATAATATAATTTCGTAAATAATTTAGACTGGAATGGGGATCTATCCCTAAAAATGTTACTTAATTTACTATCACCATTTCTGAACTAAGCTACATTACATTTTTTTATTGTTTGAAAATTTTAATTGTTCTTTCTTTTCTTTGAGAAGAAGAATTTTAAATTTTATCCGCAACGTATTCGATACATAAACTTCGTGCCATAAGAACACCAAAAGTTTTGCGCCCATTGAATGTTTATATTCTTGACGTTTTATCACAGAAACAATTTAGTTGGTTTCCCAGAAAAGAATATAGGTACACAATGTAGTCTGTTTTGATGTCTACTATGCGTAGCTGTTGAGACGAACGCCTGTAAGAGCTGACACTTAGAAATTGTCTATTTGTACCCCTGAGTCGTACCTGCTAAGACAAGAATATTCTTGTACAGCGGATGAAACCACAAAAACAATTTATTTACAAATACAGTACAATTGGCAGCGTTATTGCTAAAAGTAAAGGTTCCAGACAATCTTACGTAGGAAATTTGCTGAAGGAAATCAGAAAGACGGGTATATATTACGTGATAAAATTCTAAATATTCTTAACAATCAATCCTAACATCTTCACAAAAGTCTCGATAAGCGAGTTCGATGCCTACAAAAAAACATCATTACAATAAAAATATTACGCGATATTACTTACTGCTTACCTCGTGCTAAGAACTTATCAAGTAATGAAAAAATGTGTAGAAAAAAAACATCATTATAAATTCGTAGGTCACCATGGCATTCCAAAAGGTTGACGAGACCTCTGACTATATAGCAATAATGAAAATTATTAGTGAAATGGCTAGTTTCACTAAACACTAGGCGGGACGAATCGCAAAAACTTCGCCTGTTATACTTATGATTGACAGTGCGTCAATTATCTGCGCGCCGAGATGAATCCTCGGAACAAATTCGATTGAATCCGGCGCGTCTTGGCTCCAATGGCTTAGAGGCTAACCCCCAGTTTCTCGTACATTAACAATCCGTTTATCTACTGTTAACAGCTGTCAAATGTTTTTTTAGTACGCACTTTGGCCAACTGACAGCTGTTAACAATAGGTTAACGCCCTGATATTGTACCGAAACCGGGGGTAAAAGCTTATAATTGAACTAAAATTAATAGTACACAACAATCGTAGATTACCTCCCTTTGTGGTGGAGAAACGGGTTACAAACTCCACATGGAATGTATTAAGCGATCATACCATACATAGTGATATATTAAACGGCCTTAGAGTAAGAAGTACTATGATAGCGGCACTGAGAAACTTACTTGTAATAAGCAGCATGGTTTAGCAGCTTCCTAACATAGTCGCACGTGGCATGCTCCAGGGCTCCGCAGTTGGGAAGTCCGTAGACGCCCTGGTGCTGTCCGCCCAGGGAGAGCAAGTTCTTGATGGGGGGCAGCTGATGACCGCAGCGTTGGACTAACGCCCGCCTGTGATGTGAGGTATGGTGAAACGGCGGGAAATGGTTATTAATTTTCTTTTATTGCATTTAAAGTAATCATACAATGCGGCAGTGCGATTCTGTACACAGTACAATGCGGTACATCTAAAAGAGTTACGCACATATAATGACTCTCTTCATTTATATTAGTGTAGCATAATTTATGCATACTTAAAGTTGTCAAGTTATAAATAAATATAACTTTGACACAACTATCATATCAGCTGGGGGTGACCTGACTTGATTTACCACCAAACTAGAGTATCTATCTGTCTGTCTTGGTACCCAAACGCTTTAAGGGCTAGACCAACGATTCTCAATAAAGATATTTTTGTTTCATTAAGATTTTGTACTACATGTAAACAAACCATTAATAGAAATTGATAAAGTATCAAAAGCAGTCATGTCTATCAAGTTGATCACATTGTCATTAATTTTATAATATTTTAGCGTCTGTTATACATTTCTTAGCTTTGATAAAATTAAAAAGAAGTTGTTAAGTTGTCAATTTGTTAAGCCATGTTAGGACATGGCCTTATGGGCTCCACCAAACCAGACTTGGCCGTTGTCGTGGATTATGGCCTAACATTCCCGTCTACACCCAGACAAAACTGAATGAAATGAAATATTATGTACATTTATGAATTCTGCAACAATTCTACATAGGAAATATTAAAGAAAACATAGTGAGAAAACTGAGTGTCAGAAGTGTTCACATAAATTCGCTCGTGAAATGTTCCAACTCACAATGGGCACACATTGTTATTAAGCCCATACTGTCCTTGAGACTCTTTATGGGCACAAGCAAAGCACATCACAGATTTCACCTACCTCACCAATATCTAAATCAATAAACTTATTAGCTATACCTATGTATTAATTCAGCCGTTCATGTCTTATTTTTCCCTACTTTTGCTAGACAATTAACTAATGCTTTGGCATTTAAAGTTATTGATGGCAATCATGAAATATTATCATACATATGGGTGACAAGTGATGTGTTTGGTTTAAGATGACTTATGAACAGATGGTCAGAGTAGAGTTTTTTTTGCCGCTGCATTTTTCTCCACTACAATACGGCCCAAAGGCAGCGGCTTACATTTTACATTGACATTCAGCAAATAAAATGTAAGATATTTATAGGGAACTGCGGGTGATCGTGCTCTTCCACTATAAAGGGAAATTTCCCGCCAGGCAGATCGTATGCCTGGGGACGGCCGGTCCGACTATTGTTAGTTGGACGTTGTATTTATGGTATTGTCATTGAAACACTTTGATTGCGCGCGCAGAGTTGACATGTGCTGGCACATATTCTTTACGTTAACATAAGTTTATTTGATTGATTGAGTACTAAAAATAAAGATTGTTCTACTTAATGAAGCTACTGTACTATTTAGTGAAAAATTTTACCACTTTGAACAATGAAAATGGGACCATTCAGATACTATTAACTCCATCACTCTGGTTGTATTTCCATGTTTCTGGGTCCTTGCCTGGTTACAACACAGGAAATTCTAATTTGGCACCGACAAGTCATTGTGTTGTGTGGAATTCATTTATTTACTTACTATATTTGCTGTTTTTTTTTTAACCATTTACATAATAGGCTAAGGTGAGCGCAATAATTTTTTATGGTTATTTTGTAGGTTCAGGGATTGTTCGAAAATACTTACAAAAACTGACTGCCCTGTGAGAATCCAATGGCATTAAATCCATTTTTGAGGTGCGGATCAGCGGCGATCTTTGCACATGCATACTCAATTTGTTTATTGGTCTTCATGAAATATCCATTCTCGAGATCTTCAACTACATTGTTGCCGATCATCAAGGAGTTTATGTACACTCCAGGGATCTCACGGCGTAGGAACACCCTAAATGCCCCCAGGCTGAATGGAGTGCAACATGTGTCACCTTAAAAAAAACAAAGCGATGTAATAATTAATATCTGACCTCCATGGTCTATCTACTACTTACCCTAACATGTAGGTATAATACTTTTTTGTTAATCATAAATTAAAGAACCTTGTTAATCATAAATTAAAGGAGTTTATGCGAGCACTGACCTCCGTGGTAGCAACTTGAACAGTGCGATACGTAGTGGATACTCTTTGAGTGCGATTTTATTTTGCTTAGATGTACGTAGACATTAAAGAAATTATTCTAAAAGATTGCTTACCCATTCCGTGCCATAGCACTATCGGTGTAGGATCCGCTATTATTGTTTGGAAACAAACAAATAGTATCGCGAGAAAAGTTTTCATTTTCCAAGTAGACTGTAAGTTAATAAAACAATAATATTACTCAACCCACCAAAGTATTATCATATCAAACAGAGTATGATTGATGTTTCCAATTAAAATATATGTTTTAGAGAACTAGCACATACATATTTACTTTAAAAACTAATTATTATAACTTTTTAAGAGATAAAAAGTTCGCTCGTTCGTTACGTGCGCTGCGTTTTCTCGTTTTCTATTTATTTACTTGGAATGAATGAATGAGTGAACAATTACAATGAAAGTGACAGCTGACAGCTAATAGAAAACTCGTTCCGAGTTCTGAATGAATCGAATTACAAGAATGAATGGAACTGAAATCTGTAGTAAATAGTGCGACTACTCGACGCTAGATGGGGTAGCTGAAAATAATCCGTGATAATAGTTAAAAAAAAATAGGTACCGTCACGACAATAGAATGTTGCTACCCTACGCTTTTGGCAGCAATTATCGTCGCATTCGGCGAGATGATAGTAGGTAGCTACTCATGATTAGGTACCTATCTTTGAAAGTCAGATTAGTAGATATTAAAAAGAATTCACAAACAAATCAATGTTGGCTGGTGACCAACCTAAATCACAATGCTCCCCCAACATTTTTCCTTTAACTCGTGGCGACCCGTAGCATTGATTATCCTGTCGTCTGACCTCGAAATATTAATTAATGGTGCATTATTAAAGGCAGAAGCGGTGGGTAGATCGGTCACGAGAGTTGTGATTCTACCCGGGTATTTACCCGAAATGGGTAGATTCGCGGGAATATTCCCATTGAATCTACCCGACGGGTATTTATGAGGGTAAATACGTTTATTGGTGTTTTCGTTCGCTAAAATAGATTGCATTACCGTTAAATCCATTTTTACTCACGAGCGTTAGGACTATATTCAATATTTAGCATTCTTTTTTGACGAAAGAACGAAATAAGTATATCTCAAGAAAATAACTTTTTTGTGATGGACTTATTTCATGTATTATTGAGAGATTGTTAAAGATTCTTACTTAGTAATTATCCGCCCGAGAGTAAATAACCATAAATACCAGTTTCTACTGAGTATTTAACGAAAGCTGACAATAAATATTTTTAATTGGTTTTTTACAGTAAAATCTTTTAGTTAGGGTCTTATTTGATCGGTATTGATGAGATCTTTGTTTAAACTTGGGGAGCATGGTCTGTTGAGAGCGCTGGAAGGTGTGTATGGGATCTCCTCAACGGATAGCAGTAGACCGTTTGAGTTTGTACTTATTCGATTAGTATTTATGAGATCTTTGGTGAAACTTGGTGACAAGTTCTTAGATGGCACAGCAAAGTACCCAAATTCTAGTGACCCTTCAGAAACTAGATCTTCACAACGGATATTAGAAAACTATTCGAGTTTCGCCTTATTTAATCTGTATTATTGAGATCTTTAGCAGAACTTTCTGATAAGATCTGATTACGGAAAAGTAAGGTGATTAGTTAGTTAGATCTGGGAAAAAGAAAATGGTTACAGGATATCCTCAACGGAGAACCTAGAATGATTCATATTCATTTATTTTATGATATTCATTTATTTGATTTCAATAAAATCAAATTAACAAAAAACATAACATACCGTAACATATTCACACACCCGTATCGCGTATGCAGAGATCAGCGTTTACCACTTGCCATGATCCTGACAGATCTTTTTCGCTTTATCAACATTTGTTACTCAAAATCAAATTTTGAAATATTTTTGCAGTATTTCAAAAGTTAGTCTCAAATAATGGAGTCCTAGTAAATATTGAATTATATTTCAATTGGGTCAGAAAAAAATGTTACTGTATTATCATTTGATTTCACTATAAACATGGCAACATTGACAAAGGATAAATAACAAAATTATGAACCTATTTAGAGGCTAAAAATTCCACCCATGCCGGGATTCGAACCCGCGACTTCTGGCTATCCGTGCCAGCGCTCTTTCCAACTGAGCTAATGGGCGACTCACCGGCATCAGTTAAATTTCGAACCTCTTTACACTATTCTCTGTATTACGTACAGGCAGCGACATCTGGCTGAAGTAATTTGCATCACTTGCAGCCCCGAGTACCTACCTACTTTGCAGTTAGGTGAGTCGCCCATTAGCTCAGTTGGAAAGAGCGCTAGCACGGATAGCCAGAGGTCGCGGGTTCGAATCCCCGCATGGGTGGAATTTTTAGCCTCTAAATAGGTTTTCAAATTTGTCCTTAGCACGGGTTAGTGTATTAAAATAAAAATAGTATAATCATTACCCTATGGTTCAATATACAAGAAATTATTTGAAATTATTAATTTATGATTGAAGTATTATATTTACTGCTTTAAAATAATTTGTACCTAATGCCACTCTTAAATTATTTTTTTTATGCAAGCTCCCCGTTGTATTTTACAACATTGAAGCTCATTATATGGAAACATTAAACGACAATGATATTGAACAAAACTCAGTAGAAACTGGTATATATGGTTATTTACTCTCGGGCGAATAATTACTAAGTAAGTATCTTTAATAATCTCTCAATAATTCATGAAATAATTCCATCACAAAAAAGTTATTTTCTTGACAGTTTTAAAAACCTATTTAGAGGCTAAAAATTCCACCTATGCCGGGTTTCGAACCCGTGACTTCTGGCTATCCGTGCCAGCGCTCTTTCCAACTGAACTAATGGGCGACTCACCGGCATCAGTGAAATTTCGAACCTCTTTACACTATTCTCTGTATTACGTACAGGCAGCGACATCTGGCTGAAGTAATTTGCATCACTTGCAGCCCCGAGTACCTACCTACTTTGCAGTTAGGTGAGTCTCCCATTAGCTAAGTTGGAAAGAGCGCTAGCACGGATAGCCAGAGGTCGCGGGTTCGAATCCTCGCATGGGTGGAATTTTTAGCCTCTAAATATGTTTTCAAAATTTTCCTTAGCACGGGTTAGTGTATTAAAAATAAAAATAGTATAATCATTACCTTATGGTTCAATATACAAGAAATTATTTGAAATTATTAATTTATGATTGAAGTATTATATTTACTGCTTTAAAATAATTTGTACCTAATGCCACACTTAAATGATTTTTTTTATGCAAGCTCCCCGTTGTATTTTACAACATTGAAGCTCATTATATGGAAACATTAAAGACAATGATATTGAACAAAACTCGTTAATTACTCTCGGGCGAATAATTACTAAGTAAGTATCTTTAATAATCTCTCAATAATACATGAAATAATTCCATCACAAAAAAGTTATTTTCTTGACAGTTTTAAAAACCTATTTGGAGGCTAAAAATTCCACCCATGCCGGGATTCGAACCCGTGACTTCTGGCTATCCGTGCCAGCGCTCTTTCCAACTGAGCTAATGGGCGACTTGTCACCAAGTTTCAACAAAGATCTCATAAATACTAATCGAATAAGTACATACTCAAACGGTCTACTGTTATCCGTTGAGGAGATCCCATACACACCTTCCAGCGCTATCATCAGACCATGCTTCCCAAGTTTAAACAAAGATCTCATCAATACCGATCAAATAAGACCCTATTTAAAAGTTTTACTGTAAAAAACCAATTAAAAATATTTATTGTCAGCTTTCGTTAAATACTCAGTAGAAACTGGTATTTATGGTTATTTACTCTCGGGCGGATAATTACTAAGTAAGAATCTTTAACAATCTCTCAATAATTCATGAAATAAGTCCATCACATCATTCATCATCATCATCATCATTTCAGCCTATTGCAGTCCACTGCTGGACATAAGCCTCCCCCAGGGTGCGCCACAAGACCCGATCTCCCGTTTTCGCCATCCAGTCACCACCAGCCACCTTTTTCAGGTCGTCGGTCCATCTGGCCGGAGGGCGTCCTACACTACGCTTGCCGAGTCGTGGTCTCCATTCGAGAACCCGTCTGCTCCAACGATCATCGGTTCTGCGACAGATGTGACCAGCCCACTGCCACTTCAGCCTGCTACACGAAAACACCAATAAACGTATTTACCCACATAAATACCCATTTCGGGTATTTACCAGGGTATTTACCCGTTTTGGGTATTTACCTGGGAATATACCTTTCGGGTATATTCCCGCGACCCAACTCCACGCAGGCCAGTGCATGTCTCCACATCGGCAGTCGGTGAGGTCAGAAATGATTAATCACGAAGAAAACATTGGTTCTTAACCACCTCGAGTCTCGAACATGATTAAAGATAGAGACTGAACGACTTTTTGCCTCTCGCTCGTACAATAAGTAGGTACTATAATCTTCATTTATATAGTGTGAGAAAGGCAAACAGTTATTTCGTAGCTTTTTTAAATTATAGTGCTGCCGTGGTTGGTACCTAGTACAACGCTAGTCGCTCGTTTTAAATGTCCAAACTCGCGATTTTTTGGCCAATTCTGACATTTTTGCGTTACAAAACGGGTGACTATGCCATTGTATTAGGTACCCAGGCAGATCAGCTTACGACGACGCGGTTCGGTACTTTATTTGTCAAATTTTTACATTTTCGCGGCACAAAACGTGTATCGTAGACATCGGGGGGAACAGGCAGATGGGAAGGCGTTTAATGAAAATCGTTTGTGCGAAGAAATATAATTTTATTTCCGTGTGCGTACTACATTTGAGAGCGGTGATAGCTCAGTGGGTAGAACCATGGACCGGCAAGCGAGAGCCCCAGGTTCGATCCCGAGTGCGGGCATGTACCAATGACTTTGTTTATTCAAAGTTACGTATATTTGCGAATTTGTAGTCGCAAAACCACACGCTTAACTGTGAAGGAGAACATCGTGAGGAAACCCGCGGCTTGGTTGGCTTCGCACGTATTGACTAGTCTTTCCTGTGGGCTAGGCCGACTAAGCTGTCAGGATGGTATAGGTGCTGGGCAAGCCTACACCATCTATAAAACCATGTCCCAGGCACTACAGCGTCGGAGTGGTCCCTTCACCTTCGTGTGAGTGAGGATACCACTGGACGCTGTATAAATCATCTCATTACGTAGATGCAAAAAAGCCAATCATCACTACATTTTACAAAGCCATGACAGCAAGAAGCGAAAAAAGACAAAAGAAAATCGTTTTCCTTTTCCAATAGAAAAAACTTTACTAAGCAGAACGCGTTACTCGTGCCGTCGTTCCTAATACCTTTGCTGCTATCAATGATACTTTACGTTTTTGTTGCGAACTCGCCAGTCAACTCGTATGTAAGGGTTGATATGCTATTGCCCGTACAGTCGACAGCGCTTCAACTTTATATCCCTAATTCCTTAGGAACTACACTCTACTCAGTTAAGTTAAGGGTGACTTTGCAACTAAATTGTAACTAAAGGTTGATAATAAGATAACGCCTATAATATTATGATTCAAGTACCTAAGTGAATTCAGAATGAACTATGATACGGACAGCTGAGTAATGGTAATAAAGGCTTTCAATATCAATCAATTGACTATGATACACGGCTATCACTAATAAGCTAATAACTTTATATCAACATTATTATGTTACCTATACCTACCTACCGGGGCGCGTTTCATAAAACTACAATTCCTACATTGCGTTGCAGACTTTTCCTACTTGATAATCCGCTATTTGACACGTATCAAATTTGACGCGATAAATGAATATTTCCTCGAAATATATTGAATTTGCTAAGTATGCAGGATGGCTGCAAAATTTGCAAAGTAAAAAAAAATTTCCTCGTTTAATTCGTAACGGCGAAAACGCTATCCGCCATCTTGAAACCATCTAAAGTATGTAAACAAACATCCTTCAGCCAGAGCCAGTGGACATTGATTATTATAGGACTTACATCAAAGTGATCTTCACATAAATACACCCAAGTTTCGATTGATAAAGAGTCGGGGTCTCTTTTGGCAAGTTTGAGCCAAGTTTTTCGAATGTTAATTTCACTTGGTACTTGGTTAATTTCCCGGGGTCTTTATTGACGTGTTTTTTCATTCTCGAACAATGCAATAATGATAATTGGTATATTTTGGATGTAAATTCGATGAAATCATAGTTGCGTTGTTGTTATTTCACTATGCTCAGAGATCACTTACAGAAAAATGAATGTCAAACTTGGTTTACAATTTTTTGGACTTCAAACTATAGACAAAAATGGCTGACCGCGTTTTTGGCTGTTTAGGAAAATAAAGTTTTAAAATATATTTTTATGTTGCTTTTAGGTCCTCAAAAAATATACTAAATATTGTTTGGTCTAATGGAAGAGTTATTTACCGTTTAAGACTTACTTGAACAGAGAGTCAAATAGCGGATTTTTATGCTATCGACTGTGCAATGTACATTGAATTGTCATTGTAAACCATGAATGGGCATTGTCACATCCTATTTTTTATTCTATAAATCTAAAATATAGACTAATATAAGAAACTAATTTGAATATTTTCTTAATTTTTGATGTAATTACATATTTTTTTATTAATTATTTAAAGTTTTGTAAGTATGACGTCACCACTGGCATTATGAATTACCTACGTTCATTGAATTTATTCATGATAAAAAAAGTTGACGTTTGATAAAATTTTGTTGTTGACGATTTTTTTTTTTTGAACTAAAACTTTCGTAAGCACAACACATTGTAGACTTTTAGTCCGGATTTACTTACGGGTGTTGTTATATCGGAAAAGTCCGACCAGGTTTTGATTTACGATTTTTTTTTAAATATTTCTAGGCAATGCAACTACTGCTTTAGAGCCAATGATGACGTCATTGAAAGAAAAATGATGTGAACATTATTTTGCGATAAATATTAATAATCCGTTTTCATTTTACCTATTTAAACCCCTAATAGTAATCAGTATCCCTATTCCTCGAAATGGTTTTCACTTTACGACAGTCGATGCCTCCCTGATCAATGCCCATTGTAAGAAACTACTACTTACCTTCGCAGTGGAGAGATGGTAAGTCACATTTGCTGGCAACTTACAGCTTTCCTCTATTCCCCGCTTGTTCAGTTCAGTTCAGCATTAGCTCAGTGACTGAACTAGTGAGAAGAAACCTTCTCACGTGTTCAGTGTTGAACAAGTGATATTTAATTCTAGTTATAGTCTGTAAAATATACCGTGAGCTCCGCGACAGCTGTAATCGAAATTGAGTCCATGAAGTATTGAATTTTTTCACATAATATTTGTGCTGCGATAACTCCGTACTTACTGCACAGATAGTGATGTCTAACCATTATAGTGACTGTAAATTACAAACCTTCGATAATTTGGTGATGGATGATCTAAACTGCAGGTTTACTATTGGAATTAAACTTTATTTGTTTGAAAATCATTATCAAATTTCATTAGCATTAAAATAATGAATATTGTTTGAATTAATACCTATCTAACAAAATACTGGTGTTATTGTGGGGCAATAACCTACAGCGTGTGTGCACGTCTCTCCAACTTTGCTCCGAACCTCCATGCTTCTGGGTTCTGGTCAGCCGCGTGCTCTATGGTCAAGTTTTGAATTTTATTGAGTGACGTTCTTGTTTTCCCTGACGACGAAATGTTTGATGGTATTCGATGAATTTTTCAAATTATTTTCTATTAAACTATTAAAATTTCATGCTTTAAAGACTGTAGTTGCTATCGTGAAGTTGATTAGTTTAGTTAAAGTGAATGCCGTGAGTTTGTAATTCGTTTGCGCGAATATTTCACGCCCGAAAACCAAAACCATGGTCCGCTTCTGCAATTAAAGCGAGTGTGTGACAGAGTTGCGGATGCTCTTGGTATTGGATGATCTACGGTGGTCCGTATTAGCAAAGAAAAGTACGGAGAGTCATCAAGCGAGATGCCTGAAAATGAAGTGATTAAAACACTTTCATCGCTAAATAAAAAGAATAAAAACTTCTTCCGTCACAGAGGTTGATAGTTTTGACACCGCCGCAATCCACAACCACATATACGCATATTACTCAAGAGGATAATTACCCACATTAGGAAAATTCGGAGCGTCACTTAAAGAGGCAAATTTGTTTACATCCAACTTAACATCATTGGCTAAAATTCTAAGAAAAATTGGGTTTTCATACAAAAAGAGCGTTAAAAGGAAAATTGTAAGCAGAAACTGATTTAGGGATATTAGGATTTACACCTCTACTTGAATAAAACTGTTTGATTTCATGTTTCCAACTTCTCGAAATTCTTCTTTCCATACATGTTATCACAAACGCTATAAGTGACATTTGATGTCGACATTGTCCCATTCCTAGCCCTGTCAGTGTGACAGCTCTCGTGGAGCTCAAGCTATATTTTACAGACTATAGTATAGGCCACTGAACTAGTGAGAACGAAAACCTATTTAGAGGCTAAAAATTCCACCCATGCCGGGATTAAACCCGCGACCTCTGGCTATCCGTGCCAGCGCTCTTTCCAACTGAGCTAATGGGCGACTCACCGGCATCTGTGAAATTTCGAACTCCTTTACACTATGGCATGGGTGGAATTTTTATTTTTTCTATCTTATTTTCTCACACAGGTTCTCACTTGTCCAATTGACTACTTTGTACGAGTATAAGCCGTGCAATTTCTAGAAATAAGAATATTATATACCTATGCTGGTTGTTTTGCTAGTCCTACTATCCAGGGGCCTAGTTATACGTACCAAATTCTGAGCGATTCCAAAAGTGTATTACATCTGTCGAATTCCGTACTATTTTAGGCGGTTAGACGGTTCGAATCTTCCAGGATTTGGTGCACGTAAGATGGGAACTAAAACTCAATCGGCAGGTTCAAATGCAACTTGTACAAGGCGAAATTAATGTTCCTATATTTTTAAAAGGAATGTTGCGTTGGTTTGGAGAGGATGAAGGAAGAAAGTTTGACGAAACAAATATATATTGCGAATGTGAGTGGAAGGGCTGGTAAGGGACGTCCCAGACGGACCTTCATCGACCAAATAGGGGATGTATTAGCAAAGGGAAAGATAAAAAGTACCCGGAACCGGCGTGCGTGCATGCAACGACTTATGAACGTTGATGAAGCGAAGGTGATCTGTCAGGATCGTGGCAAGTGGCAGTCCCTGGTCTCTGCCTACCCCTCTGGGATACAGGCGTGAGGTTATGTATGTATGTATGTATGTATGTATGTATGTATGTATGTATGTATGTATGTATGTATGTATGTATGTATGTATGTATGTATGTATGTATGTATGTATGTATGTATGTATGTATGTATGTATGTATGTATGTATGTATGTATGTATGTATGTATGTATGTATGTATGTATGTATGTATGTATGTATGTATGTATGTATGTATGTATGTATGTATGTATGTATGTATGTATGTATGTATGTATGTATGTAAGTATGTCCGATTAACATAACTCCTTAACCAATGGTGAGATTTCGTCATACTGGTTGATGTACTGTCTATTGTACCTACTCCTAAAGTGGATACGCAGCTAACTCGCCAATGTGTAATGGAAATTAAGCTAATATGTTAGTAACTACTCGCGTGAAACAAAAATTTAATAAATAAAACCGATTTCAAGACACTAAAGTAATAAAAAATGGGAATAATTTAAAAGAATATTGTTTCGACCACCGCATCCAACTTTTACTTCTGAAACACTTACACGAATACGTGCTTCTAATTTAAAGGTATTCTTATTATATTATGTGTAACGTTTAAGTAGGTACATACATACTATAGAGTTTTAAAGCCAGTTTTTATCCGTAGTTAGGAAGTGGGAGAAAAAGTAAAGTCCCTTAAAACCATAATGTACCAACCCTTCGACCTCAAGTCAAGTCCCTTAAATCCGTAATGTACCCGTCGACATCTGACTGTCTTCGACGTCTTTCTGGTTAATTATAAATTTCAAGTGAAATTTCGAGTTTCTGGGTGCAACGGTGCCTTAGATGTAGATGTTATTTTGCCTGTCATCATCAGAATTCAGCCGACCGAACTACCACTCAATAAGTTGTCAAGTTACGAATAGAATAGAAGATAGCTTTGAGTTCTCGACACTCGCACTGTGCAGCGCATAGTAAAGCCGGCTTTTCACTATGGGATGTAATAATATATTATATCTTGAGGTGTAATAATATATCGCTCGTCATACATTTAGTTTTATAGCTACCTATATATTATTATAGCACAGTATGAACCGGTCTCGTATAAAATGTTTGACGAGCGAGAACTTAATACCTATATCTCAAGATGTAATATATATTATATTACATCCCGTAGTAAAAAACCGGCTTGAGAGCTACCTAGGTACAGTCAGCACCACACCCCCTTACATGCGTGCAGCACTCTACTGAGTCAATCGTTACGAGTGACTTCAATAAAATATAAAAGTGAATGGCAGACTTCAGTGGAAGTCTAGTACACCTACAAAATGTAGTGTTGAAACATAAAATATTTACATTTAATAGATCGTTGTATAAGAATTTGTAGCATTAATTTTCTTTTTTTTTATAAAGTTGGGAGTCATGAGTACATTAAGTTGGTTTTTTTTAAGAAGTTTGGAGGTTATGTTACGACCCCGTTTGCTTGACTGTTAGAGATAAATACCTACTCCTGAAATGTTCACCCACATATGAACGCGCCTGCTTTATTTGAAACTCAACTTGACGACGTTGGGTAAATATGTAGTAATAAATAAGCCAATGTCTCAAAGAACACATGGTACACGACATAAAACAGCTAGTTTTAAGTTTTTGCAATTGTGATAATCATACAGCTATTTGCTACATAAACGCGATTATATCGTTCTCGCGTCTTCTCGCACGAGAATTGGCTTGACAGATTAAAACAATCGATGGCGTTCCGTTTCTGTTTGTAAATTGCGATTAATTTATTATTTTCTTCTCCCTACTTTAAAAAAATATTTGAATAACTCATAAAAGAGCCAGTTACGAAATACTAAAGTTGGGAAAATATTCATCCAAAACATTCTTTTAATAGGGCGGTACACCAGATGCCGTTTGCCTTTAAAATAAGAACTGCTGCCGTCTATACCTTCACGAGATCGGACACAGCGATCGCAACGACAAGTCAAAATGAAAAGGTCAGTTTTTTATTAATACGTCTTTATTTTGTGTTTCACATGATTATTTGCTTTCGTTTGTTACGTTTGTTATTGAAGTATTAGGAAATTGCGATCATGAACATTTGATTTACAGACGAGATATCTTAGCTATCTAACTGAAATATTATGAATACAAAAGGAAGTCATCAATCATAAGAACATTTCAGAATGTAGAATAAATCTAAATTCCTATTGAAAACGTCTTGCATAAAGAAATCCTTTTCCGAATATAAAATAAGTTCTAAGTAGGAAGTAGATAATTATAGCACTCTTCAACAATATGGCGCGTTTTAAACCATTACTATCTAACCGTAAACCTACTTACTTAGCGACAAAAATAATTAACTCTTTGATCATAAGTCTTTAACTCGAATCACAGTCTCATAGAGAAAACTCACAATTAATTTTCAACTAGTTCCATCCACGGTGGGTTGAAGGGTCAACTCACAAATTATGGCAATGAATGTTATTTATACGACGGCATCACACTCTAAGCGCGACGTGGCCTGGTCTAGCGTTTCATGTTAGACCAGTCAGTCTTCGTCAGATCCTGAGAGCAACCACGCGCGACTAGTCAGTTACAGGATCCTCATTGAGTCTGAGTGCTTCATGATGTTGTGTTCTAAGCACCTGAGTTTTCTTGCTGACTCGACGTAATCGCTAGAGTCTGATGATTCGACTACATAGCGTCTCGCGTGCTGCCGTCTTGCCCTTGAATCGGAGTCATACATGAGCGTAGGGTTGCTTCCCTTTCTTGGCCGGTGGAGAATTCTGTAGTAGGGTGTGCTACTTTGTACGTCGGACATGGATCTGATGTGGCGACGGAATTTGGACTCTTTCGTGAGAGGGGAGAGCTGGATCATCGTTCGGACCGGCCCCGCCTGCTTTTCAACCTCAGACCTGGAAACAAAGAAAGGGTGCGGGTTCAATTTGATGATACAATGCAGGTTAATTATTCTTAGGAAATACTGAGAGGGAAGAGTGCTCGACATCGAGGAATGGTCTGAAATTGGTTATTAAAATGGATTTGGTAACCCCAAAAAAGTTTATTTCGTTTACTTCAACTATTAAAGTCTCATCTCTCAAATCTCAACGTCTTAACTGAAAAAGTTATGTTGGGTTATCCAACATAACTTTTTCAGTTGAGACTTTGAGAGGGAAGCCCAGTTTATTCGCTGTAAAAATGCGGAGGAGACATTTTATTTCAATCACAAAAATACAATAAAAAATTGAGTTAAATGCAAAAGAAAAACTACAAATGTTTCATTATAAACAGTCATTAAAATTCTAAAAAAATACGTTCTATGTTTTTTTATGGTTATCATCGGTAACCCAGACTTAGTGAAAGACTTCCACATAAATTTTATATTATCCCTGTTTGAAAGTCTTTAGTTGCTCTTCTACCTGTTGCACCTATATTAGCAAAGAAGACACGTTTGTGTATGTAGCGTTTTGAGCACCATTATACTTGGGGGTATATATCATAAACAAATTAAGTTGGTTTTATTGCCCTATACTGAAGGATAAGGTCCCAACGCTGATTGTAAACTCAATATAGTTTCAAAAAAAGTATTTTCTTGAAGTAGCTGTTAAATCTTTTTAACAAAACATTATTGGATTCAATGGCAGTTGAATGATGATAAAGAAAGTTTATTCTAAGAAAATAACTATTTAACCTTACTGCAAACAAAGCCACGTAGGTATGACCATTAATCGCCAAGATAATAGCAATGTTTTTAGTTGTAATTAAGTTGGTACATATTTATATTCAGCTTATCAACATACTAAAGACGCAGCTGTTAGAGAATTGTCAGCTGCAAATTGATATATAAATCTGACGATCTCGATGACGTGTCAGTTACCTAGTACATAATTTTATGCACAACATCAGTATCAGGGTTAAGAGTTGAAGAAAATAAACTCGTGTGAAAATAATGATTAATATTATGCAATAGGTAACCAATGCCTTAGAAGAACCCGATTAGGTTTCCGGACAGTGAGAGGGGGGGGGGTTTAGGAATACAAAGTCTATATTCTTTTTAATGCACTAACCCGTGCCAAGGACAATTTTTAAAAACCTATTTAGAGGCCAAAATTTCACCCATGCCGGGATTCGAACCCGCGACCTCTGGCTATCCGTGCCAGCGCTCTTTCCGACTGAGCTAATGGGCGACTCACCGGCGTCAGTGAAATTTCGAACCTCTTTACAATATTCTCTGTATTACATTTTTAGCCTCTAAATAGGTTTTTAAAAACACAAAGTCTATTACAAAAGTATATTTTATGACGATGACTACTTTTTCACGGTCTACTCGACTTCCTGAAATGTTTATTTTAGCACAATCTTGAATTAAATTCATAAATGTAGGCTTCTATAATTCTTCAATTACCTACCGGTATACCTATTTGAGTAGGTAGGTACCTTTACCTTCTTGACCTACAATTTTATCCAAAAAAACTTAGTTAAAAAAACTTATTACAATAATAAATTGTGGCATATGCACTTAAGAAAAAATATATTTATCATCATAACTTATTTTCAATTGAGGGACGCGCTACTATATACCTAGATATTATTTCACACAAGTATACACAGTTTACCTGCTGTCCAATATCGAAACCATTTAATCCGTTTTCCCCAAATCGTCAATGGTGCCCATCCCCGAATTTCAATTTCCCCATTTTTAGTCATATAAACACACGTACTCACATAATTTCCCCAGTGAGCAGCTAACTTATAAATAGCCTACATGTGGTTCTATAATCAAAATATTGGATAACTTAAAACCCGCCACGCACTAGCACAGACGCAACGGCCAGCCGAGTGCTTAGTGCGAGTTTGACAGATCCAATCGAGTAACTTTACTACCGCGTTAATCGAGCATTGAGTAGTGAGTATGAGTAAGTTAACCGTTCGAACTGGCAAAACGCTGTTACAGTACAACTCGCACTCGCGTTTATTAGTGTTTTAGCTGGTAAACGTGTTCACTTCTCAACGTAAACCATTACAACTCGCACTCAGCAATTTTAATTTCCTTACTTGTCGCTAGGTGGCGCTTCCTCGATGCCATAGAAATTTGAGTTTACGTTAACGCGATCGAGTAGTTAAAAAACTCGCACTAAGCACTCTGGCCGCCAAATAAAATGCAGCCAGTTTTATATGAACCGTGGCCGTGGAAGCCACCTCGTTGATGTGTATGTGGCAGGCTTAAAATTAAAATAAAACGCTCGATGACTGTACTATAATGATCTAATGCTAATGTAATTATTCTTAGGTGCCTTCCCGTACCAACCACTTTGTTTTTATATTGATTATTATTATTTATTTGCTGCCTCAACAGGCTAATGCATTATACCTCTATCTCAATATCTTGCACGTGCTAAGAATGTGAATCGCACATGCATTCCATTTAAAGCAAATCGTTAACACGTCCATTGCGCAGACATAATGTTTGCTATTTGGTAGTATGATCTCCGTAGCCTCCGGCTAGTGTGTGAACGTAGAATACCCAGAGCAAGCTGTATGTTTGCACGCTTAAATAATTATGTAAACATAACATTGAATTTTAAACAGCTACGTGTTACAAGGGCATGAAATAGAATAACTAGTGCTATCACCTTTCCGGGTTTGACCCGGATGGGTAGAAGGTGTATTTCAGGACTCCGGGCTACCATAATAATTTTCCCGGGCTGGAGAATACTTTTTTTACGTACATAAAATAAACTGCCTACAACTACATTATATCATTTAATTTAACACTTGTCTCACAATTTTTTAATGTTCTGAGTGCATTTTTTTTCATACTACTACGACTTATGAGTATAAAAAACTATTTTATGTTTTAATTTCCATCGCCATTATTTTCACCTTTTATAAAAAAATATAATTTATGTTTTTAATTTTCTTCACCATTAATTTGATCGTTAAAAAGAAATGAAAATAAAATATGGTGCGTAATATAAAAACTACTTTCAAAATCTCCGGGCCTGACATTTTTTAAAAGTGGCCCTGAGCACAACAGGCAGGCCGAAGCGGCAAATGTTATGTTTTTTATTGCCCCAACCAGGGCCGCGTTTCAAAAAACTCAACTCCGTTTTTTAAGACCGTTCGATGTATAAGTCTTCCTACTCGTTGATCTGTGAATTAATCGGCCATGCAGTGAAATCGAATTTTCATAGTAGGTAAACGCAGAATTATAGTTGTATGAAATGAGGCCCAGCCCTCAATATGTCAGACGGGACACCAAGTAAAACAAACACTGTGGCTAAGAGATTTCAACTTAAAAATTACTCCTGAATGTGCTAGATACAATCTTTCTGTAAAATACCTATTACCTAGACATATTTGTCTTCTAGGGAGCTCCATAGAGTGTGCACTAGCGCTATCGAGGAAAAAACTCGCCTATCTTTTTTAGATCGTATTTGCAAAGAGTTTCTGCACAATGCCGCCATGACACTTTTAACACGTTTGCTCTGTTAAAAGTGGCATGGCCGTGAGACTAAGGCAAAAATTTAGGACTAAATAAGATGGTACAACCCCCAAAAATGGCCGATATTGGCATAAATGCTATCTAGTCCGGGGTTTGAGATCTTAAGCTCTCGTTTGTGTGTCGTTAGTGTTACTCTATGGCCCCCAATAAATGGAACCGTGTATATTACAACTTTTTATTTTGTATTTGTTAGACACAGAATTAACAATATTATAAGCAGATTATATAACATATTATCTATATAGCCTAATACCCAATTACAGACATGCAACATCACTCTTGGCTGACAGTTACTTACAAAACTACTTATTATCTGACTTAAAGTAGAAAGTGAGATCCGTTAATGTGTTATCTTATCACACTTTTTTGAAGTTAAATCTACATGGCTACAACAAAGACATCCCGGAACATCTCTGTTTGCACACGCAGACTTCGCTCGTATGTAGTTTGTGTTTGATTATGTAAGTCTAGGCACTAATAACTCCTAATAACCTCACTCTGGACTTCCTAGAAATTACACCCAACATCTTAAGCATTTTACGGCTATTCAGGCACCAGCTCAAAAATTAAATTACAATCTCAGCCCCTTCACATCGAAACTGTCTCATTTTTATCGAACGCTTTATTGGGGTCGTCTGGGGTCGTACGGATGTGACAATCATGCGAAGGTTGTCCTCAAGGTGAGCTTGATTGGTGGCCTGATCACCAATCGAGGCACCTCATCTGTAACTTTATCTAATGATAATAGCTGTTTCAATAAAAAAGCTATGAGGAAGTCCTATCACTTTGTCCAATAAAGAACGAGGATTGACTTTCATTGTGCTTATAGTCATCATCGTATTAATTAATCTGTTAACCGTTATAGATCTTACATCCGATCTTGAGTCGAAATTGAGTGACGACGAGCGTCAGAGGTCATGGGGTTGGTTCTATGATAGGGGTTTACATTGATTTGTATAACTAGCCTGAGTAGGTATTGATGGTTCTATTGTATTTTTCATGCATCTTTTAGTGATCATAAAATGGTGTGGGCCGTGGGCCTTGTTAAATTTTTGATAAGATTTTATTTAACGAACGAAGCGATGCGAAGGTGTTTTGCCAGGATCGTGAGTGAAAGTGAAGTGAAAGTAACTTATGTTATATTATTTTATTTAACAGTAAATACAGTTACTCAGAACCCCAAACTAAATTACTACGTATTTATACTATTAAGCCTGCCTATTGCACAAGTTTTACTGGAAGAAAAATAATTCCAGTTACATTTACGCAAAGAACACAGAAGTAGCTATTAAACTCTGACTGATAGACAAACGTTTTGACGGTACATAACTACATGGGTACACTCAGATCTTTACGCTTGATTACCATATTTATTTGCGATAGGTTTGTAAGTTTCTTTTTCATGTTCTTCATCAGCCAGCATTTGTAACAGAACGAACGCTTGTACTTGTTTAAACTGGTTAGAACTAAGTTTCCCCAAGGGGTCCATTAAGCCACTCACTTGCAGCTTACCAAGCCAGTTTAATTTTCCAGTAGGACTAGACTAGAAAATCAGTTGAGTTAATGTCAGGGACGCTATCTTCTAATTGGGACGTTGACAAAGGACGATTAGTTTTTTTTTGTGCTTATAATGGGTTTAAGCTTGGCCTACCACTGACGTGGCAAGTTAATCCTCCAGATAGAGTCGGTATGCAAACAAATGTCTATAACTCTGCTAATCCGTGTATTATCACGACGCCCGCTCTTTTACTTATCGTCAGAGCCTTGAAGCTCTTGTTCGATATTTTCTACGACTTTGTCAATTAGCCTTGGTAAGGCATTACTAGAAAATATCGCCTGTGGAATGAGTGTCTATGCAGAATAGAATACAGTTCATTTAATAATTTGCATGCACCATTACAAAAAGGTAGATGAGGTACATTGCAAAGTTGCTCGATTTAAAATCAAACATTACGGTGATACCCACACTAAGCCTAGCCTGTATCGTGGGGATCAGCACGTGAGAAAATAGTTATATTTAATTATATGTAAATACAGTTATGCATCATCCTCATCATCTTTAGCCCGTTACTATGCAATTGCCAGTCGCTTCGGTTTTGAGCTGTTCTTCTAAAGGGAAAATATTCCAAAACATAACGACGAAAAGGTACAACAGTGAAACGATAACCTAACATAGCTTCACTCTATTTACAATGAATTATGTAGATAGTTGTACTTAATACACCGTCTCAAATTACGACCCTGTAAAATCCGGCCACCGTGTAGATGTAATTTTAATATTTTAGATTTTTCCCGTGGTTTTCATCTGTCTACGTCGCAATAACTTGTTAGAGAAATATGATCAACTATATTTTTTAAGCTAAACGGAGTCTTTTTTTGCTGACAGTACCTACCTTTCTTATGTATGTAGTAAAAATTAGGTCGTTGGTCCTTGAAAAGTAGGTATGTGTGGTGTAATACTGTAAAAGACAGGATAAGCAATAGTTTGATTAGAGACCGTTCTGATCTGAAAGAGAATGTAGTGACTAGGATTGAGCCGGTAATGTCTTAACCAACATAACATTACCGGCTCAATCCTAGTCACTACATTCTTAACTTAAGACATATTGAGAGAATGAAGGAATAGGGATTGACGAAAGAAATATATCGAGCGAATATGGGTGGAAGAAATATTAAGGGTCGTCTCGATAAACATATCGACATATTTCGATCAAATAGGTATAGCAAAGGTGAGGATAAATAAAAAGTAACCGAAACCGGCATGCGTGCATGGAACGACTTATTAATGTGATGATGATCAAGTGAAAGAAATTTTTCAGCATCGTGGCAAGTGGCAGCCTGTATTAACCTTAATCCCTCTTGTAATTTTGCTGTCTTGTGACACAGGTACTTGGGTTTGAACATAGAGTTGTGTAGAAAAGAGTTCGTGTAAATATAATTAATATATAAATATGTACAGTGCGCGGCAACATGGCCTGGAGCGCCTTGATTGGCAGTAAATTTACTGGGCCTAGATTCTACTAATGAATTGTAGTGCAATGACAACTGCATGAACGTGGCGATTTCATTTCGTTGCTACTTCAAGTCCACGCGCACATATACATTGAACCTTCTAGGCGTTAGTGGTATGAAAAACAGCCTGCGTGACCCGATGTATCTGACATGGTACTATAATGCACTAACAGAATCGAGGCCCAGGTTAAGGCATTGGTAGTTTGAATATTTCGTTGATTTTGGACTTTATTTCAAGTGGATATGATACAGTTTAATGTGGGCACTATCATGCCAATGCCTGATTGAGGGTTAGGAAAGGATTTGCCTATAACTACTTACTTGCATTACGATCCAAAGTTCAACAACATTACTGTTGCTTTTAGATTATGATTCTGAGAAATATGCACTTGTAAATTTTCTGAAATGGAAATTTTCCTCGATGGGTTTGCAAGACATAATTTCACGCTATCTAGGTGTATGTGAGTAGTATCTATTGTTTAATTAAGATAACATTGCACACTCCCTCCGCTTCTGACGTTCAAGGGTGAACTCATTCGCTGTATTTGAACCTTTCAGCTTTTATTGTTCTAGGAATGTAATTGTCTCGATAAAAGTATGTGTTGGTGAAACGTAAAGTAGTTATAGAAAAATTCCTAGCACAATTTCGTAGAAAATGGACTAAGAAACCATTATCGGTTAACTTGGGCACTGACTGAAAATCAGCGCTGAGGGCTCACTCCCTCAGCACAACGCTGAGTGCTCACTCCCTCAACACAACGCTGAGCTGCTTTTTGTGGCAATTTAGACATACCAAAGGCTAAAACTATGTTTTTTTTTGTTTCATTATTGTGTATTTCGTTTATTTCTGTTGTGCTCATATTATATCAATAGGTATATCTGGTTATTTTGTTTCTATGATGTGTCTTGTTGGTATAATAAATGTCTTTCTTTTATTTCTTTCTAAAATGTGCCTACAAAATAACTAAGTTTAATTTAGATTACATGGCGTCAAAAGCGTGTTTCATGTTTTTTATATTATATGCTTTATTTTAAACTTTTTAGTTACGATCAAAGGTTACAGAACCATTTTATTTATACTTAGTTTTGTTTTGCCAGGTTACAGTTGAGGAGTGCCCTCATGAGGAAATACTTGATCGGGGCAATAATCGTGTTCAACTATCAAAACTCAACATAATGCAAAGTTGTGCGTCCGTGCTACTACGCGTTAAGAAGTACTCTCGTAAAGTTATTTCTATCATTATAGTGACATTAAAATTTACAGGCAACAAATTTGAAAGTGATTTGCAGTAGGTACCTACCTAAATGATTAAATTTGAGTAGCCAAATACTAACTAAACATAAATAATAGCAATACATTGCAATAGCTGAATGTCAAAATTTATGACATTTCAATCCGAAAGTACTTAGGTACTTATTGCTACATACAAAAAATAAAGGTTACCAGTGGTCTAGTTATGCGCTTCAAATCGTGTTGGAATTTTGTACTGATATTTTATGCTCTATGCAGACTTATTGAAGGCTGTGACAAATTAAAGAACCCACGTTTACGTGTTTGATTTAATAATTCCGTGCAAATATTTTTTTTAATTTCCTGACAGCGGACCTTAACTCCGGAAAATTTATGCTATGTAGTCATCCAAGTCAGGACAGAAACAATTTGAGAGACTGCGCGTGCTAAGTGAAGGTTTTGACCAGAAATAATCTTCAATTTACAAAGCGTGTGTGTAATAGTAATCTCTCTAAACTCTCTGTACGTAAGCTAAGTACACGTCAGTGGAACTCAAATGTTTAGAGGTTTATAACCTAAGACGTTTATAATCGAAGAATCGTCACGCGTGCGTCATTCATTATGAAGGAATTCGGACTTCTGCGGTCAGAATTAACTTGTAAGCTTGTAGGTCTGTACCTACTACGGTCAAAATGGTCATTAAGACGCTGTTAACGGATTTTTAAACAACTTTAAAGAAGAAGGAGGTTCTCAATTCACGCGTATCTTCCTTTTTTTGGTTATGTTCTCGCGTAACTTCTTCAAATCTTAACAAGCAGTCTTAATAACATTTTTGCCCATTTTAATTTGGTGAAGTGTTGATTTAAACTTTCGGAGAACGGAACTCTTGAATGAGGAGCAGTAAATAAGGCATAATAACGTAATCCTTTAGTAGTATGAATGTTTTTTTATCAAATAGGTATAGTTTAAAAGTAGTCTCAGGACAATTTACTGATGTTCTGTGTGAAGCATGATTGCAATCCTCAGTCAGGAAGGAACGACGACGAAGAAGAAGAAGAATAATAATATAATTTCATTCAATAACTCACTCTCTCGTGTCTGGTGGACATTGATGCATTTGTTTCGAAGATCATCAGCTCGAATGTCATTTTTGAGAGGTTCTAAGCTTCTATTGTAGGTAAATAATTTTAATTATTATTTTTAATTTTTATTTTTATTTTTGTAGGATATAATTTTTTTCACTCTGATATTCAGTTTCATTGTCACTTTCTACACCCAATGATCTAGAATTCTGATGATGACAGGCAAAATTACATCTAAGGCACCGTTGCACCCAGAAACTCGAAATTTCACTTGAAATTTATAATTAACCAGAAAGACGTCGAAGACAGTCAGATGTCGACGGGTACATTACGGATTTAAGGGACTTGACTTGAGGTCGAAGGGTTGGTACATTATGGTTTTAAGGAACTTTTCTTTTTCTCCCACTTCCTAACTACGGATAAAAACTGGCTTTAAAACTCTATAGTATGTACCTACTTAAACGTTACACATAATATAATAAGAATACCTTTAAATTAGAAGCATGTATTCGTGTAAGTGTTTCAGAAGTAAAACTTGGATGCGGTGGTCGAAACAATATTCTTTTAAATTATTCCCATTTTTTATTACTTTAGTGTCTTGAAATCGGTTTTATTTATTAAATTTTTGTTTCACGCGAGTAGTTACTAACATAATATGTTAGTAACTACTCGCTAAGCTAATATGCTAATATTATTAGCTTAATTCCATTCCATTACAATTTGGCGAGTTAGCTGCGTATCCACTTTAGGAGTAGGTACAATAGACAGTACATCAACCTGTACATACGTCACTTCTAATCAATTAAAAATATCCTTATTATTAATTGATTAGAAGTGACGTATGTACAGTATGACGAAATCTGACCATTGGTTAAGGAGTTATGAGTATGAGGGAACATAGAATCGGACATACTTACATACATACATACATACATACATACATACATACATACATACATACATACATACATACATACATACATACATACATACATACATACATACATACATACATACATACATACATACATACATACATACATACATACATACATACATACATACATACATACATACATACATACATACATTACCCTCCTTTTGGGCTTCGCCGCAGTCGTGTAAAAATATCCTTATTATTAGTTAATATAAATTAAGGATATTTTTCATGAAAATTACGTTAAAATTATCTTCGTTCAGGTATCAGAATTCTAGAAACAAAAATAACACATAAAAACTTGACGCCGAATCGTCGCCTTGATTATTAATGAAGTACAATTCTATTTATAACTAAGCCAAACACCCAATCCAATAACATGTCTGTAGGTATTATCAAGAGCACATTATCGATGATGTCGCAAGAATTCAGAATGGCGACAGATGTTTCTGTTTGCCAAGAGAAAAGGCATGGCTGGTATGCTAATATTATTTGGTGTAGCGACGACCGAGATCTGCAGATTTGAACAATTCACAGAACATCAACATTTATCGCACTACATTCACCACACACTACATTTTTCCTTCACACACTCACTACATTATATTATTTTTAATGCAATACCCCTTGCTAAGGACAATTTTAAAAACCTATTTAGAGGCCCTAAATTTCAGTAAGGTTTTACATCGGAATGATATCGCTGTACCCACATTATTATTTGCTCACTCGAGTGAAGCAAAAATCTCTTCTGAGTCGAGGTTATAAGTTTAAAATATATTGATGTCTTTTAATTTACTTATCACAGCAGATGGTGTTTCTTTTTTAAAATAATTAATAATCTATAACAGTTAACAATAGTCATTTCCGTCGTTCTCGCTTACCTGGTTGGGTAAGTGCAGCCGGAAGCGACCTTCGTGTACTCAGGCGGTAGTATATAGACAGCAGAGCAGAGGCTCCAATCATGCCTGAGTCATCTCGTGATCTCTCTTTGTTCATAAGTAAAGTCTAGAGGATTTTCTCAATCCTTTCTACTGACAGTATATGGGCTGGCAAACATTGAGTCGATATATCTATTTGTTGCTTGGTTCAAGACAAGTCTGCGACCTATAGTATCCTTAGTTAGAGTATTTTCGGGGCTTAAGTGTTAGTTTCGTTAGTGTGTCGCAACCCTAATAGTGCTTTGTGATGGCTGATTGAGGGTAGTCTGAAACCTCATCAGCCGAAGATGCGAACGGGTGCCAGCCATCAGTCTTCTCGTGACCACGATGACTGTAACGTCGTCGAAACGTCGAGGTAAAATAGCAATAAATTACTACGCGATTAAGCCCCGAAAATATTCTATGTGTACAAGTCGCGAAAGTTTAAAATATGTTATAAGTATCCTGACTTACAGTCATTAAGTTTAAGCTTTTGTTCAGTCAGGATGCTGGCAAGCAGGCAGGATGCACATATCAACGAGTTTTTTTCTTCAGAGCAAGTGATACTTCATCTTCAACATAGTTTCGTCTGTATAAAACTGCAGCATTATGCTGGGGTGCACTTAGTTGACATTGGGTATCTGGGATATTTTTGACGAACTCTGTGGTGACGACCTGCGCAGCGGTAGCGCATCTGCCTACCATGCGAGAGGTCCCGGTTTCGATTCCCGGTTGGGGACAAAAAAAAACCCAGGTCTTGAATGTTTACATGTTTGAGATGTCGTTGTTTCTGGTACGCACGACACGGGATATCCTAGTGTGGGGCCAGAAGCAATGTATGTGCCATTATGTAAATGTTATGTTATGTTTTAGAGAAGCCTGTCCGGGTAATACACCGAATCCCAGTACGCACCTATCTAAAATGCCGGCCCATTTTAGTTTTCGCACGCATCTATGCCAATGCTAAGCTCTTGACAAGAAGTGAGTGAAGATTGGCCCCTATACAGGCACTAAATCTTAGACGATTCCAATCGTAAACTTTAGTTAAATAACATACAAATTGCTCTTTTAAACATATCATAACATAACATTCACATACAGGCACAAACATTGCTTCTGGCCCCACACTAGGATACCCCTGTGTCGTGGGAACCAGAAACAACGACATCACAAACATGTTAACATCCAAGACAAAGGGTTTTTTTTTTGTCCCCAGCCGGGGTTCGAACCCGAGACCTCTTGCATGGTAGGCAAATGCGCTACCGCTGCGCCACAGAGGTCGTCGTTATAAACGTCAGGATTTCGACAAAAGGTGCTCAGCGCATAATCCGGTCTCAGCCTCTTTGTTTGCGCACCAAATTCTAAATGATTCCAAACGTCTGTCACATTCTAACTACTATCGCAAACGTCAAGATTTGGTCAGGATTTTAGGAAAGGCCCCATTCGCATTTCTACGCCAAGTTGCAGTTTTTTTCGTTAAATGAACAGAGTGTAATTAATTTCATGCATTAGACCAGAACATTATAGAACTGTGTTTCTAAGTATTTGGTACATGCACACAAAAAAAACACGCGTTTTTCTGGAAATGGTAGACAGAGACTAAAGTTAGACAGGGCTTTTGTTCGGGTTTGCAAGTTTATTCTTCTACTTACGTGTAAAAAGGCTTTACGACATCTGGGTAGCGCTTCTGGATTAAAAATATCTTAATAGATATCTATCTTATATAAATATCAGAGACAGGATCTGAGATTCCTCCATAAAACGCATTAAAACTCGAGTCTGAATCGCCAAGCCAATTTCTTTAAATAAATTAGCCGGTGGCCAAAGCCAATTACTTCAATGGTTTCAGAATGATAGCCAATACAGTCGCGATGATGTCAGTTTGCTACTTTGGTTGGCCGATCTAGACTAGATAATTGCATTTTCAATGACACGCTACGGTGTTTACTCGGTGTTGGTTGAGTCCTTGACCGTCAATATTAAAAACGGCATTGATAGTAATGGAAGACTGGTGTGTGAATTAGTTCCGTAGTCGTATTAGCATTGAATGCTGTGTATCTAGAGTCCAAAACGGACTGGTTGGGCATTGAAAATAGTTTGGCAATAGTCTGTGATAAGACTATTATTAGGAATAAAATGTAGGTAGGTGACAAACAAATATTACAAAATAACTAGGTACTATTTGATCCTTGACACCCATACATGTATGTACCTATATGAGTTTGTGCATGGTTGTAATAAAATCCCCATTTTCACCCGAAATTCTACACGTCAAAACCTAGGTACAACTTTCACTATGGAAAAATTCCGATGTCGCAATAAGTACATCAAGATGTCCCATACATTGCCGCGGTGCAAATTTTATTCGGGAGTTTTCCCCATAGTAAAAGTGGCTCGTGTTGACAAGTTATTTGTTAGGTAAACATGCTAGGCTGTCCTGAGTAGTAACAAAATTTTATGCTAAGCATCGACTAGAAAGATCTAGGCTACACTACTTAATGAAATAAGAATCAAAGAAATATAGTTACTTGGATATTGTGGATGTATGGGAGATTACCACTTACTTCAGTACCCATCGACCAAAACCAGACAAAACGAGACCCACCATACACAGGTCTAATGCGTATAATTACTGGACGGAATAAATATTTTTGTATGATGTAGGTATTTTGACGACCTCTGTGGCGTAGCGGTAGCGCGTCTACCTACCATGCAAAAGGTCCCGGGTTCGAATCCCGGCAGGGGACAAAAAAAAAAGCCCAGGTCTTGGATGTTTACATGTTTGATGTCATTGTTTCTGGTTCCCACGACACAGGTTATCCTAGTGTGGGCCCAGAAGCAATGTATGTGCTTGTATGTAAATGTTATGTTATAGTAATAACTTTTTTTTATTAAATGCTTCGCGCGAGATGTGTTTCCAATCATGATGCAATTTCGTGATGTAAGCTAATTTGGGATGTCAACCGATTGAGCATTCGTTCCATTCGGGTGCGTAATCATTGGACTACTTACCTACGTAGTCGAATGATTAGGTAGGTACGTAATAATTCAGAAGGCATGTATTTGTGATTACCTATATCTACGTATTAATGGATAATTACATTAGGTATTTAATCAATATGCTGCCTTTGGTGTAAGTGTTTCAAAGCAAGATACAGCCGAATTGACTGACATGCAACCTCCGTTAGGAAACCGCATATGGGGAACAAGAACGGAGAGAGCTAGTGTCACTTCGTTTTGCTCAGTCAGTATATGGACAATGCAATGAAATTTTCAGAAATTGTTGTTAAACATACCATCAAAAGTTTCCGTTAGGAGGCTACTACCACAGTTAAACTCTTAAAACTTGGCGTGCGTGTTATGTAGTTGATAAAAATACATATTTTGTGACTAAATAATAATGAATACGTAGAATAGGCCGTAACTTAGAACTGGGGAAACTAAGGGTACCAATAACAGTGAACATTAAACTTTTGACATAATCTCGATAATGGAGGGAGGCGATAAGTCTGTAATAGCATTCAGAGTGCTTAGTGCGAGTTTGACAGATCCAATCGAATAACTTTACTACCGCGTTAATCGAGCATTGAGTAGTGAGTATGAGTAAGTTAACCGTTCGAACTGGCAAAACGCTGTCACAGTACAACTCGCACTCGCGTTTATTTGTGTTTCGGTTGGTAAACATGTTCACTTCTCAACGTAAACCATTACAACTCGCACTCAGCTATTTTAATTTCCATACTTGTCGCTAGGTGGCGCTTCCTCGATGTCATAGAAATATGAGTTTACGTTAACGCAATCGAGTAGTTAAACAACTCGCACTAGGCACTCTGAACCAAAAACAATACAAAGCATGACAAGACAATGGTAGAAATAAACTGACGGTAATATTTTAGATAATAAGCAGGTATAGTACTATCATCATCACTCATCAGAGTCATCAGTCATAGTTTTTATCAAGATGAAATGACAAAACTACTGCTAACCCAGTAAAGCCATGGGATTAAAAACAAATAAATCTTTGAAATCCCCAGTGAGAGGCAAATTTGTCCAAGTCATCTAAGCTATGTAGAAAGAGTACTTATGTTATATGACCCCACTACGGATTGCTTATTAAAGTGGTACATTTTGGTACATTTCGCAAATTGTGTCTATTGTTGTATGCACTGGACATTTGTTCCCAAGGAACTTTGTCAATAATTTCAAGGTTTTTGTTATACTCGTACGCGTACCTAAAACGAATTACAAATTTAAACGCGCAATGAACTCAAACCAAACCTAGTTCTTTTTTATACTGAAAGTCATACATTACGTGCAAATTACGTCCATTGCGTGCAAAGATTTTTGGTATGACGATACCTCAAAACACTAACCTGCTAACATCTCCCAAAATAGTAAAAGTAGTTTTTTTTAAGTTTGTCGAGTTGTATTTGTTTCTTCCACCTGCATACGTCTCACTACAGGGTACAGTGGTACAGACCTCCTACCAGAGCCACGGGTGCGCACAGCGGATTGGCGTATGACGACGCGGACAGGACACTCAAATTTTGTTATTAGTTTACAGAAAATCACAACTTAGAGTCTACTACGCTCCAGGGTAATCTGAAACACCTACATAAGCACAAATCAATTACGCATGTCATGTCATGTCATGTCATGTCCCGACAGAATTCTAACGTTTGCTATGTCATTTACGGAATTTGACAACTGGACATTAGGAATACTACAGCTTGGGTACAAGAACATCCTTGCCTGAGTAGTACGATCACGCTAGTCGAGCACTTTAAATGTCAAAGTCGCGACTTTCCAGGGGTTCTACTATAATATAAGTATCCACTGAGTTAAGTGACGTTGATTTTTACTTTTTTAACCTACTCCAGCTGTCAAATGCATTCATATTTCAATACTTTGGAATCGTCTAAATGCTTCACTGCATAGAGTGGAAGGTTACGTAATAGACGGGCTGAACATTAAATGTGAAATTATGTGACATTTTACCACCAAAAAACGCTTCACGCGTGTGATCGTGAACTACCCAGGTTGGATTTGGTAAACTGAAAAACGTACGTACTGAGGAAATGGAATTCGCTCCAGATAACTGTGTTTTATTCGCGAGGTGTAAATATAAGGACAAAACAATGACGGCCGGTCGCTGATTGGTAATAAAATAAATAGAGAAACAATAGCTGGCACTGGCATAACAACAACATTGCATTGGAAATAATCTAGTCAGCTCTATCACGATACTAACGGGTGTCGTTTCATAATGAAATTGACTAGGGTCAATTTTAGGTTTGTTTACCTGGTGTACCTATATTAAATCTTATCCTATCTTCTTGTAACTCAAAATTTGCCGACCATAATATATGTAGATATTTGCTGCTCATTAATTCATTCTGCTGACCAAGACATTAATTTGGCTGATCTAATTACTTTTTAGTTGATTTTGTGGTATTTTTTTTTTATTTTGCTAACAATTTAGTATGTAAGTAGTACTCCTACGGATCTACCTGTTGAGAAATTGAGTTATAGAAGATCAATCGATTCTGAAGAAGTAAAGCAATTAGTAAATGTTTATTTTGTCTGTGGAGTACCTTGTTAAATAATAAATTTAATGTCTTTTCTTTCAATTTCCTTGTCAATTTATGACAAGTTGTATAGTTGTATGTACTTACTTACTCTTAATAATAACAGTAGATCAAGCTTAACTTTGGACCGATTTGAGATCAGTACCAAAGTATAGACTCGATTCTCGCAGGCTCTCGCCTAAATTTACATCGTTAAATCAGGTCATATTACAGGCGACTTTGCAAGAGTCTCGTTGGTACCCTTCGGGTATAGAACTCTAACCAAAGAAGCCGAGTGAAGGTGAAATTAAGTGGAATGTCAAATTAGGGCCCCCAGTAGTCGACCGAAATAGAGGATTTATTAGTGAAGAGTTTTTTTGTCATTTTTCTCCAATAGGTATGTTCTAGATTTTGAATTGGGCACCTTGATTTACTTGTAACATACAATGAGTCCAGTTTTAGTAAAATTTTGAATAAAATACTTCGATTTGAATGGCAAGATAAACACTAACGCGTGCAAAACTAATGAGGAAAATAAAATATTATGACGAAGGGATCGCGGCAAGGACCAAACTTCCATCTCTGCACATCAGCACAGATGAAAGATTGTATATGAGGTACCTCCGAGATACAAGCGTGAGTTTAAGAATCTATACTTTGGTATAGCTTCTTAAATTCTAAAATTTTGGTATGCCACGTTTGGTCTCACTTTCTGATATTTTTATAGACTTTAGAATAGGAGGTTCTCAATTCATTAATTTTTTTTACGTATGCGTTTCTTTACCATGTAATTCGCTTTAAGGCGGGCCTCAAGGAGCGATTCCTATACAAACATAGATTGGTTTTACTTACAAACGACATGCCTGATCGGAATAACACTTCACCAATACGAGAGGCCACTTAATTATTTTTTAGCTACTATAAGGGTGATTTCTTCTTCTTCTTCAGGCGAAATTAGTCCACTGCTGGACATAGCCCTCCCCTAATGAGCGCCATAGCGCAAGGTTGTGCCATCATTGGGGGATAATGCCCATATACCCACGCTGGGCCTGCGGGTTGGGGATCGCAGTTTGGTGGAATTGTACTGCAGGGGGCGCTGCTGCCCACCCCCCGGTTTGTGTCCCTTAGTCGCCTTTTACGACACCCGCGGGAAGAATTTGGGTTCGTGCTATTCTCTAGGCCGACACCACACAGCATGCACCTTATGCCGACAAGCAGGGGGGCTGGCTGGGACTAGGCTGTACACTACAGTAAATAATAGTATAATAATGTAAATAGTTTACAAACATAGCATAAGTCAAATTGTTACTAACACTATATGGGCCTTGCCTGAAATAAATTTATAATAATAATTGATCACACCACACAGATCTTGATTAAATATGTAAAATCACTCTTATGTGATTTAATATACATTTAATCAAGATCCGTTACAAAATCATGTCCAAAATCATTTTGGGCGTTTATTTCTTAAAGTCGGTATATTATTGCATTTTTAAGGTAATCAAATCACATTACCAATTGCGTCGTTGTATCTTACGGGACCTATACAGTTATTGTGACCAAGTGTAACAAAAGCATAAATAAAATAAACCCTGTCGTGATAAATATTGATAAACCTTTAGTATTATCGCGAGATATGAGGGTACCTAGAATGAGGTATTATGATTTGCAGGTAGGTACCGAAATTTATCAATGCGGGAATGTCGATAAAGCCTATTAATAATACGAGCACTTTTATCTACCTCGATAAATACCTAACTAATGTTGTATAGGTAAAGCCGGTATTTTGGAGCTAATTCTCCAAGTTCATCGAATGGAAAATTTTATATTTCCTTGAAAAACTCGGTTGACTATATTTTATGATTTCAAATCTTACCGCCCAAAACCGTGTGCAAACAAAACAATACAAACTAAAAATACACCGAGACAAACTTTACCTAGATTCAGATCGAGGCAATGTTAATAATAGCGATAAGGCGTCCCGGCATGATAAAGAACTCTTACTCTGATAAGTCTCACTCACTTTTCCTTGAAATAATCTGATATCTGGCTCATCTTCCAGAATATCTGCAGCAGCAGCATCAGGATCGTGTCGTTAATCCATGTGTACAGTTTGTAGCAGCTCTCCATGATGGTAAACTCGCTGTTATCCCACGCGCACTTTGAAAACTTGCTCATACTAAACTGTCAGCTGATTGACAAACTGTCAGCGCACTCCAGGGAAGGCGTGCGCGCGCCTCGCATACAACACCACTTGTCGATCGAGATAGTTTATCGTGGAAAAGCGAAATGAAAACGTGACTCTGTGATTACGCGATAAAGGGAAGCGAATTGAGCTGCTAGCGGAAGGTTACGCGCGCAGAGCTCGCTTGTTCTGAACTGACTGAGTGGCTTGGCTTGGTTGAGTTGGTTTGCTGGCTTGGCCGAGTGCGGGTGAACCGAGCGGAATGACGATACGATGACTCATACGCCCGCTATCAAGTATTTATTTCATATGGTCGAGGCGCACAGAGTAGAAGCGCAGAGGGTTTGCCTCGTAGATGTGATCATAAGATAAGATAACAATATTCGGTATTGTACACCAGGAAAACACAAACGAAATATCTACAAAGATACTGTACAATTGGCAGCTTACAGCAATTTCTCATCACCATCATTAGATTATACTATTTTTATTTTAATGCACTAACCCGTGCTAAGGAACAAATTTAAAAACCTATTTAGAGGCTAAAAATTTCACCCATCCCGGGATTCGAACCCGCAACCTCTGGCTATCCGTGCCAGCGCTCTACCAATTAAGCCAATGGGCGACTCACGGCATCAGTGAAATTTCGAACCTCTTTACACTATTCTCTGTATTACGTACAGGCAGCGACATCTGACTTAAGCAAATTGCATTACTTACAGCCCCGACTACCTACTTTGCAGTTAGGTTTAACATCGGATTTTTAGCCTCTAAATAGGTTTTTAAACCATCATTAGACTTATCCAAATATATTTGTACCCCCATTCTCCGTATATTTTAAGTAACTTTGGATATCTAGTCTATTTGGAGATACAGATCTTCGGATTTATAAAACTAGGTACCTACAATAAAAAATAATATTCACACCTAATTCTAGGTTTCTAGTTGCAGTGTGTGATATGCAGTAACTCTGGTGCTGATCATAATCAGTTATAGTATTATGATGTAAGTGTAAAATCATAATAAAACTGGATTCTACAGCCCTAAAAAGCCGTGCTGGAAAAAGCTGCACCAATGTCTCCCTGATCCAAGAACCTTAATTAGTTTTCATTAATAAAATGCATTGCAATCAATCTATGCATTAGGCTGCCATAGATAGACACAGATATGTCTGATACCGCCGGTTTCTGAAGTAAGAATTTAAGCAAATACGTTTGTGCCAACAAACTCGAAGCGGCAATGTCTACAAAAAACGATTCTCAAAATTACATAGGAGTCTACAAAAAGGATGTCTACTAATGAATGTTGATAAAGCGAAAGAGATCAGTCTGGATCTTAGCAAGTGGCCGACTCCCACTACCTACCCCTCCGGGACAGTTTAGCGAGGTATATGAGTCTACAAAAGACCTATTCGGGTCATATGAGTGGACCAAGTATCTATTCATAAAATTGCATATGAGTCTAACAAGCACCAACTCTTATAATTATATAGGAGTCAACTATTTTGAGACAACTCTCAAAATAGTTCATTCTATATGGGCCCAATTGGCCAAATGGCAAATTTTCCTCAAATGACCACAAAATTTATATATAGAATATTCTTTATTGTCAGCAGAAGTAACAGAACAGAACTCACATAAAAATATAGTACAATAATGGCGACCTTATTAATTACTGACAATAAAATAGATGACTATTAAAATGTCAACAGCAACACTTCTGGATCTCGTTTATTTTGTGAGGCAGCGAGCAGGCCGCACCCGCAGCCGGTCACAACACAAGCGGTAGGAACGTTTCAATGTCAATAGGACTAACTCGTGGTGGTTCTCTTTTTGTGATCCCTCTTGGGAACCGAGACGCAAGGTACCTATTATTACATAACTAATTAGAGAGTTCCCGGGTGACGGAATAAAAATAGTATTACTCTACAAACGCAGCGCAGGACGTCTATAGAGAAAAACGAATGATCGTGCTCTTCCACAATAAAGGGAAATTTCTCGCCAGGGAGATCGTATGGCTGGGGACGGCCGCCGGCCGTTCTGACTGTTGTTAGTTGGACGTCATATTTATGGTATGTCATGTGAAACACTGACTGAGCGATACAGGAATGTTGGAGTTTGTAGAGCGCGTGTAGAGTTGACATGTGCTCTCCACACGTCCACTAGTACGCCGCACCGTCGATTTGAGGCAGATTGCTGGCAGCCGCTAGATGAGGATGGCTGAGGACAGAAGTGGCGTGTCTTAGAGAGGCCTATGTCCAGCAGTAGAAGAGTACGGATTGATTGATTAATTACAAAAAATTACTGACGTCGCTGTACATGTGCGACCAGACAAAAAACTGATTTTACAGAAAGTCTAGTCATACAGAGTTACACTCTACAATATAGAATCGACAACACATCAACCATCCTCTTATGCACACATGTTTTTTCGTGTGACTTAATGACTACGCTATGTGACGCACTACACTACTCATACCTACATTACGGGCGAGTTTGCTACAAAAATATGAAGGTGACCTGCTGTCGACTTTTATTTCTGGACTTATAAAATATTTTATGGAATAACAAAACTTACTTCAGTATCTATAGCTAAGCAATAAGCAAAAGTAGAGATTGTTTGAGAAATAGGTGCTTTTGAGTAGGTATAAATGGCATACCTACCTACATCAAAAGCTTTCAACTTAAACTAATACTGATTAATACAAAATTTGTGTCTAATATAGCATTCGGGTCCCTTTTTAAATTGGCCGTTAATTTTTTAATCCGGTATGTATCTTTTGCTCAGGGCTCCCTCTAAGGACTATTTTACCCCTGCGCTGCGGGGAATTACTCACAGGTTCAAACAGGCTATTGGCTTGGCAACGAAATGTATTTTTCCTTGCTAGAAGAAACTGGTCATAGAATCACACAAAGAACAAAACAAATAAGATCAGAAAAGTAAAAAAGTACGATGGAAAACGATCTCACTTTTTGCTGTTTTGTCTTTAACCGTTGTAAAGCCATCTAAAAATCGATTACTCTAGGTGATACAGGACAATGTAACCTGTCTAACAATTCGAAAATTATTGGATTATTGACGGCTAAATGGAAAGCGGATGCTAGGGTAGATTTAAATATCCACATGAAGTAAGAAACTCGTGAGGCAATCACACACAAGAACGGACATGAATAATTGATTAATTACCTAGAAATGGTACATTGCATTAACCATGAAGCATTAGGTAATAATCTAGGTAAACGAAGCTCGAATGCGGTTGACACGGTCACAGCTTATGAAAACACAGAAGATGCTCTGGTCGAAAGTAATGAAATCAATTCTGGGCTCCCGAGGGACACCGACCTGGGGCAAGTGTTTTATTTGTAAATTATAGGTATTTATTATTATTAATTTATGTTAGATTTTAGTTATTAATTTAGTATTACTTTAGTTTTGTTTAAATAATTAGTCACATTTTTCTCTTAATTAAAAATTCTTATACTATTTTTATTTTTAATGTACTAACCCGTGCTAAGGACAAATTAAAAAACGGTAAAAGAGATTCGAAAGAGGTTGCAAAGAGGTTCGAAATTTCACTGATGCCGGTGAGTCGCCCATTGGCTCAATTGGTAGAGCGCTGGCACGGATAGCCAGAGGTTGCGGGTTCGAATCCCGGCATGGGTGAAATTTTTAGCCTCTAAATAGGTTTTTAAAAAATCTTAGTTACAAAAAAAAATATCTTTATATATACAGTTCTACATACTGTCCGTGTGTATGTTCACGCACACGTTCACATAAGCAAGGAGATCCGGCGCGGCAACGTGGAATAATCTATGGTGCATTGATGAAAGAAGTTATTTTTTGACATCAGTAGGAGCGTGTACATATTCTTTAATGAATAATAAAAAACCCATTAACCAACTGTTACTAATATATTTACAGTGTATGTCACTGAACTCCTCCTAAACGCCTGGACAGATTTGAACGTTTTTTTTGTATGCGTTTGGATGGGTTAACGTGGATGGTGTAGCCTCACAAATCAGCCCGGCAGATGGCGCTGCATCCAGGACAACGTCTGTCCGCTAGTAGTTTTATAAAAATATTACAAAAAGTTAGCAATATTTTTAGCCGTAAGTACCTATATCTGTATAGATAATTAAATCTATTTATTTATTTATCTATGTATTATCGTTTGTGTAGTTTTATAATACTTTTTATTGTAAAAAAGCAAAATGCAAAAGCCACTTGTGGGGCCCTTTAGCGATCGACACCTTAAGAAGAAGGAGTTTATTTCGCAGAATGAATATGTCAATAACATGAAATTAAAAAAGGTTTCGTAAATCTTATGGAGGTACATTTTATTTCATTCAATGTTTTTTCTTTGCCTACGATAGAATTTGAAAGTTTTATAATACTGCATTTTTACCTGCTTCTTGCTGACTCAATACAGGTTCGACAACGGAGGCCAACTCGACTTAGTCAAAAACCAGAACTGTCAAAGCTGTTACATTGATTTCAATTGAATGATTTAGTCTATTGAGTACAGTTTATATATCAGCTTGACAACACGTTGACTTTACCATGCGTGCACTGTACCTACTCAGTTACTTGGCAACTAAAATATCAAAACGGTCAACCTTTATATTTTAAATCAAGGCCGCCGCGTTTCATAAACAACAATCATCGTTTATTTAAACTAAATTCTGGTTTTACTTCCTGTATGTAGTGCTTACCAAAGATTTAGTTCAAAAATCATAGTTTATTATGATAGAATTATCATGTACTTTGCATGAACCGCGGTAACGCGGGTCTGAACTTCCCGGAGCTCTACAAAACATTTAGATGAAAAGTTAGGTATACCTCTAATCGCTGCCTGAGCCGTGCTTCTGTTCTATTAATAGATATCATATCGTCGCAGGTGGGTCTTTTGTCCCGATAACCTCGTAACTCGAATTCTCTATGTAAATTCCTACATATTATGTATAGTGCCTGCTAATATAATAACACGGTGGCGCTAGCGACGGCGGCTGCGGCCCATGCGGACTTAGATAAACTTTTGTTTTGTATGGAAGGCGACCGTGCCAGTGTGTGGCAGGCTTTAAGCAGCTGGACTCTGTTCATTTACTACGACGCAGGGGTACCTACAATGCTACAATCGACAGCATAACAATCTAAATAAGACACTTACAATTTTTTTATACCGTAATGGTTGACGTGTTGACTCTTTCAGAAAGCTATAATTAGAAATAAACTTGTAATATATTATAATAATCATTAGCATTTTTTCCATTCTAGCCTCACGATTATTCGGTTGAGCGAAAATAACTGGCAGTTGTAAGTTTATTACAAGGGTAATGTCGCTTCACGAAACAGGGCTTTGACGGTGTATCTTTGAGCTCTGCACTCATACGAAGCTTTCTGGCTTTAGAATTTTCTGTTGATCTATTTGAAATTTTCTCCTCTTCAAAAGACTAAGCAAACATTCCTGACTTAACCGCATTTTTTTCTTCTCGTTTAAGAATACCCCTGAAGACGCAATAGGCGGGAGTAACTTGGATCGAACATAAATAAATTCTTCACCCCACAGGGACACACAGGAAGGACATGAGACGAGGGCGCTGAAAAGAAAAGAAAAGACGCGACACGCCTCTCGCTCCATCCTCTTTGTATGGGTTTCGTCCCGTCATTTCAGTACATTTTGTAGGAAAGTCAGTGATAAAGAAGATGCGTATTTTCTGCGCCCTCCCCCTAAGGCCTATCTGTGTGGCCGAGTCCTCAGCTCTCTACCACTTATTGCGTTAGAAAAGTATTCGTCCGGTTTTAACCAGAGCATTTGCAAATCTATCATATAAGTCTTTCCAGACAAGTCTAGACCACTTACCTACCCAGCCAGGCATGTTTTACAGACCTGTTTTACAACCTAGGTAACTTTAGCCTTAAGATATAATAACTTTCTAAGTAAGTATTTATGTCTACAGTGCTACACAAGAAATAAGTCTCGCGGATGTACCTGCGCAGATGACCAAATTTTGGATGTGCGGCAAGTTGATCGGCCAATCAGATTCATTTTATGGCGCGCCTTTGTTGCTATTGGTTGATTCAACGTCATCGATGCAGGTGACTATTAGTTTGGCAATATTAGCGTGAGCGAAATAGATAGCGCTACTGCGGTAATCAATTCTGCACCTTAACCGTATCGGTTAAAGATCATGTTGAATGTACTTATAGCTTCGGGTACTTTCGTTACACTTCTTCCTAGTCTGCGCGAACGTAGATTCCCGAAGGGACTTTTATGATGTGTAGTACTGTACCAAACAAAGCGGGTAGTTCGATTATTGAATGACATGAAATTATAGAGTACTAAAACTGAACAGAAATGTAGGTAGGTTACCTTTGCCTGTACTGTTGTGTGTGTACTTATGTAAACAATTTCTATTACAGCTTTTAGTAAACCGAGTCGGTAGGGCTGGAGTTATTTATTTACACGGCATGGTGTCATTAGGTCTGTGGAAATAATAGGTTCCTTAGAACTACCTACTACATATAAAATGTAAAAGCTACGATTTTTTTAAATACACCCCGCTGTTTATATTCTGTATCGAATCAAAGTTCCCTGAATATAAACACATTTATGTAAGTACCATTATTAGGTATTCAATGGTTTATTGCACAAAACACAAAGTAAAACAAAGGCGAACCTAACTCTTTGAAATGACTTCGATCATGAAAAACAAAAAAGGTATTGTAAGGTTAAATGATCTAGGTTTTTAAATGGACAACTACAGTCTATTTATTCTTACTTGTCCAATTTAGTAAACAAGATTCTACCCTTAAACTGTGACTTTTTAGTGTAAAACTGCCATATTTCAATAAATGAAGTAACCTGGAACACTCTTTTAGATAACACGCTGCCAATTTTATAAACATAGCTCATGATAGTTCACGTCTAGTTTAGGCATCTAATCTCAATTTTAAGGTTAGAATCTTGTTTACTAAATTGGACAAGTAAGAATAAATAGACTGTAGTTTAATTTGTATCGGTCATTATCAGTTTCTGTGTTACTTTAAATAAAACATTTTTGATTGATTGTATAATTACCTACTTACACATTCCTTAAATCATAGGCAGTTAAAAGTTCATGGTATCATATAAAAACAAGATTCCTCTTAAACACTCTTCAGAGACAGCTTTAAACCTCTGGTCATTATTATTAATATTAAATTGTTTTTTGTACCAGTAGAGATTGTACAATTGGCGGGCAAAATAATAAATGGTATTATATTTTAGCCAACCCACAGGTGACGTGGAGAAGGTGGTAGTGTCAAACAGTGAGGTGATATTTTATTGTAATTATCTTATTTAAATTAAACTGTGTATTAATATGTAAAATAATTATAAACATATATATATATATACAAAGCTATCTTTGTATATATGTGCCTTTACTACATACTGTTTAAACTGCGTCTGCGGGGTGTTTTGGTATCAACCCATTATACGTCCCCTACCTTACTCTCAGAAGTTATCAAGCCGCCTATGAGGCCTGACATGGCTTAACGACTGCCATTACATGACAACCGTCACCACTGGCCTAACGTGTCTTGCGAATCACGGAAGCGCTCGGAACAAATGCCACTACTTTAGTCACGGGATGGTCACCCATCCAGCACCTGACCGCCACTGTTGTTGCCTAACCGTAGTGATGGATTCCAATCACTCGGTTCCACTAGGCCACGGAGTGTTTTAATTCTTAGCAAAACATTTAGAACCATCCTCGTACTTCAGGAAATATTTAAAAAAAAGATTTAGCGAAATCGGTTCAGCTGTTCTCGAGATTTGCGCTTACCCACACATTCAGGGATTCATTTCTATATTATAGAGATACCGTTTATATTTATTTACGTATTGTTTTTCTAGGATGAACACTTTGATAGATTAACAGTTTGATCAACCAAGTCTTTAAGTAAACCTTAATATGGCACAGGGTATTTTTCAGAAGTCGATACCGTCATTAACCATCAGAAACTTACCCTTAGGTTTCGGTTGTTTCGTCTAAAAGCTTTTAGAGAAAACAAATACGTGAATAAATTGGTATTTCAACAGCCATTTGTCATTTAAAGCGGTCGTTGCCCAGCGGTAGAACACTAGCCGCAAATTCGAAATTCGAAATCCTAGTACCTATTTTTTATTTATTTATTTCTTTCAAAACACTTACAGCTATCATTACAGGGTGGCCTATTGCGATGAAGTAGAAAATACATATTGTATAAACTAAATTAAAAATCGTTACAAACTCTGAGGTGATTATAATATACACATCCCGGCATGGGTGGAATTTTTAGCCTCTAAATAGGTTTTTAAAATTGTCCTTAGCACGGGTTAGTGCATTAAAAATAAAATAGTATAATATACACATGTCAATAAAAATACATAAATGCATCAAAATATTATTAATTCATACACTTCAATATAATAAAAAATGTCAATCATAAAAAAATTACACTGCGAAGGTTTAATGGTAACATAAAATACAAAGTGCAGTTGTTGTAAATTCATTCAGATAACAATTAAATTGTATGTAATTGCCTTGGTTTCCGAGTTACATCCATTCGGGAATTTGTAGTAGTAGTAATACAGTGGACCCCCGGTAATCCGGCAAACATTATGCAGGGCAGTGTCGGACTATCGAATTTGTCGGATTATAGAGCACTGCTTAAGACCCCTATAGTCCGGATTTTTTTACGAAAGAGTACCTTGTAATCCGACAAATTACATATCTAATGACGAGAGTCTATATATTATACGTACATATGTATGTACTTTGAAGTACAAATCAGACTTAATTTATGTAAGTCGAATTTAGTAAATTAAATAACAATTGAGAGCTTACGTTTTATTATAAAATTAAGCATAAATGCACATACATATCTACCAAAATAATCAAGAATTATTAATCAAAATCATGTAGTGAATACTATATCAAATTAGGAAGCTTTGAAATATTCATCAATTTTTTTTTGTTTAAGGTTGTTATAACGCGAGATCAGAGCTTTGTCCCTCAGTCTTCTCAAAAGTAAAAGTTCGTTGTAGGATGTACCATTCTCTTCAGCCCATTGTAAACCTAGCTCAAAAGCGTTAACTGTGTGACGGTGCAAACCTCTTTACACCATTTTTATTTCTTTTTCCATCTATCATTTTCAAATATTTAAATTATGTATGTCACTCATTCTTCGATTTCCCTCATTTTTCACACTACTACTTTACGCTTTGACCAGATCTGACTTTTTACCTGCTTCTCCGTTTATCCGTTTTTATCCAGTTTTCTGTTAATATTACTACAATTCTACAAATAAAACCACACCTAAAGTCGTTCCAGAGTTTATTTATTAATTATTAAAGTTATAAAACGTTTCACTGGCGCCCAACGATAATAACGAAACCCAACGTCACCCCACGGCTTGATACGCCGAGGCGACAAAGCCCACCCACCGCGACTACGCTGCGAGTGCGAAGGCAAATACGAGTACGATTACCACGATTATACGTGTGCACAATCATCGAACTGCTGCTGCTGCTTTATACCCACGACCCACGACCTCATTCATCAAATACGCATCCCTTGGAGCTCCACAGCCTTGCTTAAGGGTTCTGTCGGACTTCTTCCGTTTCTGAAGACCTGCAAGATTTTTTTTTTGTTAAGTGTTTTATAAATAAAATATTAAATTAATTTTAAAGTGCGACTTGACTTCTGGACCACAAGGTAATTCATCATAACTACTCATTGACCATTCTTCACTAACTAGATTCACCCATAGTAACAAAATTTTTCGGCCCTAATAAAAGTCCTATTCTATCTATCTGCACCCCACCTAACCGAAACATACCACAGTTAGTATACACCAACAGTATACAATCAATAACTTCTACACGCATTTAGCACACAGTTACACAACCACAGGCTGCTCACTAGCAGTTCTATAGACCTCGGTAACCTGGAATTTATAATTCCAGGTGGGACTGGTTACTAACTTACGTTGCCTCAGGAGAGTATCCTGGGTAATTACACGTAGACAGCCTAGCTTTACCCTCTAGGTCTTCGAGGCCGACTCGAAGGTAAGGCGAAACTGCACTCATACAGTCTATTGATAACAATATTATATTATTAAAATTTAAATTATAATTATTTACAAAATCTTTGCAAACCAAATTTCTAGACGTCAGTAATTCTGACACCATTCATTGTCATAAAATTTTTTCAAAATTCAAAACAAAACCTCCACAGGTTAAACCTACAAGGAACTCTTTGGCAATAAAATAAAAACTCTCACCCTCACCCCATCCTTACCTCATTACTAAAATAATTTCTTAACCTCTTTTTTTATAGTATCCGTACTCTTTTTAAATATTTAACTGACAACTGGTACAAAACCTACTAACGCCACCTTTTTATAGTTTTATTTTTCTGTATATAATCACCACATTACCTTTTCGGACACATTTGCGTCATACTATTTATCTATTTATTTATTAACTATACACTTACACCACTATCCTCCAGGACATTTGCTAACCAATTTTTTTTTATAACAATCCAAACATTCAATCAGGTGCGGCGACAACACGTTAAATAAGCCTAGGTCAATTAATTTACTTATCGTTACTTACCTAACGCATTACGGTGTTTACCCCACCATAGCTCTTGAGAGCACTTCTACGACGGATTCTACCCCGTCGGGTACTATGTACCCAATATTATAAATATTGTTAAAATGTAAATAACTTTCATAGAACGGATTGTGACTCAATAAATAAGCCTTACCACTACCGAATACCAGCGGGTGGTAACTGGCTAAATAAGCCTATTACTAATTTAGGCCAGTTTCTGGATAAATCTAATTAATAAAAATAGATTTTGTCTATACTGAATGAACGTCTTCACCTTCACTTTAGATGAAGACAATGCTAGGTGATGCATGCTAGGGATGAATGATAGGTGATGAATAAAAGTGGAACTGCCTAATGTAAATATTCATTGTAAATATCACCCCACACCTTCTAAATTTTTTTTTCATCGCCCATCTTTTATATTTTATTTTATTTTAATATTTAAGAATAACTAAATTTATTTACTTACCATCCCACATCCCCGACCTTCATTGACTTTACTCTTGACTTTAAATTTTAAATTATATAAGTTAACTTGACTATATTTTTTATAAAAAAAAATTTTTTTTAGATATTTTTTTTAAATAAATATATCTAAAAAATATTTTTTTTTTACCGGTGCCCCCGGGTAATGTGACGGTGCAAACCTCTTTACACCATTTTTATTTCTTTTTCCATCTATCATTTTCAAATATTTAAATTATGTATGTCACTCATTCTTCGATTTCCCTCATTTTTCACACTACTACTTTACGCTTTGACCAGATCTGACTTTTTACCTGCTTCTCCGTTTATCCGTTTTTATCCAGTTTTCTGTTAATATTACTACAATTCTACAAATAAAACCACACCTAAAGTCGTTCCAGAGTTTATTTATTAATTATTAAAGTTATAAAACGTTTCAACTGCGTCTTGATCTGTGACTTGTGGAGCAGTTGCAATCACGTCGTCGTTATCTTCCTGATCGTTTGTTGTATTATTAGAAACCTCTTTTATAATATCTTCGTCAGACATTTCAAGAAAAACATTTTCTTCTTTATCCATTCCACGGCACCAGACTTCCAAATCTTCCGGACTTATCTGTGTTTCAGTAGAGACTTGTTCTATAACTTCCGAAGTTACACTGATTTGTGGATCGTTGCTAGGAGTGGTGATTATATCTGGCCATAACTTTTTCCAAGACGATTTAATAGTTGATGACGGTAACGCACTCCACGACTGACTAAGAGCAAAAACCAAGTCTTTCATATTAAATTCTTTTAAAGTTTTTTCTATTGGTTGGTCTTTTGATACGGCTCTCAAAAGTAGGTTTTTTTTATAGTCTTGCTTAACAAACTGAATGATGTTCTGGTCCATTGGTTGAATCAGTGCAGTGCAATTTGGCGGAAGAAACATCGCAGTGATGCATTTATCCTCAGTTGTCAGTTCTTCTTCAGACGGATGACCAGGAGCGTTATCAAGAAGCAACAACGCTTTTTGAGGAAAATTATGATCTTTTAACCATTTTCTAACTTCAGGTACGAAGCATTCATTAAACCACTTTTTGAAAAGGTCTTTTGTCATCCATGCACTTTTTTGTCCGTAATAGTGTACAGGTAAATCAATGTTTTTGAATGCCCTTGGTTTATTAGATTTCCCAATGACCACCATCTTAAGCGCGTGTGTACCTGCAGCATTAGCACATGGTAGTATGGTTACACGCTCTTTACTCACTTTTCGTCCAGGTACGTCTTTTTCGTTACAAGAAACGAAAGTTTTGTTAGGCATCACACGCCAAAAAAGCCCTGATTCGTCTGCATTATACACCTGTGACGGGTCAAGATTTAAATCGTTCACCTTTTGCAAAAATCTTAATTTAAAGGGCTCTATGCAGGTGGCATCGTTAGAAAGTTTCTCTCCTGTAATAGTCATTAAACGTATGCCATGACGACTTTTAAAACGTTCTAGCCATCCTTTGCTGGCCACAAAATCATCTTTTTTTGTTATTTCCTTATAAAAAAACTTAGCTTTCATCGCCAACATGGGTCCCGAAATTGGTGCATGCCTGTTTCTTTCCTGAAGAAACCACATGTACAAAGCTTCTTCCACTTCTGGATGTTCAGCTTTCTTGAGTGTCTGTCTCTTGCCTGGCCCGCAGTCAGTAGTTGACACGAACTTCTTAATCTTCTCGTGGTTTTTTTTAATGTCATAAATTGTAGATCGGCCTACGCCGTATTCACTTGCTAAACTACTGAAAGTTTCATTGCGATTTAAGCGATCTAAAATATCACATTTTTCTTTAATTGTCAACGTTTTGTGCTTTCGCTTCTGGGTTTGTGACGACATTACTAGGTACTACATATACCTAATACACAATGAATAAATAGTAAACAATGAACGTACGCTAGGCCGTACCGCTATCACTAGTAGTCAAATTCAAACTAAGTAAAACAATGCATACGCGTCGAGCACAATAGCGGTGGCGCGTACGAGTTGTGACCTGTTCAAACTTGCGTGATCTATATTAGCAAAGATTGTCAAACATAATTCTGTCATGTCGGATTACAGGGGGCGCCGGATTAGACAGGGGCCGGATTATCGGGGGTCCACTGTATTTTAAAAACCTATTTAGAGGCTTAAATTCCCCTCATGCCGGGATTCAAACCTGCGACCTCCGGCTATCCGTGCCAGCGCTCTTCCAACTGAGCTAATGGGCGACTCATCGGCATGGCATCTGTGACATTTCGAACCTCTACAATACTCAGTGTAACAATGTACGTACGTAGGCAGCGACATCTGGCTGAAGTAATTTGCATCACTTGCTGATTTGAAGAGCGCTGGCACGGATAGCCAGAGGTCGTGGGTTCGAATCCCGGCATGGGTGGAATTTTTAGCCTGTAAATAGGTTTTTAAAATTGTTCTTAGCACAGGTTAGTGCATTAAAAAGAATATGATTAAGTAGTAGGTAGTAATACTTCTCAACAACTGTGAGAGAAAACGTCGTAAGAAAATCCGAGCATTTGAGGCGTACACTCAGCCGCCTCGGCGCTTATAATCGCTAATAAATATAATAACTATAACTACGCTGTGAACACGCGTAGTGATTTCTCTCTCTCTCTCTCTGAAAGAAGGTCTGAGTTCTGCAGGGAGATTTTTACTTGTAAGATAAGATAAGAGAAGATAATGCTTTATTCATATAAAAAACACACATTAAAGCATTTGGTTGAAGTTAACACTAAACACAAAAAAGAAAACGCACAATGAAATTAAGATCAAAACACAATTTCAATTGATACACACTTGCATCAACAGAAATACAACAATAAGCATACTGACACCTTATTTAACCAAAGACACAACACTTAAAAAGACTACATACCTATAAATATTGATATGCAAGTGTTACCAACATGCAATTTTCAATCAAATGGGTTACCTTAATTATGGTCAATTATAACATTGGACATCAGTTGTTTTTGTTATATTTTCTATGCTTATTTACGGGTTTTCTGCTTAGTAGTTGTGCTGTTTGATACATAAAGTTTCATAATATTATGTTAAATAAAATGGGCATTCATCTATGTAAGACAATGTTTAAATGGTGGCTGCCACATTGATAGAGCGATACTGACAGTGGTAAAGCTATGGCAGAGGCCTTATGGGCGGCTTGCTAACTTCTGACAGTAAGGGCCGCCCCATACCAACCCGGACTTGGCCCCCCTGGTGGAGTATGACCTAACCTTTCTGCAATGCAGGTCGAGACCCGTGCCCCAGCAGCCGGCACAAATGATTGATATTGATATTTTTTATTAGATTTATTATGTAGTCATTATGTAGTAATGTGTAAGCGAAGATTTACCGATGAGTTATGGCGTACCACAAGGCAGCATATTAGGACCGACACTCTTCTTATGTTATTTAAACGATTTATGTCAACTAAACTTAACAAACTGTCAAATAACAGCATACGCAGATGACACCGCCTTAACTTTCTATGCGAATACAGTTAATGAACTTTTTGATGTTTCGCAGGTAGGTTTTTCCAATGTCTGTCACTGGCTGGCTTGAAATTGGCTGACCTTAAATGACGATAAAACAAAATATGTAGTTTATCAAATCAAAAATAATCCGGGTGTAACTCTCCCCTCTATCAAAGCTCATAAGTGTCGATTTAATCCCGCAATATCTTGTAACTGTCCTTTCATTCAAGAAACAGACAAAATAAAATTCTTAGGTGTTATCATTGATAAAAACTTGTCTTTCAAAGAACATATACACATGCTTTGTCAAAAAATTCGAAAGTTGACCTACCTTTTTAAATGTCTCCGTCATGTTGCAGATTCAGAGGTTATAAAAACTGTATATTTTTCCTTAGCTCAATCTATCCAAACATACTGCATAAGAACTTGGGGTGGAGCTCCCAAGACCACATTGATCGAACTTAAAAGAGCCCAGAGAATGCTACTTAAGGTCATGTATTTTAAACCTAGACTTTACAGCACCTCTAGCCTGTATGCTGACGCTAAGGTATTAACGATCAGGCAACTGTATCTCCTAAATACTGTCCTTCACAAACATTCTACCGTCTCTAATTTTGCTAATAAAAATGATAAAATCTGCCGCAGAAGATTCTACACAGTTTGCGAAGCTGAATCTGCAAAAACCTCATTTGCACAACGTTTTTATTATTATAGATCTGGCAAACTGTATAACTTTTTCAATAAAATTCTTGGCATTCTAGACGTTACAAAATATAAGGTAAAACAAAAACTATTCTTGTATCTAAGTGAACTAGATTACACAAGAACTGAAAGCAATAGAAATAAAAACACAAACTCACTTATTTTTACTTCCACACCCACACACACAGACAAACACACCACACACACACACACACACACACACACACACCCTCACACACACACCCTTACACACGCACACACAGACTCCTTCACTCAGTGGCTAAACCCGATCCCAAGACCTAGTCGTAGGGCTGAGTATAAATATGAGTACCTACTATTGTTTGCTTTTTTATATTTTATAATTTTTGTACATTTTCTTTATTTTTTCTGTTATATCTCTGTCGGTCGTAATTTGAGCTGACTTAGTGTCTACAGTATGTTTCATACTTTGCTGTACTAGTATTTTTGGGTGGCCTGGCATCCTAAGATACAGATCTCTGATCTAGTTTGGGACCCAGTCTGTCCACAAATCGCTTTTATTGCACCATATTGTACCACTGCTATTTTTCAACTAATTTTTGGATGGAGAAATAAAGATTTTTGTATTTGTATTTGTATAGTCATTTCCATTATTTTCAAAGAGCCTAGAAATTAATAGCCATTAAGACGATTAAAACTATAAATTATGACCTATCATATCTAGTATCGACTACTTTGGCAAGTAGGCCGAAAAAATTATAATCCATTAGTATGATTCATCCAAGATTATCATTCAAATGCGCCTGAAGTTCCGCAGACCACAATCAGCTGAAAGCTCAAAGAAAGCAATCCACTTGACCCACAAAGGGCCGGTCAATGCTCGTCCAAAACACTACTTTATCGAGTCGGTAATAATACAGTGCCTAGCTACTTTTATCTACAATACATAAATACACTATTTTTATTTTTAATGCACTAACCCGTGCTAAGGAACAAATTTAAAGTCAGATGTCGCTGCCTGTACGTAATACAGAGAATATTGTAAAGAGGTTCGAAATTTCACTGATGCCGTGAGTCGCCCATTGGCTCAATTGGTAGAGCGCTGGTACGGATAGCCAGAGGTTGCGGGTTCGAATCCCGGCATGGGTGAAATTTTTAGCCTCTAAATAGGTTTTTAAATACATAAATAGGCATGTTTTTTATATTCGTGGGTATACCCGACAATTGACTTGACCAAATGACTGACTACGCCTGCAAAGGTATTACGACGGCGTTTTGTGGCGCTAAAATGTCAGAATAGCAGTCAACAGCACGTCACCCTTTACATATTCGTTCAAAGTCACACTTAGCGTAACTGCGTAAGCGCATATGCTTGCAACAGTCTGTAGGCCAGTTTTTGAATTAGGAATTTTGCTAAGTACCTTCCTTTGAGCGCTACAAAATGCTAGACTTGTGGCATTGTACGACTCTGCCATAATAGTACATTAATCGTCCAATCCTGACATTTGAGCGCTACAAAATGCTAGACTTGGCATTGTACGACTCTGCCATAATAGTACATTAATCGTCCAATCCTGACATTTGAGCGCTACAAAATGCTAGACTTGGCATTGTACGACTCTGCCATAATAGTACATTAATCGTCCAATCCTCACATTTGAGCGCTACAAAATGCTAGACTTGTGGTATTGTACGATCCTGCCATAATAGTACATTAATCGTCCAATCCTGACATTCAAGCGCTACAAAATGTTAGACTCGTACGACTCTACCATAATAGTAGGACAATGGGTAGGAATGGGTAGGTTAGCACGAATTCGCGAGTCACGCATCGTGTGGCGCTAATTATAGCTAGGTCTCCTTAGCGTAGGACGCGGGATTTGTCTTGGAATTCTACGGTGCATCTTAGTGTGTCGATGGCAAGCGATGATGGTGAAAGGAACGAAAGAAATGAAAGCATAATTTGCATAATCTGTATCTGAACTCTGTATATTGTATTCGTTACCACTTGTGGCCCTATGCCTAAGGTTAAAGGCCTGAATTTTTAATTTTATTTATTTGGGATTAAAACAGTATTACATTTCCAGCATTTCCATAATTAAGTAATTAAACATTGCCTAAAATGTACTACCTACCCACTTCTTAATCCACGGACAACTTATAAGAATTAATGTCGTTATGAGAGCGGATAATAAAGCGCATAATGGATGGTGGTTAAAATAAAAATTAACAGTGAGAAATAGCATGCATAACTTTATAAATAAATGTGATTAGCGCATTACATAACGTGGAGCTTACACAACTCGCTGATTAACTACCTATATAATATAATGTGGCAATGACATAATTTTATAATTATGTTACAAAAAATACCTGTTGCTTAAAAACGTATGTAGCTATAAGTATAAAATAAAATGTCTATGATAGAGAAGTTTCTGTTATATGTAACAACCAACTACAAAGGGGGAGACGTTCGGAAACATTGATGCGGGTTATGTTCTGTGGATGCGACACATGCCAGTAGCAAAGAGACGGCAAACACTCTTCGTTCAACGAAGAGTAGAGCGGGGGACTTCGTAGTACAGTTTGTTAATCAACTCAGGACAGTCAATTCATTAGGGCACAATAGGCATGACGAAAGATTTTTAAATCTTCTTCCATAATGTGTGGACACATTTAATATGTACAAAAAAATATATATTTCAATAATAAACTGAAGTTCAACGAAGGTTAAAGCCATTTTTCTAAACACATTTTAATTCTTTGGAAAAACAGCTCCTAGTGTCATGGCGTCGAATCTGACGTCACGCCTAGGTAAAGAAACATCAAACGTGAAACAAGGCACGGGGGAAGTTTACCAATGTTACTCAAGCGTGATTGCTGTTTCAGTCAAAATGGCTGAAAGGAGACTTATAATCTTTTATTTTATTGAAAATACTAGTTGCCAAATCCAAGAATCTTCGTACCCCCTAACAGTCAATTCTTTTTTTTTCCCTCCGTAAGAACCATCCTCGTACTTCAAGGAATAAAAAAAAAAAACGAAATCAGTCCAGCTGCTCTCGAGATTTGCGCTTACCAACACACTCAGCAATTCATTTTTATATTTATTATAGAAGATTAGTAATCTCATATTTTTTATAAAGTTAAATCAGTGTTTTAAATGCGTTTTAAATAGTACTTTCTTATATAAATCTTTGATTATTTGATATTGTCGTCACGCTTACTTGTCACCACTTCCAACCTTTATCTTGTCAACTAGCCATCTCTATTCGATCGCTAGCCTTGCGAGGGGACACTGAAACCTTCAGCAAGGCCGCTCACCTCTGAAATTAATATTTCCACGGAGACGCCACGGGGAGCGAGCAAACTACAAGACCAAATTAACAAAACATTCTATGCGGGAGCAGCTGTGCTTCTTAAAAATAAACCCACTCATTATTTGTTTAGCTTGTCGACGATTCGTGAATTGCCGTTAGCTTTACAGATTTATAAAAGTTCTGAATTTCAATGGAGAATTTCCAAAAACAATATTTTTATCGCATTGTCGAGGCCATGTTAACATTACATTTATAACAGGCACATACATTGCTTCTGGCCCCGCACTGGGATACCCTCTGTCGTGGGAACCAGAAACAACGACATCACTAACATGTAAAAATCCAAGACCTGGGGTTTTTTGTATCCTGGCGGGGTTCGAACCCGGGGTTAGAACATACTGATAAAACATTTCAGATTTTGCATTACGAAGTGGCTCGAAACCAGGTGCAAGCATGTAAAGAGTAATATTTATCATCGACTGTGTACTAGGTACATACACCAAAAGCCATTTGTTGGGATGGGAAACGTGGTCTTCTCACCAAAACCACGAGTCAAGATGGCGCCTCCTTTTTTAGCAGGCCACTTAAAAACTTTTTCAAAAAAAAGTTTTTATCGTAGGTATATGACACTGGCCACTTGTACTTGTTTTGAAAACGTCGATTATTTAAAAGTAAAAATACTACTGTTCGATTTTCAAATTTCCCTCCGCATTTTTTTGAGAGCCAATTCTTCTCAAATTTTCTTGTCTCATTAAAAAATGGATCTGCATCGAGAACATTTTCGTGCTATGATTTTTTACGATTTCAAATGTGGCTTAAAACCTGATGAGTCATTTGATCGACTTCCAATAGCTTTTATGGATGAAGGACCTTCAAAAGCATCTACCGCTGGTATCATCATCATCATCATCATCAGCCCACCGCTGCCCACTGCTGGGTATAGACCTTTTCCCCATTATGCCAAGCCTCACGATCTCTCGCTATACCGCTGGTATAGCGAGTTCAAACGCGGCCTTGTGAATTGGTGCCGTGATATGTTACAAAAATTTGATGCTGGCTCGTCACGGCGCGTTTACAACATTGTGACAGGTGACGAATCCTGGATTTATCAATATGATCTAGAAACAAAGCGTCAGTCGACAGTTTGGCTGTTTCAAAATGAACCAACGCCTACGAAAGTGAAGCGATCGAGGAGCGCAGGAAAAATTTTGATCGCTAGTTTCTTCACTTTGACGGGGTACCTACCTAATTTCAATTCCACTTCGAGACCAAAGCAGCATCAACGCTGAATGGTATAGCACAAAACGCCTGCCAGAAGTTTTTTTCTGAATTGAGCAACAAGCGACCGAACACCGGGCTCCGCGGGGTCCTTCTACACCACGACAACGCGCCCGCGCACTCTGCGATCAAAACGAGGGACTTCCTGGACTCCACACCGGTCAGAGTTTTGGGACACCCTCCTTACAGTCCTGATTTGGTTCCGTGTGACTTCTTTTTCGTCCCTAAAATTAAAAATCAGCTCAAAGGGATACAGTTTTCATCGCCGGAAGACTCGCTAGCAGCGTTTGAGAAGGCCGTGGAAGAGGTGTCTGCAGAGGACTGGAAAAAATGATTTGAAAATTGGTTAAGACGCATGAAACTTTGTATAGAGGCTAGTGGAGAGTTCTTTGAAAACATTTGATAAAAATATTTTTTTCATAGAAGTTAGTTTTTTAGTTTCTCAAAACTTTCTGAGTGTCCCACGTATAATAACGTCATAACATGAAGGTTTCATACCTTCATTTTTAATATTGATGGCCAAGTCTATTTAAATATGTACTATAAGTTGAATTCAGTATACAACGAAAGCCTATACCACTATGAATAGGTGGATATGTATGTATTAGATAAAGTTATGAAGTGTCGCTGACATAATTGATCTATTAAGCTGTGGGTGGCCAACAGCGCCCCCTGCAGTACAATTCCACCAAACTGCGATCCCCAACCCGAATGCCCAGCGTGGGGATTCTGGGCATTACCTACCCCCCTATGATGACACAACCTCGCGCTATGGCGCTCATTAGGGGAGGGTTATGTCCAGTAGTGGACTAATATAGCCTGAAGAAGAAGAACAATCTGTGAAAACTACGTAACTTAAAATAAGTCGTAACTTTATTGTAACTAATGTAATTTTATGTATGTTTATAATTGCTAGTGTAAATGTAATGGTTTATGTAAGTATATTATTTTTAAGCATAAGTATGTATATCAAAATTCATATTTTTCCTTCAGCAACTCTCCATCGTAGGTTGCCTGGAAGAAATTGCTCTAGGCAATAAGGCAGCCAATTGAATTGCGTGTAAATTGTTACTCCAGGAACTTATATGCTAAGTAGGTACCTATTAAAATGTGTAATACGTACAATCTAATACGGGTCGACGGGCTGCTATAAACAATATTTTTTATTTTTTTCGAACCCGCAACCTCTGGCTATCCGTACCAGCGCTCTACCAATTGAGCGCTCAATTGGTAGAGCGCTGGTACGGATAGCCAGAGGTTGCGGGTTCGAATCCCGGCATGGGTGAAATTTTTAGCCTCTAAATAGGTTTTTAAATTTGTTCCTTAGCACGGGTTAGTGCATTAAAAATAAAAATAGTGTAATCAATAATTTTTTTTGTTAAACATTATTTAAATCAACTAGCATATATTTACTGCTGGAATCGAGTACAGTTGCATTTGGGTTTATTTTTAACACTGAAATATCCTTATCCTGACCTGACTACGACAGTAAAACGTACAACCGCTGACGAACATTATTCCATGCAGCGGTTACTTAGTACACACTAAGTAACCGCTGCATGAATCAATAACGTATCACCCAATCCTAGGTATGAATACGTCATTCGACTAACTCAAATTGTACCTGTTATATTTACATGCTTTATGTGAGTCTCGTGTCGGGTAATAACTTTGCAACGCCGACTTATAAGCATGGTAAGAGACACAAAATTTCGACACTACATTGCGTAATCATCGGTAGATAATGTAAAAACCGGTCAAGTGCCAGACGGACTCTTGCACCGAGGGTTCCGTGACTGTAATATTTGTCATATTTACATAAAATGTGTTTTCTTTCAGTTCGGGACCTTTAGCGGGAGTCCACTCGTCGCTGACCTACCCCGGAGACTGCACTATATCAAAGTAAGTTTGACATTACTGAACGTTTTAACAATAGTGCAAAAACCACTAAAACTAGTAAAAAATTTTCATACACATAATTTTTTTATTCTTTGTTGACAATCTGCCATTTAAAGAATTTTCTATGAAAATTTAAACTACGTGCCTATTATGTCTTAAAGTAAAAAGTGTGGTTGTGATATGAAAGAAAATGCTAGAAGATGTTTGACAGGTACTGCTTAGATATAATATTCTAACGCTTTGGTGTAATTTTACTGTTATTTTAAAGTTTTTAAAGTTCAAAAATATAACAAATTTAATTTCATGTAAATAAATAAAAACCCTAGGTCAGGCGGAAATCCAAACCGACATAGTATGAATAGCATATGCCGTTTGGCACTCTTCACTTATGGAACCCTAAAACCGAGTAGTCAATAAAATCTCGGTACTATTGGCCAATTCAGGAAGTGGACGGTGAGGCTCTCACTTGTTGACCTTAAAGCGTTACATCAGCAAAATGATCTATCGCAAAGTATTTATATAAATAAATACTAATAATAAATACGCAGCTAATAATAGCTGCGTCAACTAAATAGTTGTAGCCTATAAACGTCCCACTGCAGGGCTCAGGCATTCTCTCAGAGAGAGGGAGAGAGAGAGTACGGGCTTAATTACCACGCGTGCCCACCACATACAAAATTATAATGTGCCCAATACATATAATAAATTTCTATGTACAATAAGGCTGGACGCATGCTGAGACGCAGGCGACGCAGCACAGCGCAGCGCAGATTTTGTAGAGCATGGAACGTCATTGAGCTACGTACGCTGCGGCGCAGGCACGTGCGACGCAGACATGTGTCTGCCCTGCTCTGCGTCTCGTTGTAGTGCGGGCCAAGACGTCTAAGCGACGCGTGCACGTCGAGGCGTGTTTATTAACAATTTTGTTGCAATCACAGATTATTTGATTGAATTAGTTCGCTGTGAACCTTGCTTGTATGATACAAAAATCCAGATTATTCAAAAAAGACATTGAATGAGTTATTATGGGTGGGAATTGCAAAGGAACGCAGCGAATAGTTGCGTCGCAGCAAGCGATGGGAGCTTATGTCTGCCTCAACTGCACTGCCCTGTACTGAACTGCGCTGTGCTGCGTCTCAGCATGCGCCCAGCCTAAAAAAAAATCTCTTTGCCTATCTATCTATTCTTATGACCTATCTACCTATTATTTTAATTAATTAAATTTAATACACAGACAACATGGTCCAGTGTTTTGTTAGTAGCAATAAATATAGAACTTAGCCTATGGTTAGTATTTAATATCTAATTGTGACTTGGTGCGTACTATGTATTAACCTGTCTTATTTTCACCCTTCAAAAAACCAAAACGAAATATTACGCAATAATAATATGTAAGTACATCCCATTTATAGGCAGATACGTATACGCTTATACGTAGGTGTATTAATAGATGCATCTGTTCACGTGGCGTGAGTATTTGAACAAAATATCAAGGCTGTTTTAGAACGTACTACTTATAAAACAAGAATGTATCTAGGGAAGTACATAAAGTACAAATGAGTACTCACGCGTCACGCACGCCTGTATCCCGGAAAGGTTGACAGAAACCCAGCTTTGCCACTTGCCACTACCCTGACAAACTTTATCCTGGCTGATTTTTAGAGTTCCGTACCTGAAAAGTCCTTCCGTCCATCTGTTTGTCAAGACTCTTCATCTTGGGAATGTGTGGAGCAATGAAGTTGAAATTAAAACCATATAGGTGTACTCAGGTCTACAGTCCCTTGAAGCAGAGAAAAAATCAAACATGTAAATAGAGGTAGCTGTAGCATTAAGTCCGCCGCATTGCCCTTGTAAACTAGTCTGTTAGCTTTTAGAAAATACCTCGGGCTCTAGAGTAGGCTTCGGTTTTCGCCGAAAGCACACGAGTGTAATACTACTTCCTGCTCAGTATAAAACTTTTCTTATTAAGTTTATTTAATTGTCATATTAGTTCCGATATTTCTATTACACGAACGATCCGATTGTATCCGATAGTAGCCGAGGTATATTCTAAAAGCTAATAGACTGTGCTTATGTATAATAAAAGTATTCATTATATCATACCACATACTAAACTGTTTTTTCAACTTCAGGAACAGCTCGGGAATTAGGTATTTAACTATTACACATCTCCATTATCAATTTAACGCAATTTATGTAGCCTACTAATAATCACTATCCACACATCATCGAGCATGAGTCAAAAGTGCTTTGAACTCACGTTAAATTGAAACACGTTATAAACAGCCAAATGTTTCGAAGTCTGACCTCATCATGGAAAACTTTTAGTTGCAAAGTTTAGTCAGTTAGCTCTGAGATTTCGTACTCAGTATCATACTCGGACCATTGAATTAAAATTCAATGCTTGGACCATTATTGTACGTAGTAAAATAGAGCTGTAGGATTACTCCAGCCAGTAACCTCTTAGCAGATTTACGACCAAATCCTTAACAATTCGAATAGTCAAACTTCATACTAATTGCTATCATAGAAAGTTATAATATAACATGACATAACAAACAACATTTACATACAGCCACATACATTGCTTCTGGCCCCACACTAGGATACGAGTACCCTGTGTCTTGGGAACCAGAAACAGCGACATCACAAACATGTAAAAACATCAAAGACCAGGCGTTTTTTTGGTCCCAGCCGGGGTTTGAACCCGGGACCTCTCGCATTGTAGGCAGATGCCCTGCCGCCGCGGCGCCACAGAAGTCGTCAATATGTCCAGATACCGGCAGGAAGTGGTGTGCATAATTAGGCCTCCTATGTCCTTGCAGGTCTTCTGAAGAAATCTCTGGTTCCCAATGTATTGTATCTTATCTTAATGTATTAGTACACTTTGTAAGTCAAGATGCGATGTTCCGTGAGTCACTGGACCAGGCCCTTACTGAAAATCAGTGCTGTGGGCAATAAGCCGGCAGCAATTACTGAGCCTGAGGCCAATTTACCGCCGCATGGACATGACTCGTGTCCCCTTGCTGTGTTCTGCCGTGTATGTTATTTTCTTTTTGCGTCTTGTATATGTGAATGTGGCGATAAATAAATGTATTTCTTCGTCTTCAATAATGACGGCCTTACCGAAGTTACCTTTGAGGCATTCCAGGCAAGCTGTCTATTATTCCTTTGGTGTTATACTGCACGCGTGTTAAGGGAGATGTGCTGTGGACTGTACGAGCCTTGGCAGATAAAATCAAGATGTGCGAAAAGATTCGGGTGGCGTTTTATGCAAAAACACTTTAGTGTCATTGGAGATAAAGTCGATATTATCTAGATTTTTCGTCAACACCTTTTATAGTCAGAGCTTGACTCACAAAAAGGCAAACCAATGACGCATTGTCGGTACAATAATTCCGAGTATGGCCATAGAATCGATTCACGAGTATTTTGTTTATCAACGGCGTATACCACGTGTTACATTGTATAGAGTCAATGCGTAGAATATGCTTGAAAGATAATTTTAAACACTGCCATTTTCTGTATATCTATAATATGAAAATGAATCGCTAAATGTGTTGGTAAGCGCAAATCTCGAGAGCTGAACTGATTTTGCCAATTCTGTTTTTAGAATATCCTCAACGAATATTCTAAAAAATATGATTCTTACGGAGAGAAAAAAAAAAATTAAGAATGGACTGTTAGGCGGTACGAAGTTCGCTAGGCCAGTTAGTATCGAATAAATAAAAATCTCGTTTCAGTGTTTGTTACTGAACTTCTTCGTAATGACTTTACCAATTTTCATTATTTTATTGTGTGAGAATAAGTCGTAGGCCCATTAATAAGCCAAAACAACGTTTGCGGGGTCAGCTAGTATGCTATAAAATCGGCCATAGTCAGTCAATTTTCCTCACGCTATTTTCCTTCACTTTAGGATTTTCACAGAACCATATTCAAATATTAGTAGGTACAGTCAATACTGTACCTACTAATACTAGGTACTTAAGATTAATGGTGTGATCCGAATGGAAAAATCTAGTCAAAAATGTAGTCCTCTATGTAGACTATAAGACTTTTTTAAAGACCCGTTATAAAATAAGATGCCTTATATTAAAACTCTATAAACCTGTAAGAGTAACCAAATTATAAAAGATCCACACTTGGTTGATGAAAGATATTGTATCGGACTTAATGAAAAGTGAGTACGTCATTAAGTATTTAATTTCTTATAGGGAACGTTAGTTCCATCGCCCAGTACCAATTTATGACTAACTATAATAACTATGACGTCACAACTTACACGCACCTAACACTTTAAATATAAGACGCAAATATCAATGTCCAAGTTAAAATAATGTTTTTATGCAACTACGCCCTTTCTGAAAACGTTTACAATTCAGTGACAAAACCAAAATCCTGGTTGGTGGTAAGAGACCGAAAAAAGAAATCCTGGTTGAGGAACCTACGGGAGTGGACAGGAATCGCAACTGCTGCCGACCTCTTCCGCCTTGCCTTAAGCCGGGTTTTCACGCTTTTAGTACGCTCGGACCGAGTGCGCCATCCGAGTAAACTAATGCATCTGATTGGACGGTTTTTCGTGACAACACCAAAATAGCCAATCAGAAGCATTAGTTTACTCGGATGGCGCACTCGGACCGAGCGCACTAAGACCGTGAAAACCTGGCTTGAGAGAAATATGCAAAGCTGACTGTCAACCTTTGCTATATAGGCGTGAGGTTATCTTATCTGTTTTGTTAATTTTTCGCATTTATTGGGACCCCGATACCCCGAAATAATATTTTTGTGTGTTTTTCTATGTCTTCTATAGTATAAAAGCAATGCCTGTTCAATTTAAGTGGAACGAAATATCCTTATTAAGGGCCTAATGGGGCCACATCGATGTAGGTAGTGTCGCGGTCCTATCCCGAACCATCTAGAATAGTCGCCGCATGCTGCGTTTTAGTAAACAATAAACGCTGCAAGCAATAATGACTCGTATGTCCACTAGCGTAAGGTGCAAAACTCTTTAAATGAGTAACTGTTCGAGCGACCTTGCCGCGTGTACCGAGTGTAGGTACGTAGTTACGGGAATGTTCTAGAACCCTGGCCGGCGGATATAAATAGCGGCCGCCGCGGCGCGCTGTCAGTTCCATTTGGAATAGCGAAGAGTGAACTTCAAGTGAACATACCTGCGATACGAGCGATAACCTACGACCTCAGCGATACTATTGGACTTCGATTGAACCTGCGATTGGAATCTACGTGTGGACTTCGTGTCGTGAAGACCTGCAGCCCAGACCCTGCGTGAATAAATCCTAAGAAGCTGTCATTGGTGTTTTACATCCAAATCCAGAACCCTAGCCCGTAACATTTGGTGTCAGAATTGGGGATTTGGAGATGCCACTGACTCCGAGAGAGGATACTTCTGGAGTGAGGACCAGGTCCAGAAGTGCTGCGGAGGCCACGCCCACTGCCCCTCAGGCCACGCCCACTGGCCATAGGGACACGCCCACTGGCCCCGCCCACCAGGCCACGCCCACCGACCAAGCCACGCCCCCTGGCCCCGCCCACCAGGCCACGCGCGTAGTGGAGACACAGCATACCTGCCCAGCGGCTCCGCCTACTGGCCACGCCTACCAGGCCACGCCCACCGCCCCCGTGCACCAGGCTCCGCCCACCGGCCTTGACCACCAGGTTTCACCAACCGACCAACAGGCTCCGCCTCGTAGCCACGCCCACCTGGCCACGCCCACCGAAGACATTAAACCTCAGTCACGTACAATGGAGGTTTTGGATATGTCGTGCCTGATGGCAATGCTGAAGGGCATGCGAGAAGAACAGAGCAAGCAGATGCAGTGCCTGCAAGAAGAACAGAGAGGCCTGCGAGAAGAACAGAGCAAGCAGATGCAGTGCCTGCAAGAAGAACAGAGAGGCCTGCGAGAAGAACAAAGAGGCCTGCGAGAAGAACAGAAGGCAGATCAACAGGTGATCCTTTCTGCCGTTACAAAGTTCAGTGATACGGTCGCTAAGCTACATGAAGATGTAGAGGTAGTGAACGAACGGGTTTCCGAATTAGAGGATGACCTAAAAAATGTGAAAACCGGCCTCACTGGACTAGAGCAGGAAGTTCGGCGTATTAAAGCTGCTGGAGTTACATCGAGCGGAGTTGTCAGCATAAACCACGGGCCTAAAGTGAAGGTGCCTCCGTACGATGGTACTACGTCTTGGGTCGCTTACCGCCAACAGTTCCAGACTGTCGCTGCTTCAAACGGGTGGACGGACGAACAGAGCCTGACAGCCCTCACCGTCGCGCTCAGAGGTTCGGCTTTATCTGTCCTGGAGGCACTGCCCACCTCAGGCAGCGAGTTCAAAGACCTGCTGGAGGCACTTGAGGCTAGATATGGTGAAAGACACCTGGAACACGTTTTTCGTGCTCAGCTGCGCGACAGGACTCAGCGCCTGGGTGAAGGACTTCAACAATGGGCGTTGGAAATTGAGAAGCTGGTTCGAAAGGCGTACCCTTCTGCTGATAGTAAGATGGTGGACACGAATATTTTACAAGCCTTCGTCGACGGGATCAAGGATCTTGAAATTAGGGCTGCAGTAAAGCTTCGCCACCATTCTTCATTAAAAGAAGCTCTGGCACACGCCTTGGAAGTAGAAGCTGTGCGTCATGATATCCGGCAAGGGTATAAACTTCGAGAAGTTACGGAGGAGGTTAAAGAGATCAAGACACCTCCCAAAAGAAACTCCGGGCCCATGTGTTACAAGTGTGGGGAAAGAGGGCATCTGCAATTCACGTGTCCTAAGAATGAAAGGCAACCGACCAAAACAGATGACAGACTGGATGCGCGTCTCAACAAAATAGAGCAGTGTTTGGAAGAGTTTGTGAAGAAGCATGACGCTGCGCCCTCCACCGCGAATCAGGGAAACGAATAAAAGCCAGGACTGCGGGGCGGGTACTGGCTGGAGCGGAGGAAGCCCCAGTAACCAGAATCTCACAAGCATGGAACGGGAACAGTCTATTAATACGCGGTGCAGTGAACAAAATAGAGTGCAAAATCACCCTAGATACAGGAGCCTCTAGAACAATAGTGAGACCAGACCTGGTGAAAGCTGTAGGGAGCCGCAAAGGCACCAGTTTAAGCAGACTTCTCTCCGCTTCTGGCCAGCAGATACCCGTCCTGGGTGAAAGGTCGGTTACGATATGCGTTGGGGAGGCGTCATATATTCACAACGTAATCGTAGCCGAAATTATGGATGATTGCATTCTGGGCCTAGACTTTATGAAAAAACACAACTGTCACATCGATGTCACTAACGGTGTCTTTAAATGTGGTGATGAGGAGAACTTCATACTTGGCGGTCCCGATGGAAATGTCACGTGCCTGAAGAAAATCGTAATACCTAGACGAGCACAAACTGAAGTAAAGGTGAAGCTGCCTTCAAGTCAGAAGAATCAGCGGAATAGGTGTGTGCTGATTAAAGATACACGAGACAGTGCAGCCAGTCAGAAATTGCTGACAGCAAGAACTCTCGTCTATGGAGGCAAGACCGCTGTAGTAAGGGTTGTGAATATAGGCGATCGTGAGATTACCCTTAGCAAAGGTGACGTTATTGGAAGGTGTGAGGAAGCCGTTTGGATGAGAAGCTGCCAATCATCTCCAAGCTCAAACACATCGAATACCAGGAGTGAAATTATAGTCACTAAGCTCCTTGAGGATTCTAAGAGTAATCTGAGCTATTCGCAAAGCATGAAAGCTAAGAGGTTGCTACTGCGCTTTAGGGATATCTTCTCTGACGAAGGAAATCCTGGAAGAACATCGTTAGTTCAGCACAAAATCGACACCGGACAGGAGCGACCTATTCGTCAGCGAGCGAGGCGCATACCGATTGCCAAAGAAAAGGAAGTACAAGACATGTTGGACGACATGAAGAGAAACAAGATTATAGAACCTTCTGCTAGCCCATGGTGTTCTCCCGTTGTGTTGGTAAAGAAGAAAGATGGTAGCACAAGGTTCTGTGTAGACTATCGACGGCTTAACGATGTGACCAAGAAGGATAGTTATCCGCTGCCACGAATAGACGATACCCTGGACACATTGAGTGGTATGAAATGGTTCTCGACATTAGATCTGAAATCGGGCTATTGGCAAGTGGAAATTGATCCGAAGGATAAAGAGAAGACAAAATAAATTCAAATAAATTCAAAATTCAAAATTCAAATAATTTTATTTCAACGTAAAGAATTTACATTCTATTTGCTGAATGTCAATGTACAATGTAAAGTGTAAGCCGCCGCCTTCGGGCCGTATTGTAGTGGAGAAAAAGGCAGCGGAAAAAAAAACTCCACTCTGACCATCTTTTCTCAAATCATCTTAAAACCAAATACATCAGTTGCCATATGTAAACCTAATAAGATTTCATGACTGCCATTAACAACCGCAAATGCATTAGTCAAATGTCTCACAATAATAGGGGAAAACATAAGTGCTGCGGCCAGACACACGAACAGCACTCGTTCACGAGCATAACGCAGTGCTCAGCCATCATCAGTCTCAACCATTTTGGAGGGAGATAGATGACCCGAACACCACGCTACCATTCGAATGACCTTTAGCAAACTTGCAGTTAAGTTTTTGTCAGTTATATAAGGTATCATATAGTTATTAATATGCAATCACGTCGTCTGTACACACTTGTATTATAAAATATATGTTATACTTAGTTATACTTAACAATAAAATCGCGGTGGAATTGGTTTACTACCACGGATTAGGATCGTTTATATAGTCGTCTATTCTATAATATGCCTTTTTACATAGCGAATTTTTAATGAAAGTTTTAAATTTATTTTCAGACAAGCATAGAACACGTTCTGGAATTTTGTTGTAAAAACGAACGCAGTAACCTACAAATGATGTGCCTACCTTGGCTAATCGGGATTTAGTACAAGCAACCTTGTTTCTATTCCTTGTGTTTACGTTATGAACGTCCCTATTTAATTTAAACATTGTTATATTTTTTCGGACATACATTATATTATCGAATATATATAGGCAAGCCAGTGTAAGAATGCCTATTTCTTTAAAAACGCTCCCTTAGCGATTCTCTACTGTTTAAGTTGTAAATAGCTCTTATTGCTCTTTTTTGCAAGACAAATATGGTTTCTATATCTGCTGCCCGTCCCCATAATAACAAACCATACGACATGACACTGTGAAAATAACTAAAATAGACCAGCCTCGCCGTCGACACGTCTGTAAGTTGTCTAAGACAGCCTTTTCAACTGGCAAAGGTCTATGGCAATTTAACGTGATGCCTTTTGGATTGTGCAACGCGCCAGCTACATTCGAACGACTTATGGAGTGCGTACTGGCCGGATTAGTTGGGGAAGCCTGCCTTGTCTACTTGGATGACGTCATAATCATGGGTACGGATTTTGAGGACCACTTACAAAATCTAGAGCAAGTTTTTAAGAAGATAATGGGAGCAAACTTAAAGTTAAATCCGAAGAAATGCAGTTTATTTAAGAACAAGGTTAGCTATCTCGGCCATGTGATAACCAGCGAAGGCATACAGACAGATCCAGCCAAAATCGAAGCAGTGCAAAAATGGCCTACTCCCAAAGACAAGACTGAAGTGCGAGCATTTTTAGGGCTATGCTCATATTATAGACGGTTTGTTAAGGGGTTCTCTGAAATTGCCAAGCCTTTACACAGACTGACTGAAGACAAGCAGTCATTTCATCTGGATGACACATGTGAGAGTTCCTTTCAAAAATTAAGAAAATGTCTTTGCGAGACTCCAATTTTGGGATTTCCGCAACCTAACGGCCAATTCATTGTAGACACTGACGCCAGTAACACAGCGATCGGAGGAGTGTTATCGCAGAAACAAGGCGACAGAGAGGTTGTGATGGCCTATTTTAGTAAATCGCTATCGAAACCTGAAAGGAACTATTGTGTGACAAGAAGGGAGCTCTTGGCTGTGGTAAAGACAGTACAGCACTTCAGCAAATATCTCCTTGGCATGCGGTTTACGCTTCGCACTGACCACGCCGCCCTGAAGTGGCTGTTACAATTTAAAAATCCAGAGGGGCAAGTTGCTCGATGGATCGAACAACTGCAGGAGTACGACTTTATTATTGAACACCGCAGCGGAAAGGCGCATGGAAATGCTGACGCACTGTCAAGAAGGCCGTGTCCGGAAGACTGCAAGCACTGTGCCAAACAAGAGACAAAGGAACTGCCATTGAGATTGACAAAAATGAGTCCATCGAGATCTTGGGAAGATGAGGCGATGAAAGAAGCACAGGAAGATGACGAAGATGTACGGCTCATTGTCGCATGGAAGAAACGAGGCGAGGACAAGCCAAGATGGTGCGAAGTCGCTCCTACTAGTGCTGTCACCAAGGCATACTGGGCTCAATGGGACAGTTTTATTCTTAGGAACGGAATACTTTACCGAAAATGGGAGAAACCTAACGGCAGAGAGTTCCATCTTCAGATAGTTGTCTCAAGAGATAAGGTACAAGATGTCCTTCGTGAAGTACATGACGGCGTGTCAGGTGGACATTTGGGCGTAAAAAGGACTTTAACAAAGATTCGAGAAAGGTTTTACTGGCTCCATTGTCGAGAAGATGTGCAAGATTGGTGCCGCAAGTGTGTTACTTGCGCCGCGGTGAAAGGCCCACCAACTAGAAGCCGAGGAAATCTGCAACTTTATAACGTTGGTGCGCCATGGGAACGCATTGCAGTTGATGTGGCTGGACCGTTCCCAGTAACGGAATCAGGAAATAAGTATTTCATGGTAGTTATGGATTACTTCACTAAATGGCCAGAGGTATTCGCCATACCCAATCAAGAAGCCACGACTGTTGCCTCCAAGTTGTTTGAGGAAGTAGTTTGCCGGTTTGGTGTGCCCTTGGAAATACACTTCGACCAAGGCAGGAACTTTGAGTCTCAAGTATTTCAAGAACTCTGCAAAATATTGGGAATGCATAAGACTAGGACCACCCCATATCATCCTCAATCTGACGGCATGGTAGAAAGATTTAACCAAACACTTGAGAGACATTTAGCAAAAGTCGTTGACAGGCACCAGAGAGACTGGGACAAATACATACCGCCATTTCTTCTGGCCTACAGAACGGCAGAACATGAAAGCACGAAGGTAACCCCGGCGCGTGTAAATTTTGGCCGAGAACTGAGAATACCAGTAGATCTGCTGACTGGAGGCCCTCCTGATGACTCACGTTCTCTACACGACTACATTTCCGAGTTACGTGAGAAAATGCGAGAGATTCATGCCATAGTACGGGAAAACGGATTGGAGTCGAGTGAAAAGATGAAGACTAGGTATGACCGCCGAGCAAATACAAGCAGCTTCGAAGAAGGAGCACTAGTCTGGCTTCACAATGTAACTCGACGAAAAGGAAAATCTCCGAAATTGCAGACAAGATGGGAGGGACCGTACAAAGTGGTAACTCGGTTAAATGACGTGACGTACCGAATTCAACGGCAGCCAAGAGGTGCACAAAAAGTGGTTCACATCGACCGCTTAGCTCCTTATCACGGCAGTAATGAAGATGCTCGGGACGAGCATCTCTAAGAGGGGAGCAGTGTCGCGGTCCTATCCCGAACCATCTAGAATAGTCGCCGCATGCTGCGTTTTAGTAAACAATAAACGCTGCAAGCAATAATGACTCGTATGTCCACTAGCGTAAGGTGCAAAACTCTTTAAATGAGTAACTGTTCGAGCGACCTTGCCGCGTGTACCGAGTGTAGGTACGTAGTTACGGGAATGTTCTAGAACCCTGGCCGGCGGATATAAATAGCGGCCGCCGCGGCGCGCTGTCAGTTCCATTTGGAATAGCGAAGAGTGAACTTCAAGTGAACATACCTGCGATACGAGCGATAACCTACGACCTCAGCGATACTATTGGACTTCGATTGAACCTGCGATTGGAATCTACGTGTGGACTTCGTGTCGTGAAGACCTGCAGCCCAGACCCTGCGTGAATAAATCCTAAGAAGCTGTCATTGGTGTGTAAATCTGGTTAGCCGTTATTCCATGATTGTGTAACAAACATCCAAACACCCACACGTCTTCACAAACTTTCACAATCATCAAATTAGTAGGATAATATAGTGTATAATATAATGTATGTAGTAGGTAATGCTTTTTCTTATAACTAAAACGTTTTCTAAGGAGTTATTTCCGACACCTTTCATTCAATTGTAGAGCCATTTGGAACATAATGATGACGTCGAGAGTAGAGGGGCAGTTGACCACACCATAAGTACTTACATATTTTATGTAATTAATCAATTTAACGCTGGCAAAATGGAAGAATAAATCTTAAAAAAATATATTTTGGGACCTCCCCTGTACCTAATTTAGGGATGTCCTCATCTTCTGTTTTGGTAGTCGAACATGTTAATGGCTGATCCATCGAGACAATCAAACTAAACTATATTTACATATAACAAACTATTAATTAAGTCTATGATTCATACCGACACCGATATTACGTGAAACTTAATCAACTAGAAATATTGCGTAAAGCGGTCAGCGTAGTGTAGAGTTATCTAGGTCTAGATTTAGATTTCCTTTCGAATAGTGTTAGTAAGACGGATTTTGTGGCATTGTGTAAGAAACGGAATATTTGATTGTAAAATATTGTTTTTTTTTTCTTCAGACAAAGAACTTCCTCCCTCTAACCCAAATTTAAATAAATAAATACATACATACATACATACATACATACATACATACATACATACATACATACATACATACATACATACATACATACATACATACATACATACATACATACATACATACATACATACATACATACATACATACATACATACATACATACATACATACATACATACATACATACATACATACATACATAAATACATACATAACCTCACGCCCCTGTATCCCAGAGAGGTAGGCAGATACCAGAGACTGCCACTTGTCACGATCCTGACAGATCACCTTCGCTTCATCAACGTTCATAAGACGTTGCACGCACGCCGGTTCCGGGTAATTTTTATCTTTTCCTTTTCTAATACATCCCCTATCTGGTCGATATATGTCCGCCTGGGACGACCCTTACCAACCCTTCCACTCACATTCGCAATAAGTATTAAAATTTGTTTCGTCAATCTTTCTTCCTTCATCTTCTCCACATGTCCAAACCAACGCAACATTCCTGTCTCAATTCTAGTCACTACATCCTCTTTCAGTCCACAACGTTCTCTAATCAGACTATTGCGTATCCTGTCATTCAAAGTAACACTACACATACTTCTCAAGGACCTCATTTCTACTGCATTTATTCTACTTTCTTGCTTCTTTTGCCACACCCAAGTCTCACTACCACACATAAGTGTTGGGACCAGCACGCCACTATGAATAGCCAATCTAGCTCTTTTGGAGATGTTATAATATGTTATAGTATCTAATTTATTAAGCGGAGATGGCGTGACGACCTCACGACTTTTCTGCCGGGCTGGCAGGAGGTGGCCATCAACAGAGAGGAGTGAAAGACAAACGGGGAGGCCCTTGCCCAGCAGTGGAACACAATCGAGGCTACTTAAAAAAAAATATACTGACTCTTGATTTTTTCCAGACTTACTCTTCGACTTCGACTTCGACAGACGACTTACAGTAATACTCTTAGTTTATGTGGAATTACCGGTGGTGGCCCCGTAGGAAAAACAATGAAGTTGGTAGTGATTTCTGAAGTTATAATAGCAGCGTGTGAAATTGGCAATCCGCAGTAGGTCTTTAAGCCCATACTCTCTCTCTCTTTCTCTCTGTGTGTAAGAGAAGGCCTGTGCTCTGCAGTGGAACGGTTAGGCGACATAAAATGACAGTTTACGTACAGTACTACACATCTCCCTTCGGGAATCTACGTTCGCGCAGACTAGGAAGAAGTGTAACGAAAGTACCCGAAGCTATAAGTACATTCGACATGATCTTTAACCGATACGGTTAAGGTGCAGAATTGATTGCCGCAGTAGCGCTACCTATTTCGCTCACGCTAATATTGCCAAACTAATAGTCACCTGCATCGATGACGTTGAATCAATCAAACAAAGGCGCGCGGCCTGCCATAAAATGAAAATATCTGATTGGTCGATCAACTTGCCGCACATCCAAAATTTGGTCATCTGCGCAGGTACATCCGCGAGACTTATTTCTTGTGCAGCACTGTACATCTGTACGTATTCAACGCTCGTGGCCTAGTCGAACGGAGTGATTGGAATCAATCACTTGAGTTAAGCAACAACAGGCGCGGTAAGGTGCAGGATGGGTGACCGTCCTGTGACTACCGCTAGTGGCATTTTTCCGAGCGCTTCCGTGCTTCGCAAGGCACGTTAAGCCGTCGGTGCCGACTGTCATGTAATGGCAGTTGTTAAGCCATGTCAGAGGCCTTATGGGCGGTTTGATAACTTCTGGCAGTAAGGCCCGCAACTGTCTTATAATCCTCCAACAACCCGGACTTGGCCCCCGTGGTGGAGTATGGCCTAACCTTCCTGCGATGCAGGAAGAGACCCGTGCCCCAGCAATGGGGACATACAGGGGTTGATAACGGACGAACGTATTCAACAGCTTACAAACGCGAGTGACGAAGGAATTCTTCCGCTTGCCGCTTGGTCTCATCCGACGGAAGATTAGGTTTCATCAGCGAGTCGTAATGGGTAATTCTTCTTCGGTGCGATTCGAGTTCTCGGAGGTCAGCCGGTGTTTTAGCACTTACAACAAATGGACTGCTCAAAGCAATCGGTTGGATCTCAACTCGACATTATATTATTTTTGTGTCTTGTTGCTGGGCAAAGGCCTCCCCTACTTTTTTCCATCCCTCCATGTCTCCAGCCACATCACACCATCCCGGCGAGAATGTAGTTCGGTCGTCCGAAAAGAAATATATTTCTAAAAAAAATATATTTTGGGCAACATTTCGTGGTAATATAAAAAATATTGGTCTTTTTTCACATTACTAATTATTACTTCAATCAAAATTAATTTTCGATACAAAAAATCTAATTTATGTTTATTAGGTAAGTATGAATGAATTTAAATTCAAATCAATATGAAGTTCTTCGCAACAGAATCTCTCCCCTCGCGCCGCCGTTTCGTGCTACCTGTCCTGCAAAACAATGACACTCACCTTCCTCCCCTCAAGGTCGAACATTGAATATAAACGTTACAACCTCGAGCGTGTGTCGATGTCGAAATGTTGACATGGCACGCCACCGAATCACTTATCTAGTTAGCGGTAGCCGCTTCCACGCTCGGTGCGGCCAGTGCTAGAGCACCGGACTCGTGACGTCACAGTGATTCGGTGATTCGATGATAAAGGCATGTAAATAAATTCGATGCCGCGCTGTTGGCTGGTTTAGATTACAATCTACAAATGACAATACATTGCATATAACAACTACCACCACCACTTGCGAATATCACTGTCGCACGCTAGCCAATCGAGTGAATACATGTTCCACTTTATATCCTTATGGTGAGGACATAGAGATGAATTTGGATCGCCAATACTATTAAAATATCAGAGTGAAATGGCTTGCAGGTTCGAATTTTGTTTCGTTTCTGGCACAGACTACACAAAGATACTACGGATTCTGGAGCATTTTAATCTGTGGCGCCGTCATCATGTCTGCCACTAGAGGACACTTCTCTAAGGAGGCTTATATCATAGAGGCCTCTCCTTGTTCTGAGCCATAGAAGAGATTGAAGTTATTCAAAAACACGGATGTCAAACAGTCTGTTGTCATCAGCAACAAGTTCGTTTTTCCTTTTAATCTGTGGCAAGCATCAGCAGTTTTTTAGATTTTCAGTCAATTTTTACTAGTTTTCAACACGATGGTTTTGAGCGTTTTGAGAATATAGACGTATGAGAATTTAGACATTTTTATTCATATTCACCTTTCTAATTGCAATTCCAGTTGCTGGGATACCAGACGAGTTGTATGAATACCACAAACAGTTTCACAAAAGGTAGGAAATCAAGTCACTGGGCACAGATTTGTTTTTTCAAAAGTTTCTCAGAAAGTTGTTGGATTTTAAAACCCGAAACTTCGGATCCAACAGAAAACTTATTTTTTCAGTCCTAGTATAAGTTCTAATCTAAGGGCTTTTAAAGTTTAACATTTGTATTACGTTGCAATTTTTTGTTATTGTAAATTTATTTTTATAAATAACTAGTTTAAATAGTATTCTACAAGTAGGTACCGACACATAATTTTGTGAGTGATGTTTTCATTTAATTACTAGCTGACCCAGCGAACTTCGTAACGCCTAACAGTCTATTAATTATTTTTTTTCTCCGTAAGAACCATCCTCGTACTTCAAGGAATATTCTAAAAAAGAATTAGCGAAATCGGTTCAGCTGCTCTCGAGATTTGCCCTTACCAACACATTCAGCGACTCATTTTTATACTATAGAGAAGATTTCTAAAATAATATGTGACGTTACTCTATGAGTAGGTTGTAGAAATGTGACCACCAGGTAATGGAGGAGATCCAAAAACCATTAAGTTCATGTGATGTATTCTATGGATGACCCCAAATGACTCTGCACTTTACAGAGAGGTCAGCTCAACCGGTTATCCATGTCAAAGAAGAGACTGGATCCCGCCGTCCGCGAGGAGGAAATAAATCTGGCACCACTTCACCTAGTCCTTCGCCGTCCTCGGTACCAAAGGATGTCTCTCAGGCAGAATATGATGAGGGGCAGGAAGCACCAAGAGTCCCGTCTAAGTATGAACAATCCAAGATAGAGTTTGGCCTTATTTTACAGAAAAAAACTACAATTGGTTTATTACGACAATTCGATTGATATTATGAATCTAAAAAACCTATTTAGAGGCTAAAAATTCCACCCATGCCGGGATTCAAACCCGTGACCTCTGGCTATCCGTGCCAGAGGATAGCCAAAGGTCGCGGGTTCGAATCCCGGCATGGGTGGAATTTATTTTTAGCCTCTAAATAGGTTCTAAAAATTGTCCTTAGCACGGGTTAGTGCATTAAAAATAAAAATAGTATAATTATGAATCTAGTTCTATGAAACGTGATCCCGGTCACTGCAAAATAGCTGTTTGTTACTATGTCGGACGTAACAAAACCCCATAATATACACCCCAAAAAGTCCCTCATGACCGCGAATAAGATGTCAGCCATTCCATAGACACCAGTGGGATTAAAATGAGATTTTAAAACTATCTCATGATGGCATGGAGCCATTAACATTCGACAGGGGGATTATCACGTACCTACCTATTTGTATTTTTCTGGCACTTCACATGAACCTACATTAAGTTTTAATTATCCGCTAATAACGGCCGTTTTTAGCAGAAATCGATTAAAGCCCTAGGAGTCCTAGGATACTACGTTATAGGCTCTATGTTCTAAAAATACTTAACACAAATATCACGATTTTCGATGTTTAAGCTTTTTGAAATGACGTATTATTTTAAATAACAAGTTGTGATTTTTATTCTATTGGTGGTGGTACTTACCACCCAAAACCGCTCCAAGCGTGCCTCTTTTTGACGAACTCCTTCTTTCTCCTTTTTAAGCTCCGACTCTGAAAAAAATCTTTAATAGTTATGTCACGGATGTCATTGACATCCGTGAGTTATGTAGACTTATTGAGAATGTCACTTTAAGTAGTCTGTGGTACAGATAGTACCTTTATGTAATCTGTGGGTACAGATTATTTATTTTGGGCACGGATCTAAACCTAAAAGTATTTTTTGTATTTTTATGTTTGCAATGCACAGATTTCACCTGATTCCACCTGTGAAGAAATGCTGCTATTTCATACCCGATTTGAGGATAGCCACTGCTCTGATATGCGTATTTGCTATTGTAAGTTCCTCTTAAAATACTTTGGGAAAAAATACTTCATTGAACTGAAATCCATTGGGGCTCATGCATACTTTCCTCGTTGGGGGTCAGAGGGAAAGTCTGTGACCAACTTTAGCCTCCAACCGTTAAATTATATTGAATGCATCGTTGGTCTATCACTATCACTTCTGATGACCATGCTGGAGGTCGTGGGTTCGATTCCCGTCGTAGATTTCAAATGGCCACAGTCTGGGTGTATGTTGTAGTATAAACACTGGTTACCGTAACTCAGGGTATCCTCGAATAGTTTGGGACCAGAAAAACTATTAAGTTGTGTGTGCTTAGATTGTTGACACCGTTGTTATAGATCCCACAATAACTTTAAAAATATAGTCGGCATTGCTTGAACGAAAAATGTTTAAGCTGCATTTGAGTGATTTAGAGGAATCGTTTTTCTTTTTCAAATTGGTAGTTCCTGATTAATACACTCTCATGTATTTCAGTCAACCAGTCCATCGATGACATGGCTGCTTGTAAGACACTCGTACTCTGTACAACTCACTTGTTATTTGGACTACGCGAACAAAGTGGTGAGGATACGATAAAAAATTATTTTTTTTGATTTGATATTCCAAGTAGAGCTTGCTTTATTTAGTATGCTTCAGTATGCTTAAATTCCAGTGACCTTTAAAACAAATGGTGTGCGCCATAATTTTAGTGGTCAAGACTAAATACTATACACCTATTAGATATAATCTTGACACGATATTATTCAGCTGTGATGACATGTTAGATTTTGTATAGTATAATTAAGTAATACTTGGACTCTTCCTCTCTTCAATATTAACAGGCACATCAAAAGTAAAGTTTTATTTTATAGTGATAACCAACTATATTGAAGCCGTTAGGAATATACATTACTTAATAGCGCTGGAAATTATTTCGTCTTTGGATATAAATACCTATAATTATCATCATTATAACATATTTTGAATAACGCTTTTGACTACTCATCGAAAGGTATTTTTTTTTCTATAGGTACAGTTATTTATTATATTGCAGTTGTAACATTTTATTCCATCGTATGTTTTGCGAAGTAGCATTAGGTTTTTATGTTAAAGTCAATATTTATGTAGCACCTAATGCAAAGAACGTAAGCACTGAGTACCTATTTGCTTGTAATGAGTCGTTTTAGCACAAATTCACAAAGCACTTCAACGATGGCGCTTATAGGCGCACACCTGCCCTTCTATTACGTAGCATTCCAGTCTATCGAGTGAAGCATTTAGACGACTCCTAAGTGTCAAAAAATGTATGCATTTGACAGCCGAAGTAGCTTAAAAATAATGTAAAAATCAACGACACGTCTGTCAAAGCAGAGAGCGTCTTAGCCACAGAACAATTAAGTCTTAGCGCAGATTGTTACTTGTGATGCTGAAAACGGCTCATTTAATGACCTGGACCCCTTTGTTCCAGCTAAGCTTTGGCATGGGTTTGAGAGATATCGACTTAGCAAAGTCGTCCAAGAATAACTCTGACGCTGGCGGGAATAAATCAGATGACGGTGTAGGCTTAAGAATCAACCCTGAAGCTAAATCGCCAGATTCGGAAACCACGAAATTAACATTTAGCACCGCAAAGCCAAGTACTGGTACCGAAACACCAAGCACTACAAATTCATATTCCGTCACTTCCACCCTAAAATCCGGCACCACCACTTCAGAGGCCATTCCTGTTAATTCTACTTTTGAAATAGTTCAAAGGGCTCACGTCTTCAGTGACTATGAAAGTGGAAACAGTGAACAGGGGATAAGCTTCATAAGCTTGGAGGATTCGTCTACCAGCAGTTCTGGCAATCGCGGCTTAAGAATCATGGCCTGGATTAATTTTCTTATCGACCTCGCTTTTGTAATCTGTGCGATAATACTACTGACGAAGATATTTAGGGTATGCATTGACTTTAGTATCCATAAGCCGACTTTACATTTCACTTCACAGTACCTACCTACTATATTTTAAGGATAGAGAGCGCTACGAATTGGTGATTTCAAGCGCCGATGCATTTGCATATTCATGGTATTTTTTCACGATGTTCTCCTACACCTTAAGCGAGTGGAATTTATACAAATTCACAAATGTTTGAGTAAATTTGAAAACAACGTGGTTGTTGGACAACCGCTTCATTTCGTTTAGTTGCACCTAAAATATACAAATATTTTTATCATTTGTTGTATCTGCATCTCCATTATATGCCTTAATGGTTGAGAGTGACTCAATTTAAGTACCTGGGTCATTAGGTCACAGAAAACTGACGTTGACTTGGAAAGAGAACGCCGGGCATTATCTAGTAACGTGATTAAGCCTACACGAGGGAAAATATATTTATTTAAAACTTACTGCAAAGCTCTATACACGCGAGGAAACTGTGGAACAGCTAAACCAAACAAGTTTATAGGTAGGATGCTCTGCGTGTTCAGTAGCTACCACAACGCTTTCAGGGAAATGCAGGGGCGGCGTTCAAACACAGCAGTTATTCGTTAGCGAATGGCGACCCTGGTGTTTACAGTCCGCAGTAGCGTCAGTTTTCTTCTCAGGGTGATCGGGAACAGTCCACCCCAGCCCTAGCCCCATTCTCAAGCTTAGGGCATCCATCAAAGTCAACCCTAACAATAAATCTAAGTTTGACTAACTATAGGTTAAGGTATTAAATTTACTAACAGTCTCTGAAGTTGCCTATGATACCTATTATTTAAGTTTGAAATAAATATTTTCAATTTGAATTAGCATGGGATGTTTGTGCCAATTTATGAAATCTATAATTGAAGCAGAATAAAATTTTTCTTATTGTAGATTTTTTTCATGTGCCAAATTCTGATTACCTACCTATTGAGCAGATTTTTTTTTTCAGAAGCCGCACAGAAAATACATCATACCTTTTATGATACTGGCATTGATGTCTACTTTATTCTCTCTGTTGTACGCGTTAATCAACTTCGGAATGAGTAAAAAAGAAGAGGGTCGTTTTCCTGTGTGCGTAATCTTCTTCACCACATTTGATGTTGCATGTGAGTTGTTTTTTATGCTACATTCCATTGTACGGGTTTTTCTTGGACAGCTAATTGGCTACTTGGACTTCAAGATTAACTTTCCAAAATGGGATTGTGGGATGTAGCTGGAATTACAATTAGATATGCTTTTTGTTAAGGGAGTTACTGCATTTGCCTTGCTGATTACGCTGGATTACAATCTGCCGTTTTTTATTTGTAAATTATGGCATCAGTGTGGGAGTTATGAATTCTTTGTTTGGTTACCAAGTTTGGATACCAGAGCCCTGATTCTAGGTATAAGTTTCCACAGGCTGAAATCTTTAATGTTTTCTTAAAATCTCCAGTTTGTCATAAATTATTCGAATGTGTTGTTTTCTCTTCGGAATGAAAAAATTACAGAGAGGGAAGAGCGGACCGGTCACGCAATTGTTACTGCTTAAATACAGGTATCTATTTTAACTGAAATTAATTTTTTGTTTCAGTGTGGTTGTACTTCATAGTAGTGGTTAACTCTTACATGATATCCATTAAGTGGCCTCGCGTTCATACAGAAGAAAGTGAACCTATTCAGTCTCAACCGAATGATTAGTATTCATAAGTTGTCTATTTGATTTCATCAATAGATTGAAACGGGGTTGCTTGTTAGAAACAGATAGACTCAAAACGGGTTCAAAACATGTTTAACATGATCATTCTGTAACTCAAATTAATACGATTTTATTAATGTATTTACAGTTTTATAGGCTAACGTGTGTGTTCTTGATTTTTGCTTGTACTTTAAATGATATTGGATACTCTTTGTTAAATGAAATACTATTTGGTAAATGAGAATACATAAGTGTTTATTAAAAATGTAATTGTAACTTATTGTTTTCTTTTAAAATTCCTACACTGATTAAATAAAATTCTACTCAGCCTATCGTGTAATATCATACAAGTATGTACCTACAGTCCATATAGACAATTTCCGAATAAAGATCAACGCTATATTTCACACGTAAGTATAAAGGTTTTATTAGTGCTGTCGACTGTAGGTACCTTCTACCGCAGGACCACGTACGTTTTTTTTAACAACAGTTTATTAATAGTTGATAATGACCTACACTTTGATATACCTACGTTGCGTAGCAGAGTCTTCTACTTATTTATCTGTGGGTTTAATGGCTATACGATTTACATCGAATTATCATAGTAACCCATGTAGGTATTGTGGTTTTATGAAATGGGGCTGTTACAGCACCGTACGGTGCCCTAGTTTCTGTTTTAATAATAAATATTTTTATTTATCAAGACACATTATTGTATCATTTGTACTACCACTTGGACAACTCGGTAGTACTACCTACTGATCCGGAGCGAATCCGTGTTTAGTCAACCATATTTTCACAAGACAATATTTTTACAGAACCAAAACAGGAACTAAATTTAAAACTGACGTGTAAAAAAGACAATATGTAAAAAAAGGCAAAAAAGGTCTGTCACCAACAGGGGCCCAGATAAACTGTAGAGTTTCCGTAAAACATGGAAATAGATACAAAATTTTCCATCGGTAAACATCTTCGAAAATGACTCCCATTTTGGCCGTAATTGGTAGTAATTAACCGATGTTCGCGGCTACATTGTGAACCTTAATTATCATGAGCCGGTCGATAACGATCGGCTGTGCTAAATGAGTTATGCCCAGCTAATTGTTATGCTGTTATCACTCAATGCATTCCGTGAGTGAGTAGTTATGTTTGTAAAGTATACAATAATTTGTAATAAAAAAACTTACGTACTTACAAAACCAAAACCTAACTGCTAAAGTCTTAAGGCTTCTGTTAGGTACTGTACTGGTGTAGTCTCGCTCACACAATCAAACACTATTGAGTGTGAAAGGAATTGTAGACTTTCATAAATTAATTATGTCTGAGTTAAATGTAAGAATGATAGTTCCATTTCATAAAAAGTAGTTTTAACATTGTATTTATTTTTGTTGGTATTTGGTTCAACTTACATCTGCGAATAAGCCAACATTAGTTATGTAATAAAATTAATCGTAATATTTAGGTACCTACATATTTAATAAGTTTTGTATATTTAAAAAATGTCTAGATCTAATAAACGGCAGCGGTTTATTAATTTTAATATCAAAATTTCTTAGTCAATAGCAAACATTTCTTAAATGTTCTTAGTTTTATTATGCAGCAATCCGCAGAACATTATTTTATCAAAAGTTTTATTTTGGCATAATTTGTATTATATGTATGTAGGTATTACAATCCTAAAAAAATATTAAGTGCGAGCGAGACGGCATGCCAGACGAACAGAAGGCTTCGGCCACTTTCGAAACCAAAGGTTCGAAACCAGTTTCGAAAAGAGAATTATTTTTCTTTTCAGGAAACCTGGTTTCGAATAAAGAAAAATCATTCTGTTTTCGAAGCTGGTTTCCAATACAGAATATAAAATCTTCTTTAGAAACTCTTTCATGGATCAAGGGTATGCACAAAACCATTTTTTTTTATAGGACAAATGAAATGAAATCTTCTACCTCAGCATACACAGATCGTAGACCGGACTTCCAAGGCGGAAGTATGGGTGTACTCGTATTTCTACATTAGTTACGGGAGTGAGTTCACCACTCCTGCCGTAATCCTGAGTGCCGAACCTTGTGGTGATGTCCGCAATATTTTTTCTGTTACCTACTGAAAAAGAAAAAGACTTTGTTGTAAACTTTGTTATGTTTACATACAAAATGTTACTCACAATTTTAAAAACCTTTTTGGAGGCTAAACATTCTACCCATGCCGGGACTCGAAAACGCGACCTCTGGCTAACCGTGCCAGCGCTCTCCCAACTGAACTGATGGGCGACCACCGACATCAGTGAAATTTCGAACCTATTTATTACAATACTTATACTCTGTACTACGTACAGGCAGCTAATGGGCGGATAGTCGCCCATTAGCTCAGTTGGGAGAGCGCTGGCACGGTTAGCCAGAAGTCGCGTTTTCGAGTCCCGGCATGGGTAGAATTTTTAGCCCCTAAATAGGTTTTTAAAATTGTCAGTAAAATTTAGTTTGTTACCATTTTACAACAAAGTTTTTTTCTTTTACAGTAGGTAACAGAAAAAATATTGCGGACATCACCACAAGGTTCGGCACTCAGGATTACGGCAGGAGTGGTGAACTTACTCCCGTAACTAATGTAGAAATACGAGTACACCCATACTTCCGCCTTGGAAGTCCGGACTAAGATCTGTGTATGCTGAGTGCTTAGTGCGAGTTTGACAGATCCAATCGAATAACTTTACTACCGCGTTAATCGAGCATTGAGTAGTGAGTATGAGTAAGTTAACCGTTCGAACTGGCAAAACGCTGTCACAGTAGAACTCGCACTCGCGTTTATTCGTGTTTTGGAGGTAGAAGATTTCATTTCATTTGTCCTATAAAAAAAAATGGCTTTGTGCATACCCTTGATCCATGAAAGAGTTTCAAAAGAAGATTTTATATTCTGTATTGGAAACCAGCTTCGAAAACAGAATGATTTTTCTTTATTCGAAACCAGGTTTCCTAAAAAGAAAAATAATTCTCTTTTCGAAACTGGTTTCGAACGTTTGGTTTCGAAAGTGGCCGAAGCCGAACAGAAGCCTTAAGCAAGGCCTAAATGAGGCCATTGTATTTTAATTAGAGCTCTCAATAGAGTCTTAATTCACTGTACAGTCTACTAGACGTTTATTGCACTTCGCTCTTAGATGCTCTTAAAGTTTACCAACTCAAATCCAGTTTACTTATTGCTTCACGTGGTACAACAGTTCTTGAACAATAAGGTAACAACAGACTGTGTGACATGGACGCTGTAAGGGCACTGCCATATAACAATTTACTTAAATAAACATTAATAAAGAAACAAAACATATTTTTTTACTAAAAAAAATCTTTTAACTATGTCCGCCAGGTGAGTCTACGGAAAAGACATTTCTAGTAAAGTTGTATTTGTCCATCTTTACTTGTTGTCAATTAAATATAAATAAAACTCTACTCTAATTATAGGTACCTAGATAGTTATTCTATCCATTACTTTCTATTGGTTTACCTTATAGAATGGACTCAAAGAAAATAGATTACGAAAATCTTTCCTAAGAAGCGCCATCTATCGGGGAATAGCAAATCGAGTGGTAGTTATCGAGTCTGAAAATAAACAGACGCTATCTGTCGGTGAATAGCTAAATTGTGCACTTAGCAGTTGGGTAACAGAACAATATTTGGATACTGCGGCCCTACGTTATTTTGATTAATTGCTCGATGTTTTCATGGATTAAAATAGCTTTGTTCCTTGATTATATCTTTTGAACGCATCCAAAACTCGCCATATAGATATTTTATAACAATGATCAGGGGCATTATTACGTAAGTATTCACTGAGTTGAATGACGTTGATTTTTACTTTTTTTTAAGCTACTCCGGCTGTCAAATGCATACATTTTTTTACACTTACTAGTCGTCTAAATGCTTCACTCAATAGAGTGGAGTTCTACGTAATAGGAGGGCTGATCAATTTAGTAGAGCATCTATACCTAACATGCCGACTTCACATTCCAGAGATAGTGGCTGTAGATAGTGGGTACCAGATACCAGCAAGGTCTAATGACTACTCGCACACTGTGAAATTAAACATCGTAAGGAAAACTGAGTATCTCAGGTATTGAAATACCTACCATAACTACCTCAGCGATTGAAATTTCCAATCCGCAGTGCCTATCTCACAGAGAGACTATGGGCTTAAATACCACGCGGGTCTACTGCATTTATAGTTTATTTGTTTTTAACAAGAACGTTAGAACATCCTTGGTTTTTACGTGATTTACTGGGTTGTTTCGAATCACGGCACTAGCTCAAACAAAACTACTTAATATAATTACAAATGTTGTGTATTCATTTACGTACTTATATATACTTACGTATTTATTTATATACTTACGTATTTATTTATTTAATATTGGCTTAAGTGTACGAAAATTAGCTGTTTGCTGTTATGTACCTATCTAGGTGTATAGAAAAGGCAAAATAAAACAAAAGATCGTGACAAAAATAGATTTTATACTTTTTTCAACACGAATGGAATTAACTATAATTAAAAGTGCTAAGAGTCAAGAGTACTTCTAGACAGTTCAACCAAATATCGAGATTATTGGTGTAACACCTCTATATTACATTACGTTTTTTTCAATACAAAAAATACCTACGTTATCAACCCTTATACTTGGCCCCCGTGGTGGAGTATGGCCTAACCTTCCTGCGATGTAGGAAGAGACCCGTGCCCCAGCAGTGGGGACATATAAGGGTTGATAACGTAACACATATATATATTTATAATAATTAATACATATAAACTTGGTACATTATTATGTAAAAAAGAAAGACATGTATACTGATTAAAGGTTACACTTAATGTAACATAAAGTACTGAAGTACTATGAGATGGACCAGCCAAATAATAAGGTAATATAAAAGTAGGTAGCTATTAACCGTATGTGGTAATAACACCAGACAGTAATTGTTTATGATCAATAAATAAAACTAGATAAAGTAAAATTAATGTCTACCTAAATGCGACAAATCTGCCAATGAAAAATTTGAACTTCGCTCAAAATACTTTACCCACTTAAAGTGTTAATCCAGTGGTTTTATAATATTCGTTACATGATGCCGGCAGTCCAACGACTAAATTATATCTTTTTTAGAATTATCTTTAAAGTAAGTTTGTACGGTGAATTCGCGAAAGGAGTGCTCTTAAAACGGACCTAGACCTTGCATACTAGCAGACCTTGACCCAACCGGCTCGTGGTGACGTCATAGATAGACGTGGTGATGTCGTGATACCCGCTAGCAGGCTAGACCGCCTCCCTCGTTGCGCTCGAGTTCGCGCCGCACGTATTCTGCTTGCTTCTCACTTAGGCCCAGCTGTGCCACCTGCGACATAAAGATAATAGTAGATTGTATCATAAAATCATATGTTTATTTTATTTTGCTCCCTTATCATTATTATTTATTTATTTCAGGCAAAGCCCAATTATAGTGTTAGCAACAATTTGACTTATGCTATGTTAGTAAACTATTTACAGTGTATGATGCGAGGGCGCTCTTTTAGGATTTTTTAGCGCTCTTTCAGGGTTTTAGCCTCGCTGCGTTCGGGATTCTACTATCCCGAATCCCTCACTTCGCTCTGGATTCAAAGTACGTCGCCCGAGCCAAAATATAGGTTGGTGGGTAAAGTTGGGGGTATATTTTGACCCGAGTGATACACTCTACTTTTCATGACCCACTATGAGAGAATAAAAGGCGCCTCATTTTTCAAAACAAAACCACGAGTTTCTAATAATCCGTGAAAATTTATGAAAACGCGGAACGGAACTACAGTTCGCGCGTTTTTAATTTCATTTTTCTTTTTTTATTCAGCCGGCGGCGCGGCGGCGGCGCAAATCTGGGCGGTCGAACCAGCCAGTCTTTAATTAAACAATATTTGCGTTCGATTTCTTTGGTGCTGCACACTTAAATGTTGCAAAATCAAAAAGTGCGCGACATAAATAATTGCGACGCACTTATCTATCTATAATCAGCCCACAGAGAGGATTAAAAACTAATTACTGCCTGTTAAGTTTCCTATAGAAAACACATTATTTAAGATTAGTTTATGTAAGTAAATAATTATAAATAATATAGAACATAATTAAAACTGTTTTTATACGGATTTATGCCCGTTTATTACATTTTTACACCTGTCACCTCAGTCATCCGAGACCACGGCACCTGAAAAATTGCCCCACCTGGAGACAAAAAAACCCCCTGTCTTGGATGTTGTTTAGTGAGGTCGTTGTCTCTGGTTGCCACGACACAGGGTATCCTAGTGTGGGGCCAGAAGTAATGTATGTGCCTGTATGTAAATATCAATCAATGAAATCATTTATTGCCATAAATTACAGAACATTATGATGTTGCATGGATAAAATTGTAGTGCAAATGTAATTTTACCGATATTGGCGTAGCAATTTTAAAATTATTGATATTTTAAATTAATATTTAGAATGCTTAAATAAATACAACAATATATGATAAATTCCGCTATTCACATTTGTACCTAACATTCGTAAATCAATCAATTAAATAGGAAGTCAACTAATATTTCGACACAATAATAACCAAGTTACATATAAAAAAATATTATATGTTGTTATTGGTTTCTAAGAACGAAGATCTCTTCGTATGTCTTACAGTTTTAGACATTCCCAGACTGATCGTTCAAACTGAGCCACCTCGTATTTGGATAAAATGTCGGTAGGTACCTCCTGTTCGAACTGAGCAATCCCGCCGACTCCGACGAGGTATCCGTTGAGCCTCGCGGCCAGGTGCGAGGTCTGCAGCTTGGCCGAGTCCAGTCCCAGGCTGCGGCACAGGTCCTTGTGGCCCTGCAGCCGGTACTTCTGGTGGTAGCTGGAACGTTCAATGGGCACACTGTAGCTTAACTCAACGGGCTAAGGGTCGTCTTGTTTTCTGTTTGTAATGACTAGATTCTAATCGACTCTAGATTTTTAAATGAATTAAATGAATATATTTTTTTATGTTGCAGCGTCCCACTGCAGGGCACTGAATCGTAAATAATTTATTTAAAAATCTAATTTCCGTTCTCATTATCTAAGCTAATAATATTATCAGTTTCTGAATAATTTATTCATGAACATGGTTAAAAATTTAATAGGCCATAAACATACTATTGTTATTTATTATTAATTATTATAATACAAAAGATTATGTACAAGAGTATTTCTTAACGATTCGCGATACTCATACGTAGTTATATATTAAACGAGTCAAATCGCGATTATTTATTAGGTAGAACGTAATAACCTTATTTCCCGACGTTTCGGCAGCGTTACCGTTGCCGTGGTCTCGGGTAGACCACGGCAATAATCGCGATTTGACCCGTTTGACCCCGACCCAAGAGGCAGACTTGTTCATTGTTTGTTTATTGTTCATTCCATGTAACCCTTATATAAAAAGGTAACGTTATTAAGTTTTGATGTAGAAGGTAATTTCGAAAACTAGCAGTTAAAATACCACTTATTTTGTAGGGTGCACACCGGGGTATGGACAGGAACTCCAAAAGTGGTTAAAATGTTCCTTGGTTAGGGCGCTTGCACGAGGTCGAATCCTGCTTCGGCACCTGAAGTTGTCTTTCCATATCTACTCGTTATACTTACTCTTCAGCAGGATAAAAGGGTCCGGCGCGCGCGATCTCAGTCCTAAGCTGGTCCTTACAGCGTTCCTGCATCACTTTGTAGGAGGCCTCGGCCGCCGCTCGCTGCTCTTCCGTATGGTAAAGGATCATGGATTGGTACTGGAATGGGCAAAACGTGGTTTGGTTTAAGTAGGCTACTGTGTTTGTATCAGGCTGCAATTTCAGATAGTGTTGTTTACTTCTAAATAGTCTTTTAACTTTAAAAAACCTATTTAGAGGCTAAACATTCCACCCATGGCGCGGTCAGGTGCAGGATGGGTGACCGTCCCGTGACTACTGCTAGTGGCATTTTTCCGAGCGCTTCCGTGCTTCGCAAGGCACGTTAAGCCGTTGTTGCCGGCTGTCATGCAATGGCAGGCTTGATAACTTCTGACAGTAAGGCCCGCCACTGTCTTACAATCCTACACCAACCCGGACTTGGTCCTCGTGGTGGAGTATGGTCTAACCTTCCTGCGATGCAGGAAGAGACCCGTGCCCCAGTAGTGGGGACCTACAAGGGTTGATAAAGAATTTACTTCACATTATGGCCCAAAAACTGCGAGTAACACCAAACTATCATGCGTCAGAGAAAAGAACATGTGAGCTGTGTTTGTGATTGCTCAATTTATTTGGTTTTTTTAACCATTCTTTATGTCATGTAAAAATATTTTTTCATAATCGATTAAGTGTGTACATAACAATATAATCTCCTCAGTCTTGACTGGTTTTATATTGTTATTTTCACGGTCAGTACTCAGGATAGAACAGTCAGTACAGAAGATAAATTCACGCCTGTATCACTGAGAGATATACAGAGACCACGTTCGCCACTTACCACCGTCTTGATTAAGTATGTCTTTATTAAGTGTACCCAAAGAGCAATGGAGCGGGCCAATAGCAAGATCACATATCGACCGTGTGAGAAACGTCGATATTCGGTCGTAGATAAAGTCGAAGATTTAGGCACACGTATCATAAACCTAAAATGGAGATGGGCGAGGCATTTAGGAAGTCAGCGGGTGGACTAAGCCACTGAGTAGTGGCCAAGAACGGATCAACGGTCGGTGGGCAGCCACCAGCCCGTTGGGCCGACGACATTGTGAAAGCGGCTGGGAAACATTGGAGGAGACTAGCAAAGTACCGGATGGGTTGGCGTGGAAGAGAAGAGGCCTATGTCCAACAGTGGGCACTGTTTACGGACTGATTAGTTATGTGACTAACCAATAACGATATCGAAAATTGAGATAAAGAGTATTAAATAGGGTGTGCCTACCTGTCTCTTCAGTTTAGTGGTGAGTCCGTACTCGTGGTTGGCCCAGAACATGTCGAGCAGCTCTTCGTAGGTCAACTTCTTCGGGTCGAAGTCCAGATTGATCACCTCCGTGTGGTCGCCACTGGAACCAAAGAAAGGACTAAATACAGTAACTTTTAACAACTGTAACATTTGCAACACCGTCACTTATAGCGGTGGGAGTGGAGCGCTAGAACGCAATCGGGCGGCCGTGGGTTGGAATCCCAGCATGTACCAATGACTTTGCAACAAGGCGCGGTCTGGTGTAGCATGAGTGACCGTCCCGTGACAGCCGCTAGAGATATTTTTCCGAGCGCTTCCGTGATTCACAAGGCACGTTAAGCAGTTGGTGCTGGCTACCGTCGATGGATGGCAGTCGTTAAGCCAAGTAAGATCCCTTAGGGCGGCTTGAAAACTTCCGACAGTAATTCCAGACACTTGTCTTGCACGCCTCCACCAACCCGGATTTCGCCCCCGTAGTGGAGTATGGCCTGTACCTTCCTCAATGAAGAGTGGGGACATAACGGAACCATAATAGACGGTCACCCATTCATGCACTGAACGCGCCCTATGTTGCTTAACCTTCGTGATCGTTTAAGATCACTCAGGCAGCCGGGGCTTCGAGCGACTTTACGTAAAGAATATTTTATAAACGATAAATGAGGCATAACAAAATTTTATCGACTATTATCTCGTCACATGCCGCATATTGCAAGTACGATGACGATTTCAGTTTCTACTTTGTGAAATTATCATTACTTACTAAAAATCTATGGACTACTGCCAAATAAACATTCCTCTACACTTTCAAAGTAGTCAATACAAGTGAGTTTTTTTTACACCGACCTTGAGGCTTTTTACAGCGATAGAAGTAGTAAGCATATTTCACTGTTTCTAGATAATTATATTATTCTATTGGATGTATATCTATCATTATCATTACTTAGATCTGCTCTTCTTTTTTCTGGATGAGCAATACAGTTGTGCAAATCTATCCATAACTGATCCCAATTGTTTATCTTAAAGAATATCGACGAAGCCATAGGTTTGTCAGGATAGTGGGAAGTGGAAAACCTTGGCCTCTGCCTACCCCTCTGGGATACAGGCGCAATGGTGCAGCCTATATACGTCTCACTGTAGAGCACAGGCCTTCTCTCGACGAGAGAGACTATGGGATTAATCACCACGCGTGCCCACCGCGGCTTGGCAATTTCAAGCATCGGGGAATGTGAACACCAGAGAGCTTAGTGCGAGTTTGACAGATCCAATCGAATAACTTTACTACCGCGTTAATCGAGCATTGAGTAGTGAGTATGAGTAAGTTAACCGTTCGAAATGGCAAAACGCTGTCACAGTACAACTCGCACTCCAGTTTATTCGTGTTTTGTCTGGTAAACGTGTTCATTTCTCAACGTAAACCATTACAACTCGCGCTCAGCAATTTTAATTTCCATACTTGTCGCTAGGTGGCGCTTCCTCGATGCCATAGAAATATGAGTTTACGTTAACGCGATCGAGTAGTTAAAAAACTCGCACTAAGCACTCAGAGGCACTTAAGTTTCCTCACGATGTTTGCCTGCACCGTCAGCGAGTGGTATTGCTACTGTTACTTCACAAATGAACGTAACTTAGAAAACAAGCGTGTGATTATGTAATACTAGCTGTGCCCCGCGGTGTTACCCGCGGCTTATCGATTTTCCCATGGGAATAAGATATTTTCCCGCAGTAAAACGTAGCCTATGTATTAATCCAGGGTGTCAGCTAACTCCATACCAAATTTGGTTAAAATCGCTCTAGCTGTTTAGACGTGAAGAAGTAACAAACAGACACACTCACAAACTTTCGCCTTTATAATACTATACTAGCTGGTGCCCGCGACTTCGTCTACGCAGGATTAGTATTTCGAAGAGCATCTATTAGTGTGGCGTAAGAAAGAAAAGATAGAAAACGTTTTTAACATTATAACATTAAAATCATCATTACACTATTTTTATTTTTAATGCACTAACCCGTGCTAAGGAACAAATTTAAAAACCTATTTAGAGGCTAAAAATTTCACCCATGCCGGGATTCGAACCCGCAACCTCTGGCTATCCGTACCAGCGCTCTACCAATTGAGCCAATGGGCATGGGTGAAATTTTTAGCCTCTAAATAGGTTTTTAAATTAAAATCATCACATAAATATTTTTAAAATATACCGCCTACAATATTGCCATGTTAAAGTAGCACTAAAATAACTCTATATAAATCGTAGTCTACGTGTTATTTTGATGTATAAGCTATATTAGCTATAGCTATATTAATGTAAGATAAGATAAGATAAGAATATTCTTTACTATATACTGGAAAAACAACAAATACAAAATAATTACGAATATACACAGTACAATTGACGGCTTTATTGCTAAAAGCAATTTCTTCCAGACAACCTTACGATGGAAAGTAGCTGAAGGAAATTATAAAGACGGGGTAGCCAGTGTAAATTTGAATAATTGTAAAGTTTCATTAAAATCCATTCTGTAGTTTTTACTTCTAATGTTTATAATATTAGTAGGACAGGATAGTGTAAAGTGTGACGTGATTATAGTGAAGTGAGATAGTGTTATAATAAAATAATATGATAATGTAAAAAATTATCTCATTTTCACAGAACGCGTGACGTCAGAGTGCTTAGTGCGAGTTTTTTAACTACTCGATCGCGTTAACGTAAACTTATATTTCTATGGCACCGAGGAAGCGCCACCTAGCGACAAGTATGGAAATTAAAATAGCTGAGTGCGAGTTGTAATGGTTCACTTTGAGAAGTGAACAAGTTTACCAGCCAAAACACGAAAAAACGCGAGTGCGAATTGTACTGTGACAGCGTTTTGCCAGTTCGAACGGTTAACTTACTTAAACTCACTACTCAATGCTCGATTAACGCGGTAGTAAAGTTATTCGATTGGATCTGTCAAACTCGCACTAAGCACTCAGGCTAGACATATGCAATTAAGTGCAGTGCACATAATTATATAAAGGTCGATGTTTGGTTATCGATACGTTGCTGATTGGCAATGTCCTTGCTGGTTCGGCCTTTGCTTACATAATGGCAATGTCATCTTCCCGATTAGGAATAAGCTGTTTAGATATGTGGCACGTGCAGCGTTATTAAGGAAAACTAAATATATCAACGAGTGCTTACAGGTACAGTGGTCCGCATGTTGATCTTTTACGTGCGTGCACTCCACCCATTTACGTTGCGAACGACTTTACAATAGAAATGAGGTAGGGTTGATGTTGACTGTACAAACTACATTACGTAGAAACCTTTAAGGCATCACGCTAGCCGGTTTTTTTGCGCATGACATATGCTGGTGCCTATTGAATTACAAATTTTAGACGTCTTTTTTGTGTTGCCGACCTTATCGTTAAGACCTATTTCTTAAGCCCTATTACTTAGCAATAAAGGTTAGACGACCTCTGTGGCGAAGCGGTAGCGCATCTGCCTACCATGAGAGAGGTCCCGGGTTCGATCCCCGGCTGGGGATAAAAAAAAACCCAGGTCTTGGATGTTTACATGTTTGTGATGTCGTTGTTACTGGTACCCACAACACTGGGTATCCTAGTGTGGGGCTAGAAGCAATGTATGTGCCAGTATGTAAATGTAAAAAAAAAAAGGTTGGACGAAAATAGTTATTGAAGGAGTGTGCTGGGTTTATCGAAAATAGCTGTTGAACATTGTGCTATGTTAGGCGAAAAAATGCTATTGAAGCAGTGTGCTAGAGCAGGCAAAACTATCTTTTGAAGCAGAATAACAACATATTATGTTAAAACTTTACATTTCGGGCTTTGGCTTTTTATCACTTATACAGAGAATTGCATTCAAATTAACGGTCGATGTGCTGCCGAATGTACACATAGACTACATTAACATTGTTGAAAAAAAATTACACTATTTTTATTTTTAATGCACTAACCCGTGCTAAGGACAAATTTAACCTCTAAATCCTACCTAAATTTAACCTCTTTATTTAATTTAGCCTCTAAATAGGTTTTTGAAAAAAAATTGTCAATAACTTTTTCCTGATAAAATACGGACTAACCTTGGAACGAACTTTAAATAATAATTCCTTCTAGCAGAATATAAAGATAACCAGTTACGATTTTGATAAAAACAATCACAAAGATAAAAAGTACATATTTAAGTCACATTCATAGCGTATTTATCTACCTAGGTACTGTTTACATTTTCTCTATTGGTACACAGAGTTACCTCAAAAAAGGCGCGATTCCTGAAACATGTCAAAATTTACTATCACTTTATTACATGGAACACGACAGATTTCAAATTCTTATTGAATTTCAGGTCACCTATTCCAAATGAACCAGAACTATCAAACTACGCTCAGCACTCCTGTTTTAACCTTCACGAGTAGAGCATAGCTCTCACACGTTATAGCACAGCCCTCGTGGAACATAAAATTAAATATGGCAACAAACCCAGATTAACATTTCAACGATGGACCTAAATATATTGGTAGATTTCTTCTAGGGAATATATAAGAGGCAGTACCGTAACTATGTGGAACTTTTTCTCTTTGACTGACCGACTGCAGCTATGTGGAATTTAGCTTTGCCAAGTGGAATTAGTCTACACATACATCATATTATCACACATTGTTTTTTAGAAATTAAAATAAATACATAAACTGATGCCTGTATCCCGGGGGTGTACTGGGTTTTTCACTAGCCACGACCCCTCTTTGCTTTTATGCTCTTTTTGAACTATCCGCTTAAAAGGTTAGATGACTGGCAATATTTTATTGCGCAATGTTATTCAATTTAAATATGACGTTGTTCTATGGATATCGTTGATAAAAAGATCACACTCTCCGTTTCATGACTTAGCTTTGAATGATAACCTTCCCTAATAGCGAGTGCATTGTATGCTCTACCCTTGCTTTACCAAAGAAAGTATTGATCGTAGAGCTAGTTGACTCTTAGTCTTGACCTTGTAGCTCTTTTGTCCAAAGGACATGTACCTACGACAACCACATCACAAGCGTAACCTAAGGACACCACATACTTTGTAGTATGTGTACAAATACACGCATAAACTATTGAAAGTGACTACGAATATTGAAACAACCTTCTATCCTAAATCATACATCTGCCTGGGTATTACGACAAGCCGGTCCCGGGTTTTAAATGTCAAAAGTCGCGACTTTCCTGTACATTGTCAAATTCTGACATTTGATTGTCACAAAATGCGTTACTCGCGAGTCGCGCCATTTTACTCCACAGGCAGCAATTTTTACCACTCACGTTAGTCACTAGATGGCACGTATTTTTGAAGCTTTCTTAGGTCCACTTGCGTCAGCCCAGCTTATTTAACTTGAGTTAACCTGTTATATCGATCATTTCGTATGGGAAATGATCAATTTAACTGGTTAACTCGAGTTAAATGAGCTAACCCGGGCTGACGCATAAATACGCATAAAGACGCATAAACCTATATATAAGTACTTCGATTATAATATCCTCTTAAATTACATTCACCTAACTTCCAAGGATTCCATTAAAATTAATGGATTAATACTTACTTTTATTACTTAGGTACTCAATAGAAAACGACGTTTTTACTAAGTACCTAATCAAATAACGGGCATCAATTTCCTTATCGTTTTTCAACGTAACAAAGACACGAAACTTAATAGTGACGCCTCACTGTTTATTAAAATAGAATATACAATGTCCGTTATAAACCGTCAACGATAGATCGATCGTTAGGGTTCGAGCCTCGGCTGAGGACGAAAAAAAACCCCAGGTCTGGGATGTTTACATGCTTGTGATGTCGCTGTTTCTGGTATCCACGACACAGGGTATCCTAGTGTGGGGCCAGAAGCAATGTATGTGCCAGTATGTAAATGTTATGTTATAGATGTATAATAACGTAATAATAGTGATACGTAAATCCTAGTTCGGGTTATTTATAGCGCACTTAAATTGGCTTGCTTCTCTAGCGCCATACTGGTCGATTGTAGTTGCAGACTTTGAAAGGTTGCCAAAACTAATATTAATAGATTATGGTGACAGCCAGTCATAAGGGCTGATGAATAGAGTAATGGCAGAAATAAGGAGTTGGCTTAGTAATAGATCCGAGTTGGCTGTATTCGAGTTTGAGCCGGAACAAAGATGGATTCATCGTACTATGTTTCTTCAAAAGTACTTTATACTTGGTTATAAAAATCATAAAGAAAACACGAAATTTTCAAAACAAAAAAGGGTACATGGCAAGCTTATTTCAGTATATGGTACAGTACTATCTATGTTTACACTAATAGTATAAAGAGGAAGAGATCTTTCATGGGTATTTTGAATGGACCTTCAGGATACCATGTCTATCTTAACAAGTTCTAAACAGGCTTATTCAATTACCACGCGAAGAAGTTGCGGGTACTACTAATATAATAATATTATAGTAAATCCTCGGTGGATGCGCGTGGTGGTTAAGCCCATAATCTCTCTCTCTCTCTCTCTGAAGGGATGTGCCATGCAGTGGCGTATAAAGGCTTTATAAAAAAATATAGAACCTATGCTATACATAATTTTCCTTTAGCACTACATTTCAAGGATGGAAGTGCTGGGCCTTGGACGAGGCCTATGTCCAGCAGTGCACGAGTGCCAGGCTGATGGATAGATTAAATACATGTCGGAGGATTTTTTTATGTGTCCTATAAACGTCCCACTGCAGGGCAAAAGCCTATCTGATCTAAGAGAGTAAGTAAGGGCTTAATAAATAAATATATTATTATTATTATTATTATTATTATTATTATTATTATTATTATTATTATTATTATTATTATTATTATTATTATTATTATTATTATTATTATTATTATTATTATTATTATTATTATTATTATTATTATTATTATTATTATTAATTACCACGCCAACCACGGATTGGCTATACACGTATTGGATATACTCGTATTATGATGTATTTGAACACAGACAATAAGGAAGGCATCTTCTTGTTCTTCAGGCTATATTAGTTCACTGATGGACATACCCCTTCCCTAATGAGCGCCATAGCGCAAGGTTGTGCCATCATTGGGGGGTAATGCCCATAATCCCCACGCTGGGCATGCGGGTTGGGGATGGCAGTTTGGCGGAATTGTACTGCAGGGGGCGGTGCTGCCCACCACCCGGTTTGTGTCCCTTAGTCGCCTTTTACGACAACCGCGGGAAGAAACCCAACCCAAGGAAGGCATACAAGCGGTAATTTCGGGAGACCACGATAATCTAAGATCAAGGAAGTTTTACAACGTTCTTGCTTAAGATATATTGCACATTCTGCAGAAGTTATACTCACATATTTTTGTATTGTGGATTGCGCGTGGTGCCACCGGCGTAGCCGACCCTGGTCCGCACGACGCCTGGCGTAGCGCCGAACAGTGAGTCGTTGGACCAGAAGCAGCCCATCCCGAAGGTTGCCGTCTGCGTGGGAGTGTCCACATCGTGGAGCAGCGTGGTCTGAGACTGAGGGGAAATGAGGCGTCAGAATCCAGTCCCAAAATTGTCAGGTAACCACCAATTTATCGTTCATTCGAATTAGTTTCATTGCCTTGTTACATGATGGAAGTACTGTGAATTCATTTTCGTAAGAAATCGGTTCCTGTTATATTTTCACCAGGCGAAAAGTTAAAAAAAAATAATGCAGTGCACAAAATGCGAGCGCGTTCACAATTTCTGGGCATTTTTCTTCCGAAAGATGGTTTTTGCGGCATAAACTAACTTAGGTTAGGTAATAAATAACTTAGGAGTTTGATTTTTTTCACAGCTTCAAGGGACTTTAAACCTAAGTGAATGTTTTTAATATCAACTCGATGCCTCCACGCATTCGCAAAATAAAGCGTCAGACAGACAGACGGATTTTGGGATTTTTATGAGCGTGTTCAAGATTTAAATCCAACAATTTAAGAAGTACCAAATCGTGACTGAATGAACAATTGATCACTATAGCAAAATGCGGATCAGCGATCAAAAATATTCATTGGGGAACTCTCAGCATCCCTAACTTAAAAATCAGCTAGAGATGTTGTTAATATTTAATGTTACTCTTAAAATACAAACGTGAATGAACAGCTATATGAAACGTAGCTACATTTTGTAGCTAGTTCGTAGCCAACTGCGCTTTATAAAAGAAACATTGATGACTACCGGCAATTCGATTGCCGTCACTAGAGCCACTCAGTGAACTGACCGTGGCATCGTTTCAATTACTTAAAGACTTACATAAGTCCTATGCCAGACTGGGTAATGATAGCCATTTTTACAATTGATGCCTTGACTATCTCACGATATCGCTAGAATACGAGTCTGAAGGTTGGGTGCAATTATTTCTTTTCACGTATGCATCAGGGTGTGAAAGCGGAATGTTTACTTAGCTCTACCGTATAGATGCCGTCGCCAACTTGTTAAATTAGCCGTCGAATTAAATGCCTAGGACGTTCATTAGGCGGCGGCATCCAATTAAAGGTCTTAAGGTAATTCAGCCGTGTGGTTGAATAAAACGTTACCTGGCTAGCCAAGTAATGAGTACTAAGACTGCGCGTCTGCTTTAGTAGGGTGACCATGATTCAGTTTAAGGTTGACCTCGGCCACTGCAGCGTTAACTTCCGCAACTGAAAATTTACTTCTGCAACTGCTCCGGCGTTACAGGATGTGCAACCTCTTCGCCTTTGCGTAACACAGTGTAGGCACCCAAGCTCACCTCCGCAGCTTCAGCTTGCTGGGTTTTTGTGTTATTGAGCCATTCATCAGATATCCCAAATTACTCATAATATGAGAAATAATATTATTATTGATGCGATTTATATATCTGCCTCCCCAACAGGATAAGTAAGTTTATGCATTTTATGGTAATTTCTAGCAACAACCGTGTAATATAATGTACGGACAAATTCTAGTCGGCAAGGCTAAATTCCACATACGGTCGATCTAAGAGAAACATTTCCACATAGGTACTGTCTCATACAGCCGTTAAATAAAGTTCAAATTTGACTAAGAAATGTATAGGCCAATCTGTGTTTTTGAGTATTGTGTCGTCAAATAAATATATTTTAAATATATTTTTCTTTCTTTCAATCGTTAAAATGTTAATCCGGGTTTTTGCCATGCCTACATATGGACTATTAATACTAGGTACTATTAATGTATGCTATTAGCTGAGTGGCTATTTCTGGATGTCATTATCTAATGCTGGTCTAGGTGAGCAACTTACTATGAAAGCCTTCAATTGTGAGAAAGAAATACCAGGTACATGGTTAATACCAGTTTCATTCTATCAACAAGTCGATGTCGATACACTTTTTTTTTTAGAAAAAACGACCTAAATGCAAATGAAATGAATAAATAAATATAGTCAGTTGTTAACTATTGACAACCGCGAACAGTTTACTAGAAACCGAGAGTTAAGCAGAGCAGTTTCGAAACAGTTTCAAACACAGCTCTTTAACTTATTTCTTACCCGGAATTGACTGCTGATCATGACTAAAGTTGATTAGATACAAGGTGTAACTAAATCCGCACATCTATCCGAATATGGTATAATAATAATACTCGTCAATACGAACAAAATTTACAATGGCGTAATCATCGAGACGCGTAAACATTATCACCTGTTTCATACAGTGTTTACCTAATGCTGCAGGTGCCGTTTTCGGATACACGTATCTGCTGTGATGAAGGCCCTTGCTGAAAATCAGTGTTGTGGGTGCAAACCCTCAGCTTATACTGAGCATGAGGCCTTTTTTCCGCTGCATCGACATACTGTTTAGCGTTGGAATTTATGTTCATTTCATTGATCGGTAGTTCCTCTTTTCTTTTGCTTTTGATTTACCCCTGTTTTCTTTTCTGTGGCGTTAAATAAATGTTTACACTATTTTTATTTTTAATGCACTAACCCGTGCTAAGAAACAAAATAGGTTTTTAAATAAGTTAAATAAATGTTTTTCTTCTTCGTTCCTCTGATGATTTTCATACTAATTTTCAGTGTCATTAGACAAGGCATCCGAAAGGTTTGTTTACAATCAAACAATGGCGTAGACAAACTACATTATCTAACTCTACCCAATCAACTGGTTTAACTTTTATGAGAAGCCTCAATGCCTACCTACTTACGGGTTATCATTAGTTGTGACTGACGGTTCTCTGATAGTTTAGAGAAAACGTGACGAAATTTCCGGACTTTCCCAGTTAGAGATTAAGGGGCGAAATTTATACCTTTTCCTTCTTCTTGTTACAATTTGATTAGAAGCCCATACTGCGAAATCTCTGTGAAAGAAGGCCTTGGAATTCCTTATACGCTGCCTGCTTATGTTTGCTAATAATACAACTATGACAACAGTTTATTGAATACACTACAAACTTAGGTATCACTAAATAGAAAATTCTCCTTCGATATTTACACACAGATTGGCGGAAAATTCATAAGATCTATCTATCTATCAAATTCATAAGATGAATCAACGTATTTTATTGCAAAATAATGAAATACTTACGGATGAGATGATACCCATTATTTTATATTCTAGACCTGTTTAAAAAACAAGAAGCTCTAAGTGACTCACCAGACTCAATTGTCAGCTCATTGGAAACTTGATTGGCATGAAGTTACATCAGAAAAAATGAACTTTAAAGTAGAGATGTTTGACGACAAAAAGGCCTGCCAAAATTTAGGCGCCAAACTTGCAAAAATACAAATCTTTAAAATCTAAGGAATCCACCAAAGAAACAACAAGACTGCAAAATCAATACAAATTAATTTGGTACTCACGTTCACTGGTGGTTTCATCTTCGAGAAGTTTCTCAGGAATTTCAGCATGCAATCTACACCTCCCTGTGGCAAATCCAGGAGTGAAATCTACTCCCGCGTTTTCCGGGATCGTGTTGCGGGCAGGCTGGGTCGGCCACGTGTAAGACGGGAGACGGTATGCCGAGCACTGCGCGCGCGTGTCTGCGCTCTGTCGGTTGTAGAGTTCCCATCGGCGGAACTACGGGCTTTTCCAGACTGGTCTGGCTGGTAGCTAAATGCTACTTAGGCGGACTGTGTCGGTGATTGATTACAAACGAAAATTAGTAAATACTTTGTTGCAACCAACCCGGACTTGGCCCCCGTGGTGGAGTATGACCTAACCTTCCTGCGATGCAGGAAGAGACCCGTGCCCCAGCAGTGGGGACATACAAGGGTTGATAACGATAACGAACTTTGTTGAAAAAATTGAGATCAGTTTTTTTTCTTCTAATACGTTTTTTCGGGACTGTAAAGTTTTTAGTCCAATTTACAAAACTTCTGCGGCCGGGAAAAACTGATCTTAAATTATCAACAACGTTAACAACTTCGAATATTCTCTAGTAGACGTGGAGGTGGTGACCATTTAAGTGGTGTTTAGAAGCGTTCACATTTCACCATTTTTCGATGTCATCATAGAAAGCATCGAAGTAGAACAACCCATGGAACCAACTGCGCACGCGCGCCGCTTGCATGTGTGCGTGAGCGCATGAGTGCGTGTGCTAGTGACGTAACAACCTTGCCCGCGATGACGGCCACCGTCTGCGGCGCCGCGACCGGTTGACGCAGGGTGACGCTTGCGACGCTACATTAAATATCTTTACGAAAACACCCCGAATTTAAGGGCTTAATAAGCTCTGATTAAAATTTCTATTTCGTGTGTGGGTTCTAAAAGTCACAAGCAACATTAGGCTCGAAAATTGGGACTCTAGGTCGCTCGGTTTGCGAGATATTGAAGAATAAAGATGTCGCGATATTTTCCATGGAAAAAAGTTTTTTGCTCTACATTAGCTGCTGATTTTGTAGTACTTATATTTACAAAATCAGCTCAAGTTCAAGATTAGCAGCAGGCTCTGATAGAATTTTCTTTTTCCTGTGTAGGCTCCAGGCGTTTCAAGCCACATTAGCCTTAAAATTGTGACTGCACGTTGCTAATAGATTCGCGAGATATTGAAGGGCAAAGTTTTCGCTACCTATGTAGGTATTTCTAAGGACAAGGCGGTTACCGGCGTGCTCTACCGCGAGGAACAGCTCGCATTCAAAGAGTGAATAGGGCTTTGACGAAATTTACTTTTTCATGACATTTTCTTTTTCATACATTCCGGTCGTTTCAAACTACCTACTTATATTTGATTGATTATTTTATTTGGCTAGGTTCGCGAAATATTGAAGGATTTGTGGTAGTAGGTTTTGGCGTGGTCACCCTAGGCCCAGTTGCCCCTAAAGGAAAGTTTGTCCGTCTGCATGAAGCAGTTCGGAAAGGGCCAGTTTCTGAATTAAGAATTTCGCTAAGTAAATAGCTAACTGTAGTACTGTCTCTTCGAATTTCTCAGAAGAGCGTGACAGAATGTTACTTAAGTATTCGATATCAACCCTTGTATGTCCCCACCGCTGCCTGGGGCACGGGTCTCCTCCCGGATCACAGGAAGGTTAGGCCATACTTACTCCATCACGGTGGCCAAGTCCGGGTTGGTGGAGGATTGTAAGACAGCGGCGGGCCTCACTGTCGGAAGTTATCAAGCCACCCATAAGGTCTCTGACATGGCTTAACGACTGCCATTACATGACAGCCGGCACCAACGGCTTAACGTGCCTTGCGAAGCACGGAAGCGCTCGGAAAAATGACACTAGCGGCTGTCACGGTACTTAAGTATATAATCAGTGAAATTCTCAATTCAGAAGCAGGTCCAAAGTGCGTGATCACACCATGATTTTACTATGTACGAGTATCAATATCTTCTTCTTCAGGCTATATTAGTCCACTGCTGGACATAGCCCTCCCCTAATGAGCGCAAGGTTATGCCATCATTATCATCATGTATCAGTATCGCCAGTCATTAAAAAAATACTAACTTTAGGAACGACGGTAGCCTAGTTGGTAGAACAACGGTCTTGGAAGCGAGAGAACCAGGTTCGATTCCCACTGCGGTGATGTACCGCGAGCGTTTTCTTTGTTTTCTAAGTTATGTAGGAACATTTCTGAAGTTGCAGTAGCAATGCCACTCGCTAGCAATGAACGAAAACATCGAACAAACCTGAGTGTCTAAGGTGTTCAAATAGATAGATAGAGAGCACTTTATTGTACATAAAAAAGGAAATAAACACAGATATTTCTTAACCTAAGAGTACAGACGGCAGCCTTATAATATAAATAAAGTGATCTCTTTCAGACAAATACCTCAGCGCTTGAAATTGCCAATCCGCGCTGGCACGCGTCGTGGTGATTAAACCCATACTCTCTCTATCAGAGAAGGCCTGTGCCCTGCAATGGTTTATAGGGTTCATAAAAATAATGACGGTAAAACGAAGTGCGACTATGCAACAATAGCCGCGTTTTCACGGTCTTAGGCTGACATTCAGAGACGAATCCTAAGTTCACGCTTAGAGCAGTCTTATAGCAAAGTAAACTAAAGTCATACTTAGTAAAGCGCCGAAATTTTCGTATTCACATTCGATCGGGAGCCGGAGTTAAGCATGAGCTAAGAAAAGAACTGTCTTAAGAAAATCATCTATAGGTATTGTCTATTATTTTTTAGTAATGTAGTAAACACAATGCTAATCACAAACCCCAACCAAAACAATACGAAAAAAAGGTAGGTAACCTCAAAGTGAAGAGAACCAAATGACAGTATTCTAAGTTCAGTTAGTCACCAGTATTGGCTACTTACACTTAGCTAAGTACCATTTCATACTCAACTTGATAAGATTCGATTCTGAATACGAAATATTTCTAAGTACGTGATTTTGACATTTCTGAGACCGGTCTTAGCCTAGTTTTCGTCTCTGAATGTCAGCCTTAGTGCGCTCGGTCCGAGTGAGTCATCCGAGTATGACTCACTCGGACCGCTCCTGATGCTCCTGATTGGCTACTTTGGTGTTGTCACGAAAAACCATCCAATCAGGAGCATTAGTTTACTCGTATGGCGTACTCGGTCCGAGCGTACTAAGACCGTGAAAACCTGGCTATACTTGGATAAGGTTGATCTGTCATCGACTGTACCTATTCCCCGTTTGAAGTTTTACCTATTCTTTTTTTAGATAAACCAATGACCGTGAAACTTAATTTTGTGTCTTAACATTTCGTTTTTATATTCGAGGAAGTAATTTACTAAAGGCACTTGGCTAGTTGTCATTTCACGCAGCCGAAACGTGTTAGTACTATTGTTGACCCTAATAGGTAGGTAGGTATATCTTTTCCAGTCAATACGATAGTTTACTCCCCCAAATCCCGAACCGTGTAGATATCGAGATGTCGACGACCTCTAGCTGTGGCGCAGCGGTAGAGCATCTACCTACCATGCGAGAGATCCCGGGTTCGACCCCCGGCTGGGGATAAAAAAACCCCAGGTCTTGGATGTTTACATGTTTGTGATGTCGCTTTTTCTGGTACCCACGACACAGATACCTTATATTGCTTCTGGCCCCTCACTAGGGTGAGGGGCCAGAAGCAATATATGTGCCAGTGTGTAAATGTTGTGTTATATGAAGAACTATCTAATTAACTATATGTAGTGGTTATATACTCTTTGCTATATGCTACAACCTACGAATAAAGAACTATAGAAGAATGTGTGTGTTGTGTTTTCAGTTATATTTCAATACTAGCTGCGGCCCACAAGTTCGTACGCGAAGATATTTATGTATAAGTCTGGGATAAAAAGTACTTAGTCTATGTGCTATTCCAGACTATAATCGATGTCTGTGCCGAATTTCATCCCAATCCATTCAGCCGTTCTGGCGTGATTGAGTAGCAAACATTGATACAAACTTACAAACTTTCACATTTATAATATTAGTAAGATACCTTCATAAAAAAAAATTATCTTTCTCAATCAATTTGCCCATGATTGTCCGCTGTTGGGCATCCACGCCGTAACGATATTCATGTACCTACTTAGATTATTTACAATAAGAGTTTTAGAATTAGACCACAATACATGTTTCTAACCTACATAGTAAAATCCATCATTGGCTGCATGTACAAATTATAATCTTTTAATGCACTAACCCCTGCTAAGGACAATTTCAAAAACCTAAGTATTTAGAGGCTAAACATTCCACCCATGCCGGGCCTCGAACCCTCTGGCTATCTGTCCCAGTACAATTGTTTATTGCTGTTGAATAAAATTAAAGAAATGGAAAGCTACCAAATTCACACTCAAAACGTCGCCTGTCCCCGCCATTAGTCTTTACTAATAAAATGAGCTTAAGATTTGCTGCAGAGCAAATAGCTCTATGCGCCAATTATGATGACTGCGAGCACGGATGTTGCGAGAACGTTGAGCGATAGTGTATTTGTAAGTGAGAGCATCTTTATTATGTAGTCTTTGGTGAGAGCGTAACTGATGTTTGCTTTTATACGAGTGTTCTGTGGGTGAGCACTATTGACTTCCTTGATGTATAGCATGTCGATATAATTATCTATAGCGGTTTGACGGAGGAGGTGTACAGAGATATTTTGCCGGGTAATACTGATCTCGATCCGACTGATAACACCATTGACAAGCAAATCCCGCCTTCCCACAATAATAATTGAACGTTGGGGTATTTCTTAGCGCTAGTTAGACACCGTGCTTCGCAAGGCACGCTAAGCCGTTGGTGTCGGCTGTCATATAACGGCAGTCGTTAAGCCATGTCAGAGGCCTTATGGGCGGCTTGATAACTTCTGACAGTAAGGCCCGCCACTGTCTTACAATCCTCCATCAACCCAGACTTGGTCCCCGTGGTGGAGTATAGCCTAACCTTCCTGGGTGTAGGAAGAGACCCGTGTCCCAGCCGTGGGGACATACAAGTGTTGATAGGTAGACAAGTTATGATGGGAGCCAAGGAGCTTTTTAAAAAGATTAATTCTAAAATAAAACTAGTGAATACGTCCACTCGATTCGGAGAGCGCTACTGTATTAATTTAAAATGGTCACACGAATATCTTAGGTCTAACACCTTATCTCTAAAGAAAGCTTACGTGGCTATGCAGAGTCAGCTCTAACTGTAAGTACTCTACTGGTAGAGGATTGATGGGGTTGTATAACTCCTCCCTCCTTAAGAGCGAAATCATCCGATGGATTTTGACATTGGTGATTTCGCCAGCACGTTATAAATGAACTTTGAACCTTAAATCTAAATATTACTAGACATACAATCGTTAATCCTAAAAACACATATAAAACTATAGTAGCAAGACTAATGCTATGCACTATCACTTCGCTATAAGTTCCACTTTCACTATCACTGAAGATGTCTTTCTGCTTCATCGCATATGCGAGCATGTTCAGCTCGTCCAAGTTGATGTCTTCCATATTTACTGGGGGCATGCTAGGCACGTTACTGGGCTTCAGTTCGGGTAAGGTGATGATGGGAGTTCTTGTATACCCCATATTCTCTACATAGGATCGTTCACGATGCAGGTGAAGGTCGTCGCAGTATACATCACAAGGTTCGTCTATAGTTAGAATGTATGTCCCGAGGACATGTTCTCGTGTGGTGTCGGTGCTGCATTTCTTCGTTAACATGGTCTTTTTTCTAGCATACAATATCCAGCTATTTGGGCTGATCTGTTGTACCTTTGTGGCTTCAATACGTACTGGAACCTGGAGACAGTGCGTGAGGTTGTCTTCATAACTCAGGAGTTGCTGGACACAGGTCTCCTTCGGGTAGAGAACTCGATTTTCTTCGGCGCATAAGAAGCGGTCGTCGGCTATTCGCTTGCATGGTTGGTTAAAGGGTAAGTATGTCGAACTTTTTGCCAGAAGGTAGGGATATTTAGGGATAATTATAAAGGTCTTATTTCGGGGCTCATGGAAAATGGGTAAGGGATAGAGTTTATAGTAGTTATACGTATTGTTATCAGTTAAAGGTATTTCCATTATAAACATTATTTCATTACCCTTCATATAGGATTTCACAGTTATGGATTCTTCGAATTTAATCAGATTACTTAAAACTACCTCATACATTAAATTTTCCGTTTCGGAAATTCGTTTGAGATGATCAAGTAATTCCGTGGAATTAACTATCGATTGGTGTAACACAGACACTCTACTGAATGCAATAGCAGTTTCAATTTCACTTATTTTAATGTAGATAGTACGGAAGTTACTTATAAATTGGTTATACAGGGTTAACACATATGTAGAGTACATAGAGTTGTTTTCCTTGCTTGTAAGCTGTGTAACAATTTTTTCCACCCGTCGTAGTCGTTCATCTAACAGTTTTGAATTGTGACTAAAAGCTGTTGTGCTATTTATGAAGTTGTCCAACACCTTGGTGACCAGCGTAAGTTTTCCTGTCATGGAAGTCTGTTGAGTTTTCATACGGGATATCAGGTTGTCATATCGGATAGCGTCGGCGTGATCTAAGTTGCCTGTAACGAGTTTTACAAGAGAACCAAGAGGGTCTAAGAGTCCTCGCTTAAAGCGCTTGAAGCGACGCGTGGGTATAAGCTGTTGGAACTTATCAATTGTTATATTACTTAAGTAATCTGCCTGTGTTTTTAACCCTAAAAACTCATATAATTGAGGCTTATTAACGTTAACTAACTTACTAAACTCACTATATTTTAAAACATTAAAAGCTAAATCATACTGTAAGCCACTTAAGTCTAATACCTTAATAATTAACCACTTATCTCGCTGAACGACAGCTCGACCTTCCTTAACAGGTAAGATCCCTGGGTTTTTGTCAATCCTTTGCAGCTGAAGTGCTTGGCTTAGGCTCATTATGCTCATCACGAGCCAACAGCACCTGTGGAGGACGTTTGATGTTTTTAACCGGTACTTTAGTTTGCCTTTCCTTTATTTTTACGGGGACTACGTTGTGTTCTACCTTTCCTGTAACGGTGGCTTTTTGGTAGCGCGGCTTATCTTTGCTTTTCCTTTTATTGACTAACTTGGCAAATACGTGTTCGCCTTCGGGGAAATTTTCTTCTACTTCTCCACCTCTCTTTTGTCTAACCTTCTCCTTCTGCTGTAATAATTTTTGTGACAAATGGTCGTATAAGCACCTAGTTCTTTTAGCGTGATCCTTTAATATCTGCTGTAGGTAATTTCGCTCGAATTCAGTGTCAAAGACTTTACCTGAATCGGTGTGACCAAAAACTACTTCGAATGGGGTTAGATTAGTCGCGCTATGGATAGTATGGTTATATGCCATGACGGAGTAGGTCATTATAGACGCTGCGTCCGTGCATTTTTGTTCATATTTGGCTAGGCGGTAGATTTCAATGATGGTGGAGTGAAATCTTTCTACAACTCCCATGGAGTTGGGATTATTGGGTGTACCTATATGGAGCTGGATTTTATACATGGTCATTAGCTCCTTCATGAGCTCGTTGTTGAACTCCGCGCCTGGGTCACTGCTTATTTTTTTAGGGGTGCCGTAGAATGAAAAGTATTTAATGCACCGTTACACTACCCGGGGGCAACCGGTAAAAAAAAATATTTTTTTTAAATATATTTATTTAAAAAAAATATATTTAAAAAAAAATTTTTTTTTATAAAAAAATTGTCAAGTAAAATTATTTAATTTAAAATTTAAAGTCGAGAATCCAAAGTAAGGTCGATGAAGGTCGGGGATGTGGGATGGTAAGTAAATAAATTTAAATATTAAAATAAAATATAAAAGATGGGCGATGAAAAAAATTTTGAGTGTGTGGGGTGATATCTACAATGAATATTTACATTAGGCAGTTCCACTTCTATTCATCATCTATCATTCATCCCTAGCATGCATCATCTAGCATTGTCTTCAACTACAGTAAAGGTGAAGACGTTCATTCAGTATAGACAAAATCTATTTTTATTAATTAGATTTATCCAGAAACTGGCCTAAATTAGTAATAGGCTTATTTAGCCAGTTACCACCCGCTGGTATTCGGTAGTGGTAAGGCTTATTTATTGAGTCACAATCCGCTCTATGAAAGTTATTTACATTTTAACAATATATTTTATAATATTGGGTACATAGTACCCGACGGGGTAGAATCCGTCGTAGAAGTGCTCTCAAGAGCTATGGTGGGGTAAACACCGTAACGCGTTTAATTAGATAACGCGATTGATAAGTAAATTAATTGACCTAGGCTTATTTAACGTGTTGTCGCCGCACCTGATTGAATGTTTGGATGTTCTACAAAAAATGGTTAGTAAATGTCCTGGAGGATAGTGGTGTAGGTAAGTGTGCTTAGTACGCACTAAAGGATAAGTTAAAAAGGTACTCTAAGGTTAAGGTTTAGAGATACACAAGGTAAGGGTAGTTTAAATATAGTTAATAAATAAATAGACAAATAGTATGAAGATGTGTCCGAAAAGGTAATGTGGTGATTATATATACAGAAAATTAGAACTATAAAAAGGTGGCATTCGTAGGTTTTGTACAAGTTGTCAGTTAAATATTTAAAAAGAGTACGGATACTATAAAAAAAGAGGTAAAGAAATTATTTTAGTAATGAGGTAAGGATGGGGTGAGGGTGAGAGTTTTTATTTTATTGCCAAAGAGTTCCTTGTAGTTTAACCTGTGGAGGTTTTGTTTTGAATTTTGAAAAATTTTATGACAATGAATGGTGTCAGAATTACTGACGTCTAGAAATTTGGTTTGCAAAGATTTTGTAAATAATTATAATTTAAATTTTAATAATATAATATTGTTATCAATAGACTGTATGAGTGCAGCTTCGCCTTACCTTCGAGTCGGCCTCGAAGACCTAGAGGGTAAAGCTAGGCTGTCTACGTGTAATTACCCAGGATACTCTCCTGAGGCAACGTAAGTTAGTAACCAGTCCCACCTGGAATTATAAATTCCAGGTTACCGAGGTCTATGGAACTGCTAGTGAGCAGCCTGTGGTTGTGTAACTGTGTGCTAAATGCGTGTAGAAGTTATTGATTGTATACTGTTGGTGTATACTAACTGTGGTATGTTTCGGTTAGGTGGGGTGCAGATAGATAGAATAGGACTTTTATTAGGGCCGAAAAAATTTGTTACTATGGGTGAATCTAGTTAGTGAAGAATGGTCAATGAGTAGTTATGATGAATTACCTTGTGGTCCAGAAGTCAAGTCGCACTTTAAAATTAATTTAATATTTTATTTATAAAACACTCAACAACACTTAACAAAAAAAAAATCTTGCAGGTCTTGTGGGTAAAGTTGGGGGCGGCGGAGAAGTCCGACAGAACCCTTGAGCAAGGCTGGGGAGCTCCAAGGGATGCGTCTGTGATGTATGAGGTCGTGGGTCGTGGGTATGAAACAGCAGCAGCAGTTCGACGATTGTGCACACGTATAATCGTGGTAATCGTACTCGTATTTGCCTTCGCACTCGCAGCGTAGTCGCGGTGGGTGGGCTTTGTCGTCTCAGCGTATCAAGCCGTGGGGTGACGTTGGGTTTCGTTATTATCGTTGGGCGCCAGTGGAACGTTTTATAACTTTTATAATAGTAAATAAACTCTGGAACGACTTCAGGTGTGATTTTATTTGTAGATTAAGTAACTTTAAAACAGAAAAACTGATAAAAACGGAGAAGCAGGTAAAAAGTCAGATCTGGTCAAAGGGTAAAGTAGTAGTGTGAAAAATGAGGGAAATCGAAGAATGAGTGACATACATAATTTAAATATTTGAAAATGATAGATGGAAAAAGAAATAAAAATGGTGTAAAGAGGTTTGCACCGTTACAAGGGCACGGGTGACCTCAGGGGTTGATCGGTTTGCTAACTCAAAAGCTTGCCCTAACTTGCTGAAAGCGTCTACGAGGGTGAGATAATGTTTACCTTCTATGGAGAAGAGATCTATAAAGACTTCTTGGAAAGGGGCGTTTTGTGTTTGAGTTAGTTGTAACATTGGCTTGATGGGGTGCCTGTCATATTTCATCATCTTGCATGTATCACATCCATTCAGTACTGCTGAAACAGTGTCCTGCATATTGTGCCAAAAATAATTACGGCGGATTCTCAACATGGTTTCTTTTATTCCTCTGTGACATGTTTTTCCTGCGTGGTGTTTAAGTATAATAGCCTTTTGCTCTTTTTCGTCTTCCACAAATACCACTCTCTCTGTACACTCATAAAAATCAACTGCATCCTTTTTGAATAGCTTTATGATAATTTTTGAAAATTGTTTTCTGAGCTCATCACATTCAAACCAAATAAAGTATTTGGTTTTGCTTTTTACGTACTCCTTTAAAAACTGTTTAATGACGTCATCGTTATTTAATGGAATAAAAATTTGTAAGACCTTTTGTTTTTCCCGGGAGAGGTCTTGCACTTGTAGTTCATTTTTATACCAAACGTGGACTAGTATTTGATTAGGCTTTGTATCTATTGCATCACTTAATATCGGGATTCCTTCCGACTCAAGGTTTCTCACAGAATGGATAGTGGCAGAGGCACTACTCGAAAGTGACGGGACAGGATACACCACACTGTCATCGTCTTTTTCAGATGGTAGAGAGTCCGTTATAGTTATAGGACTTGCTGTCACGGTACGACATTCGTCCGATATCGTTATCGTAGATGAAGAGTTTCTATTGCCGGCTGGCTTACTGCTTAAGGATTTTATTTGGTCTGTGACCTCGCCAAGATAGGCCTGAAGGGCTTTTTCTTTCTTGTCCAAATTGACTTTCATGGAAAGTGCTTCGTCGTCTGAATCGGTAGCGTTTACTTTAATCCTGGATAAAGCATCCGCGTTCGTGTTCTGTTTGCCCTTTTTATAGACAATGTCGAAGTCAAAATCTTGAAGACGTAACCGCCAACGGGTAAGCTTACTATTCGGGTCTTTAAGGGAATGTAACCACGCTAGAGGGCGATGGTCCGTGTAAATAATGAATTTTCGCCCATATAAATATGGTCGAAAGTGCTTTGTCGCCCACACAATGGCTAAAAGCTCGCGCTCTATTGTACTGTAGCGAGACTCTGTATCGCTCAGTGTTCTACTGGCGTACGCAATAGGCTTGTCGCTGCCTACAGTTCCTTGTGATAAAACGGCACCTAAGGCTACCGCAGAAGCATCGGTTGTTAGTATGTATGGCTTATCCGGATCCGGGTATTGGAGTAAAGGCGCGTTTGTTAAAAGCTCTTTACACGTGTTAAAGGCATCGATATACGATTGATCAAGGACGATCTTATTACGTTTCTTTAAGCACGCGGTTAAGGGTCGTGTTACTTTCGCAAAGTCCTTGATAAAGCGTCTATAATATCCTATTAGGCCAAGGAAACTCTTTATTTCGGTGGTGGTCCTTGGTATGGGGAAATTCATTACTGCCCTGATCTTGTCGTCATTAGGTTGAAGACCATCTTTGGTGATCTTATGGCCAAGGTACAGCACTTCTTTTCTGAAAAACTCTGACTTATCGAGCTGCACCTTAAGATTTGTCGCTCGTAACCTGTCAAACACATTACGCAACTTCTGTAGATGGTCCTGCAGACTTGTCGAATATATGATGATATCATCCAAGTATACCATGCAGTGTATACCTTGGAGGCCGCGAAGGACGTTGTCCATGGTACGCTGAAAGGTCGCGGGGGCTGTTTTGAGGCCAAAAGGCATTCGACAAAATTCGTAATGACCGTTCTGAGTGCTGAAGGCTGTCTTGGGTCTATCACACTCGGCAACTTCTATTTGGTGATAGCCACTCGCTAGGTCTAGTGTTGAGTAGTAGCAGCTTTTGCCTAATTTATCAAATAGGTCTGCTATATTGGGCAAAGGGTACTTATCGTCTACTGTGATCTCATTTAATCGACGGTAGTCGATAACCATCCTATATTTAGTCTCACCGGACGCGTCCATTTTTTTGGGAACCAGGTGGACTGGTGCGCTCCAGGGTGAGTGGGACTCCTGGATAACGTTATCTTTTAGAAGTTTGTCAACTTGATTTTTTATTTCTGCCGCCTGGACAGGTGCCTGTCTATAGGGTTTTACGTAAATCGGGTCCTCATTTTTTGTTCTAATGCAATGTTTTACTTGGCTTGTAAAGGTTAAGGGGATTTTATCACAGTAAAATATATCTTTGTATTCTGTACAGAGCTTAAGAATACTCTCATGCTCTTCTGGGTTCATGTGTTCCAGGCGCAATTTTTTTAAGTTCTCCGTAAGCATGTCAAAAACTTCCAGGTCTTTCATCTCTACATCGCTTATGCTGTTAACCTGAATTTCAGACTCTACATATTCTGTAACTTTAAATGGTGAGGTGACTACTAGGGTTAATTCCTTATCACTAGTATTCTGTATTACAGTACATGCATAGCCGTTTTCACACTTAACAAGCGCACTCGGCATTCGTAATCCCTCACAAAACTGCTTATAATTCAAGATGGCATTTCCTGTGTATAAGTCTGTTGGTAATTTAACTCGCTGTTCACTACGGGGGGCTAAAATTACCTTGTAGTCTGAGGTGTCACAATTTATGGGTAAAATCGCGTTATTCGTCAAAAGGACTTTATCCTTGATGTTAATGGTGGCTTCTAAGTCTTTGAGCAAATCCAGACCAATTAGTCCGTCATAACGTACATCGACATCGTATACATAAAATGTATGTTGGCCATTGCTCTGAAATGATGGTAACAAGGGGATGTCTATGACCTCGTTATGTTTGCTAGAGGCGTGTGTGCTAATAACCTCGAATGGTTCATGTCGTTTCTGATCAGCAAAATACTCATTAGCCTTACGAGGGCTTATAAAGGACCTCGTGCTACCAGTGTCGATCATGAAACGCGCGTCTATTTCGGGAAAATATACATACGGCAATTTGAGGTTGGCGTTGTAATTTAATGATATCAATTCCGGTGGTTTTCCGAGGCTAGTACGTGAAAATTTTCGATCTTAGTTGTCTCAGTCAATTGGTCCTTCTGTTCGTCATCTACACTCTCATACTGTTGCGATTCATCAAATTCGCACGCGTCATAACAATCGTTCGTCTCGAGCTCTCCGTACTGATAAGAGTCGCTTGGGTAGTACTGTTCGGCTAATTCAAGCTCGTTCAATTGGACTCGCGGTCTTACGGTTCTCATAGAGACGTCAGTGTCTACTTGGGGCTGAGGTTTGGGGCCTGATGCCTGGTTCAAGTTTTGAGGTGGTCGGTAGCCAAACTGCTGCGGCGGCTTGTAGCCAAATTGCTGCGGCGGTTTGTAACCAAACTGCTGTGGTGGTTTGTAACCAAACTGATGCTGTGGCTGAAGGCCAAATTGTTGGGGTCGTAAATTTCCAAAGTTGGGCTTATATCCAAACTGTTGAGGAACATTGTTTTGGGGCTGAGAGCCAAACTGATTTAGGCGGAAACCTGACGGCTGAGGCTGAAGACCAGACAGATTTGGGCGGAAACCTAACGGTTGGGGCTGATTGCCAAATTGGTTTGGGCGGAAACCTGGTGCATGAACTGCCTAGTTGGGGACGATAGCCCATTGGTGTTACATTGCTGGGGCCAGGGTATGGCTTAAAGTCGAACTGATGCTGCAGTTTGGGTTGCAAGACATGTGGGTTATTTGAGCTCTGCCTGTTACCATGAAGCCTGTTTCTAGCGTTATATTGCTCTAAGAAATTCACTTCTTCGAGCACCACACTCAAGGCTCCTTCTAGCGAAGTAGGGGCTTTCAGTCTCACAATCCTAACCATATTTTCGCTGAGATTGTGTAAAAACACATTTTGGGCAACGTTATTGTAAATTGCAATTTTGCTTTGTTTAATGTTAATGTCCTCTATTTGATTCACCTTCGCAAATAGCACCGATCTGACAGACTGAATCCGGTTGCAAAAGTCGATGTAACTTTCGCCCTGTTTAATTCTAAGCGTTTCGAGCTCTATGGCAATGCAGTCTTCACTGCGCGGGTCTCCAAAGTGCTGAATCATGAGTCGTTTCAACTCATCCCACGTCACAATATCCTCTCTCTCTGATAACAAAGCGGCTGCATCGCCTGCCAGCCTACTTGTAATGATGTGATACAGGAAGGTATTTTGGGCTGGTTCACCTCTATATTTGCTTATAATATACTCGGCTTTCCTTAAAAATAAGTTTAAGTGCCTTTTATCACCGCTGAAGACGGGGATCAATTTGACCATCTCAGTTGGCACTGCGGTTAATTGCTCCATAGTGGGGCTTAAATATTAACTTAACACAATAAATCTATTACTTAATTACGTTATTTTTTACGATATTTTATGAATTAATCACTTTTTACGTTTCCAATTTTCTTAAATTTACTTAACTATAGTTAAAATGAGAGAAGTCTTATCTCAAGATAACAAAATGAGGTATGGGAAAGGAGAGGATGGCAAAAAGTTCTACTCACCAACCAAACGCCACTCCCATGCTCGTCTCCTGGCTGCACGGTGCTGCTGCTTAGCTGCTGCCGATGCTAGGCTGCTGCTGCTGCTGCGCTGCTGCTCTCGTCTTATTTATTTGGTTCGAAGGATCGCGTTTAGCGTATCGCGGACCGGCTCGAAGATACTCTTAGATTTGGATGACCGTATTTTACGAGGGTTTCGCTGCTATTCCGACGCGATCCTACCGGCTGCGCCAGACAAGTTATGATGGGAGCCAAGGAGCTTTTTAAAAAGATTAATTCTAAAATAAAACTAGTGAATACGTCCACTCGATTCGGAGAGCGCTACTGTATTAATTTAAAATGGTCACACGAATATCTTAGGTCTAACACCTTATCTCTAAAGAAAGCTTACGTGGCTATGCAGAGTCAGCTCTAACTGTAAGTACTCTACTGGTAGAGGGTTGATGGGGTTGTATAACTAGGTATCTTACTTAAGTTAGACGTTTTGATTTGTTTAATGACAATAATATACCGCCAATTGTATACGGCAATAGCTTAGATGTGTAAGCCTTTTTATGTATTTTGTTTTCTGGTGTGTACAATAAAGAGTTCTAATCTAATATTTGGAAAAAATATATTTTGCGACCATTTCATTGGAAATCCCTAAGCTTCTTATACAATACGTGCCTTTTGTTTTTATTATAGTTATATTTTTATATAGGTACACTCTATTAATATTAATATTTATAAAGTAACGCGTGTGGTGTTTACCTACCTTTAATTGGTTTTTGTATTTTGTTTTTGTATTGCCTAGACTTAAGTTATTTGTTACGCATGTTAAGATACAAAAAGTGTTGGTAGACTTAATAAAATAAATTAAAAAATCCTATGTTTTTAACTATTACTGGCTACAACCCACAATCTGCTGCTATGTATGTCAATACTAATCTCCATTGGGTCATTGAATCACCAATCTCCTGTATCATTATATCACCAAGCTTGGCCCCTATCCCACTTAATCTCTTCTCATTAGGGACATTAAAGCCATTTGAAGGCACAAATCACAAATAATTCAAATAGGCGTAGGTACAATAAATTTGAGAGAAATTAGGTTATGTAGGTACCGAAAATACTTAATATCTTTGTTTCCTATTTCCGAAACAAAATAAAAGCTCTCCTTTAAAATAATATATTTCAGTAACCTTAGAATATTTTAACAATCACATAGGTAGGTACATTACATTAGTGCTCGTGGCCTAGTGAAACCAAGTGATTGGAGCCAAACAGGCACGGTCAGGTGCTGGATGGCTCACCATACTGTAATTGCCGCCAGTGGCATTTTTTGCGAGCGCTTCCGTGCTTCGTAAGGCACGTAAAGCCGTTGGTGCCGGCTGTCGTTAAGCCATGTCAGAGGCCTTATGGGCGGCTTAATAAATTTTAATAAAGTAAGGCCCGCCACTGTCTTCCAATCCTCCACCAACCCGACTTGGCCCCAGTGGTGGAGAAGCCTTACCTTCCTGGGATGCAGGAAAAGACTTGTGCCCCAGCAGTGGATACATATAAATGGTTGATATCTCCAATCTACATTGGCATATTACAAAGACCACGGTTTCACGCTGAGGCACGAAAGACCGGTGTCATTTTTCAAGGGTTTTCTTCACGGTCGGCAATTTGAAAAGACCATGTATTCGACTGTTACTATAGGCAACAATTTACAATAGATACACAGTTAGCTTCCTGCGATGCAGGAAGAGACCCGTGCCCCAGCAGTGGGGACATACAAGGGTTGATAACGACACAGTTACTATCAAATATTTTCATTAAATTTATTACTTACAGGAAAAGTACAATGTGAGATGGGTTTTCTCGTGGTCCGATCTGTGAACAGGGCCCTACTTTACTTCCTTTGCCTGAGCGGATGTGGGCCAGGGTCGTGACCATTGTGATATAGGGGAAGTACAGCTTTGCAAAAAAGAGTATACACACTAATATTTTGTTTAGAATTCATGTCTTTGTTAATAAATGTGATTGTGTCTGTTAATTTCTTACATAGTTGCGAAAGCAATTTCAAAGTTTTACATGCCTTTCTACTTTTTTTTGTAAGCTGTATTTGTAGATTTGGCTAGCTCGGCGTTGATTAAAACTGGGACATATTTAAACGAATTATTTATTGTTTTCACAATTTAACAAATAAAATACTCAAAACATTTACGTAGAACTACCACTTAAGCCTTGAAAAAAAAAGGAATGACAATAATATTAGGCAAACTTGAATGCAATACGAAATTGATACAGAAATGTGACTGCTACTTGTTTCTTTGTTAATTTGTACCACAATTTTAGAAGAAAATAAAAATGTCTACTCCGTCACGGATTGCAAAATTTCTCATATTATTATTTTAGAGACAGCAAAATCATTGCGTGTTAACTGGTAATACGTTCTGAAAATCACCATTCAATGTTATTAATTCACAATACAACTATTAAACAAATGGTAGAATCAATCAACTAAATAACTAACTTTGTAACCAATTAGGTAGTTTTAACAAATGAAGCTGTTTAAAAATTAATCGACATAGCGCTCGCAAAGCCACGGTTATCAATATTTATTAGTTTTCAAGATACTAGATTTTGATAACTAGCACTTTTAAATGCTGAATCACATATTATTTCACTTCAGTAACACTTGGAATCCGGAATTTGACACTCATAAAATAAATGCAAAATAAACGCTTGTATTAGCTCTACTCAAAATAATTCGAGAACTTGAAACGAACTGCTACACTTTGATGACTTGAGTATAAAACAACAGCATTTTTTTTTTGTTCTGTAGTCATCTTCTGTCGTATTATATTCTAAGGAAGGTTTTAAATAGGAACATTAATGTGACCAAATAATTTGTGCAAATAATACAATACAATATTAATCCTGCAAAACTAGGGTCCACTGATTACGGCAATCGTAGCTATCGTAATTTGGGATGCAAGCTCCTTTTTGGAGGACAGAATCGAGGACGCAATTGCATTTAAATAAACTACGGGAAACGTCACAGTGTGATTTTTTTGTTAAAAACTCAATTAACCACCAAAACTATGAAATTGGTTCCTTATTAGGATTTTTGGCATTAATTAAAAAAAGACTTGCATCTCAAATTACTATAACAGTCAGTGTAAATTAATACTTTTACAGGGCAAGATGGCGATTGGCAAGTTAAGACAATTTACGTTTCAATGATAATACTGAATACATTTCCAAAAAGTGATCACGTATTTTCACTAATAACATACAATTTAAACATTTTATTCAACAACCTCCGAAGTGAACGGAATATAATGGCAACATTATATTTCGTACTAGGGCAAGACACGATACATTCAAAGAATGGTGTAGATTAACTTTGTTATTCTACACCATCAGAAAACAGGCAAGCTCTCACAACCGCGGAACAGTATACTGTAATCACTTCGACATTTAGTTCACATAGGATCAGCGGGACCTATAAACCAATTTAATTGTTAAGTTGGTAGGGACGCCACTATCAAACATACAAGTTCCAATGTTATTCTGGACTCTTAGCGCCGATTTCTGGTACACGAACAATCTTATTCTACTGCTAACAGCTGTCAGTGGCTTTTATGCACATTGGGCTACCGACAGCGGTTAAGAGTATTGAAACTGTACGAAAAACAGGGGATGTGCGCCTCAGGTTTCAACTGGAAAATTAAATTGGTAAAACTATATTTAGAAAATATTATTTGTATACAGGTAAAACAAATTGTACAAAAATTGCAGAAAATAAAATTTCAACTAAATTGTAAAATGCACGTTAACTATTCTATACGAAGTGAATAATGTTATATAAATATAACTCAAAAAGGAAACATCGGAACGACTTTGTGCCAATTTTAAGGCCTTTGACATTGCTTGGTTCAAATGTTTTACAACTATTAATCAAAATTTACTATTATATTAATTTGTTATGCATATACACTAAATTCAAGTACAGTTACTATTTAAACAGGTAGCCGTTAGAAAGGGCAAGTGGTAATATATAAGTGATTCATACATTCGGTTTATTTAAGACATCATGTTAAATATTCTCTCTAAACCTACATTTGACTGATTAAATTATGCCAACCTGTTTAGATAAACTCTAAATTTATTCATTTACCACAACATTAAAATATTTGATTACGCTTATACTGTACAAAGTAAAGTTAATTTCTTTCTAAAAGTACTTTTGAAGTACCAAATTATAAGTATCTTAATTTGTAGTGATATATTGGATGATCCTACCCTAATGACTAAGATATGGACGTATGAATTACTACTGGATGGGAAATATTAAAAAATTACGAGGTATAGATATTTCCAAAAAGTATAGGACCTATGCTGCTACTTACCCCGAAAACACCACAGACTTATGAACACAGAATTATGCATAAATACAGACATATAGTTAGGTATTAAACTTTTCTAAGCGATGTTACAGGGGTAACATCAAAGTTTACTAAAGTCATATAAAACCTACGTAATAATCAGGTATAAGGGATAAAAAGTACAAATGTCTTTTAAATACCGGTCGCGAAAAAACGTCAGGTTAAAACTAATAGTTTCCTTTTTGACAGAGCACTCATATTCAACACTATTTCTTTCAACTTTTGGCAAAATCAATGCTACAACAAAAATTGGTTATTTTCGATAGTCTATAACCTAATCAATCGGCAAATCATATAAATATAAATGAATATAAATAATACTTTGGTCTGTTGATTGAACTGTTGGACGTTACTTTTGGTGAGAAATAATTGTTGAAATCAAACCATTTTTCCAGCAACATTAAAGCCAAAAGTGTTTGGTCGCTAACTCTGAACACATGTTTGTGTTCAGAGTTAGCGACGAGCGATAGTTACTAGAAACAATCGAATTACTCGAATATTGCGTTTGTTCGACTACATTCGAACAATGGATAGTAGCGGACCGCTACGCCCGGTCAGCACTTGCGTTGCGTTCCGCATACTCACCCTACTACACCCATGGTGCGCGTATTTCGTCGCGAATAATTTTCAGAATAGCACAGCGGACACCAATAAGCTATACGCTATTGGCATAGCCCTTAATTTAAATCTATTGTTATTCGAACAGTTAATCATTCGAAACGACTAATTATTCACGAATGCGCAATTAGCGTCTTATTCGAATCAACCAATTACTTTTTAAAACAATCACCCATCGCTCAGAGTTACGGTATACATTGGCACAATTTGAGTATTCCATTTAGCAATTAAAGAACGACACAAAAGGCACTCGGTACGATACATTCCATTCACAACTTAAAACAATGCAGGAAAGTGTTACAAGCACTTTTGTAATTTCAGTTGATATTGCACTGTATTTAGAACGAAATAAACCTGCAATGTATATTTGGGGTTTTGTTGTAGGCTATTGGCAATATTTAATGTATTAAACTATAATTAATTTTGCAACCTTACTGTTTTATGACGATCTATTGAAATACAAATTTTAAAATCTAGATTTTTATCGAGCTATATGCTCGATCCACTGCTAAATCGTTTTTAGTTGTAAATAGTGAAACAAACAGCGTGTATGCTGGCCCCCTCAAACTGTCAACAAACAGCTGCGTATTAAGACACGACGCTTAAGGTGCAAATCTGATCTCTATGGACGAAACTGATACGTTCTCCAGTATTTAATTTTGGTTTACACAACGATCGGTAAAATAAAGGTCAGTTTCGCCCCTCATCAGCCTAACAAATGTTCCCACTGTCGGATGTACCTTCGAGGGTGAAAAACACATTCGAATACTTTTTGCATTTTAATTAGGTACTACTTACGGTTTCTTCACAGTTAATATAGATTTATTTCTGTATGTTAATGTATAGGGCATATCGCATAACGTTTTAAAAGTTTGGTCAGCGTCGTGTAGTTTATCAGATTTATCTAGGACTGACCACGCGACTGTCAAAGTAATACTGCTTCTTTGTGTCTTGCGGGTCAACGCTGCCACATTCATGATGTGACAGCGGGACAAAAGATTGGTCTTCGCGTTGAGATGTGGTCCTGAGCGCATTGCAATGTATTTATACAGTCCACAGCACATCAACGTTTACATGCGTGCATTCTAATCAGTTACGTTACGGGTAATTTTGCAACAAAAACGTAAAGATCAAAACAGATGTGCTGTTGGTTATACAACGCAAATAACTGGGTCGGGCAAGGTCGCGGTTGTCCATCATAAGTGATGTGATGACGTATCATCTGGACTCAGAATTATATAACATTATAATTAGTAGCTGGAAATATATACATTTTTTTTCTTGTAGCTTCTATGTTAGCTACATTATTGCATTTTTATTATGATTAAGTACTATAAAATTGGTCAGCAGATTGAACGAAAAGATAATCAAAAATAGTATTATTATGAATTAGCTTTGTAAGGCAGTCATCCCAGTTATGTTTAGGTGATATTTTATTTAAATTGTTATTATGATTTTTTCACTACTCAGGAAAAATAAAATTAGGCACTTAGATATAGGTTAAATAACTTTTTACAAACGATTATGTTTTCGTAGGTTTAAAATACTTTCGATAACTATTTATTCTGATTGTACGCTCTTATACTATTAATTGAATAATAATTTAAGTACATAAATACTGTTTCACATTAAGTACACATTTAAAAAATCACAATTTGACAAATAACATAATAATTTGCTCTAAATCACTTTACATTGGAATGTGAAAAGGGGAAAAACCTAGTATCCACTGAATTAAGCGGTTCCTGCCTTAGCGGATACCGTTCTTGTCTAGGAACATAGCTTTCATAATCTGAACATATATTATACAACTCTTTTCGACAATACTAAAAAAAAGATACTATAAAACAGTGAGGTCCTTTTAAGTTCCCCTATGTTCAAACGTAGATGGAATGCCTTCGATAGCAGTGTTTTCGACTCCACAGAGGTTATACAAAAAGGTCTCTAACCTCAAGTACAGTATAGCGACCTCAAGGAGGATATAAGATTCTTTTTGGGCAAAGAGATTAGTCTTATGGTGTGTAGTTTTACTATGGGGCAGATATTTTTCATAACCATTGAGCTTAGATTTACCAACAAATGTTTTTTTTATAAAACCTGTTCAGAAAAAGGGGTTTACAAAATCTCAATCATGGTAACATTTTTAGTATCTAAGATAAAATACCGTTTCTGCTAAAAACTGCCGTTTTTTTTTTTGGAAATTATATTTAGATCCTGGTTTTGGCCTGGACTCCTATTTTGCAAAAATGTTTTGTAATAGAAATCCACACAGCAGAATCACTGGTCTTTCTCCCAAACTAGGTGTTGGTTCCATGTTGGTTACTGCATCACATAACCTGTGAAACAGTAACCAACATGAAAAAACACTCGGACCAGGAGCTCTATTTTTGAATCACTCGTCTCGCGTCGAGCGCTCGATTTCTACTGATTGTCGCTCAACATACGAAATTCCGTATTTTTGAATCACTCGACTGCAACGAATGGTCCTTACCACTCGTCTCGTTTGTCGATCGATAGATTAATTGTCAAAATTTGTGTTAATTTGTATTGTGCTGCGCACAGATACCTACTTAGCGATAAACGTGAATTTGCTCCTGATAACTGTTGTAGATTGTAAATATCTTCAGTGTAGAAAATGAATTTTGAAGAATATCTAATCCTTAATGGATATTTGGATTCAAAAATACGGAAAAACGAGATCATGCGACTTAGAAGACGAGTGTGACTTATGTCGCATTCGACGATACAATTTCATAAGAGTGATTAAAAAACAGATCTCCTGGCCAATTAATGCGCTTTACGCATCTCAGTATGACGGCTCCTAGTGGGTATTCCCACGAAACACGAACTCACGACCTCTATCCTGGAAATCGGGAGGTGTAAGCCTTAGATGGCAAGAAAACGGTGTTTTGTTTCATTGATGGCGCTAGTTACATCGTGTATCTCGAACCTTAAGACCATCTACGTTCACAGACTAGCCTGATTTACATATGCTTTATATTCATACTTTTTAAGCATGCTTTACATGGAGGAAGAAAAGAATAGAGGCGCCAAAAGCATACATGCGTGAGGGTTAGTAAATTGTTTGAGGTTACCATACGAATAAAATGAGATTAGCTAGTTAGACCAGGTTCTCACGGTCTTAGTACACTCGGACCGAGTGCGCCATCCGACTAAACTAATGCTTCTGATTGGACGGTTTTTCGTGACAACACCAAAATAGCCAATCAGAAGCATTAGTTTACTCGGATGGCGCACTCGGTCCGGGTCCACTAAGGCCGTGAAAACGCGGCTTTAGTTAGACCTGAGATTTCCTCACTTAGCCTCATAGCTGGGCCATTGTACATAGCAAGCGCTGAGGTACGTTAACACTTTAGACTCTAGGGTTTCCTTACAATATTTTCCTTCGCGTCAGCGAGTGGTATTGCTACTGTAATTTCACAAATTTACATAATAATAGAAAACAAAGACAGTCGTATGCACCGGGGTTCGAACCCACGACCCCCCGATTGGGAAGCCGGCGTCCTACACCGCTCCGCTAACACCGCTCATTAAAATGAGTGTATGGGCTTTACTACGCGCGCCTGCCACGGAAACACCAAAAAATTCTAAGCATGCTTCACATAGATCTAAAATAGAGACGCCAAGAGTACACCCGTAAGGAACAGCAAATTATTCAGGGTTACCATAAAAATAAAATAAAGGCCTTGTCTCAGAGAGAGAGAGATATGGGCGTTATTACCACGTCCAGCGCGGAAACCCCAAAATATTTGCTATCACTTACGGGTGTACGTACGCTTTTGGCGTATCTATACCATTCTAGGTCTATGTAAAGCATGCTAGATAAGCATGGGAATAAAGCAAATGTAAATCAGGCCTTACAGGGGGATTTGAAAAGGCATAGTAAGCAATCATTCGTCAACATGTATAGGAGGCAACCATTTATTTCTTATTTCTAGGTAATTTTATGACTGTTGAGCTCTTCTAGCACTATCACACTGGTGCACAGTACACCAGCAAGCCCGTCATTTTGTGAGCAATAAATGGCAATACCCGGCACGGCTTTAGAAGACAGCTTACACGTTTCCAGTTTATGGATATCCAAAAGGAATGCAATAACCGGCACGGCTTTAAAGGACAGCTTACACGTTCCCAGTTTATGTCTCTCCCACGAGAGGGAATCCGACGAAAGCACGGTTTGGTTTCAATTTAAAAATAAACAAGGTGAAAACTATCCGTAACTTTGAGTTTGAATAAAGAACGTTATTTATAGTTCATAGTTTTTAATTCAAACTTCCACTTCATTTCAAAAATAAGTTTCAAAGTAACACGTTTAGTTAACGACTCACGTTTTTGTGGCATTTGCATCTTGCAGAGTCTGGGACAAGTCAACTACATTGAATTAATAGTAGATACATAATAAATAACAAAGACGAGCTTATGAAAACTTGACTTTAGAAAGTTCGTCGGCCGCCTGCACTCACTGCAATTGCCATCATAAAAATATCCATGTTTACGTCATCTTTCTTCTACACGACAAACCATGAGCATGCCTATTGACACACTGAACTAAAGTCCACTCGGCAGAAACGTCAATTACGACACGCGTATCTTTTGCTTTGATGTGTCGTGTCAAGTGAATAACCTGGAACGTAAGTTCAGCTGCGGAATTTCGGCATAGTATGTTCGAGTACCTACGGGCCTCTTTCATATCTTACAGGGTAAACGAATCTATGCAAGTTCGAAACAAACCAAACTAACCGGAAACGTGTAAACATGCCATACTGCTACCCCTTTTCATCCGATATAAACGCTACCTACAGAAAAGGAGGGAAGAATAATCAGGAATAATTTTGTAGAATCATCTCAAAACGCCAATTGGTTAGAAAAATACAATCACTTTAAAAAATAAATAGTTTTTGGAATGACGATCAGACTTTATGCTTATATGCAAATCTCTACAATGTTCTTTATAATTTGTTCCGACAGAGGCGCAGGACCTTGCTTTTACAGACGCTATTGCACGCACTGTTACGCCTTGTCACACTCGTAACACACTTTGTATAATTCCTCTCCATTACAAATACATCTACAACATTGTGTTAACACCTTACACACGTTAATTAAACATTTCACAAATAATGTGTCGCGCTGCTACAAAAATCAACCGACAGCGCTTGAATACAATGTTCCACTCTTAAAAAAATATGTACTTTGATTGACTGCAGTCCGCTTTGGAGAACTGTTCACATGATGATGCAGCATCTGTGGGACCTCGAGTCGCCGACGACGTCGCTGGTATGGCCTGAGAACCTCGGAACGGTACCTGAACTGGGCGAGAGTGCCAGGGGGTTGAGCTGTACTGGCATGGCCTCTGTGGCCGCAGCGAGCCCCTCGGGAAGGGAGTTCAAGCTATGATTGTTGGTCGACGTCACACTGCTCTCGACCGGACTACCGTTTGTGCGTATTTGCGAACGCTGCTTTTTTAGGTCCGCCAGCGTCCCTGAAAGTTGGTTAGGCAGGTGTTACTGTGTTGCCTTATGAATTAATGTAGTTGTAATGTAGACTTTGGTCACCGAAAAAAACTGACTTCGAGAAAATGTTAGGATTTCAATTGTAACAGTTAAAACTTTTACACAACGATGTGAACATTAATACTGAAATAGTAGGAATCAAAACAAATATTAACGAAACAGTTTTTTCGGCCGCCAAAGAATAGATGCGCTAGTTTACAGTGCAGTTTTTTACTATAGCAGAGAACTGTCAGAACGACCTTCAATTAATTATGCTTTTCGTCATCAGAGCATAGCGGAACAAACAAAAATATGTGTAGCAACTAGCATTAATTATATTTTTAAAATATAACTCAATTAGTAGCTAAGGTAATACGTAATTAGGACACAACTAAAAGGAGTTAGGGAAATATGTGCAGGAAACCCAAAGTAATTAGGTCACAAAAACAGTTAGTTACATAGACGAAAAGTAATAAGAAAAATAGCATGCAATAGATCCAGGAAAGAAAACATAAGTAATATACAAATATTAAACTATACCCAACTACAGAGGTCCTACCACGACGCAAATGCAACGATAACTATTATAAAACAAGATTTAGTGATTATGTTTCTATCTATTAACATATACAACACTATTATGATTTTTTGTATCCACTTTACGGATCTTAAGTGGTTTTGAGTGTTATAAATCAGCTATAAAATTGATGAGAAATAAATTAGACGGTTTAATAGGATACGACTAATCTAAAAACTTTCGTAAGCACAACACATTGTAGACTTTTAGTCCGGATATACTTACGGGTGTTGTAATGTCGGAAGAGTCCGACCAGGTTTCGCTCCGATTCGCCTGGTCGGACTCTTCCGATATAACAACACCCGTAAATAGATCCGGACTAAAAGTCTACAAGATATCTACAAGTCATCACTAAAGTCCCTGGTCGTCGTGGCGATTACTTCACGGTAGAGCCTCGAAAAAAAAACACAAGAGACCAAAAATCACACTACAGAGCATGCTCTACAACCCAGGAGACCTCTTGCCTCATAATATGCATCCTCGAGATCGCTAGACTTCCATTGAGTCCCAACACGCTTTAAAACCATCACTGCTGTGCAAAAAACTGTTAGAGATATGTTTACAATAATGTTAAGACAATGTGCAATAATGTATAAGAACTCGTGTATTCGTAAAGTCTATAAGGATGCATATAATTACCTGCGTTAATCATGACGGTGACATGAACATTGATTTTACCATTATTGTCTGTGGTGTAGGTGGCAGTGCCGCCCTCAGTTATGGCGATCTGGTTAGCGCTCACGACGGAGTCTTTCCTACCGTCCACTGCGTCTTCCACCTTCTGGGGCTCATTATCTTGCCCTTCCGGTGCTTTCCGGACACCGTTGGGTATAGCCCGCTCATAATGCTTGGCGCTTTCATCTTTTATTGGTGCCGGGGCGTAGTGTGACGCGGCGTTAACGCCAAACAGGGGGTTGGTGATCTTCTGGTTGTAATATTCTGTTTCATCGCTTCTGCTGTTGTTGTTGTTGTGGGGTGGCTTGGGGACCGCGTACTCCGCTGTGGAGTCGTAACTCTGGTTTGAGGTGGTGGAGCTGGTTGAGAGACGTTTGTGGGGCAGCTCGCCGGGGTGGAGCTGATTCGCGGTGTTCTGGTCGTTCTCGACGCCGTTTGATAGACCCTGGAGGTGAAGAGAGGGTTTTTTGAGTGGCAGTTCTTACTAGTAGACAAACGGCCGGTTTCTGAATTACGTTCTGTCACGCTGTTTTTTGAGAAATTCTAGCAGACAGCACTATTTACTTAGCGAAATTCTCAATGACGAAACTGGCGCCTTTTATTGAGTTTGTTTTTTCTGTTGATAAAAACGACTAAACTGTGATAATGGTTTAGGGTACCTGACAAGGCTGCAAGTTCACTGCACTATTGGGCGTTGCGATTTGGTTGACTAAGCTAAGAGATATATGTGCTGGGCAAGCCTGCATATAAAAAATTGTTTGAGGTTCTACGGCAACGGAACAGATACTTCAGCTAGCCAGTGTAGTTAATTGTTACTAGACGCTATAAGGGACTAATCTTGATTGTAGCTGAGCTAATCCACGTCTAGTTTCCACGAGCACTAAAATGGTTCACTGGAATTCCAAATATTTGAAATGCAGGCATAATCCCGAAACGTACCCGATAACGGAGGCCTAACACCTCGGGCTCCTTACGCATCCTTCGCAAATTGTCGTTGGTCAAAAACATTATATCCAGGGACATCGTCAGTCAATATAATGCACAGAACATTTCACGGGACAACACCGAACTGCGATTCACTGATTTTAAAATAACAATTCTGTGTCATTAGCACTTGACGTTCATCGCCACAAAGGAAGAGTCACGAAAGGGAAACTGCTGAATATCATAATGCATCATCGGGAGGGTGTACGTTTCGCGGTTCGCGGGCGGTTGAGACGCAGGCGCGCAAGCCCGGGCGCGCGGCAAAAACGAGTGAGGGAAATCGCAGGAAAACTTTGCTGCGGTGACGTGTCGTCAAGCGACGCACGCGCCGGAACCGCGCACGCAATCCTTTATTCAACACACATCATACACTTGATACGGGCAAGCCCGGGTTTGATGGCCAAGTCGCCAAAGGGTCCGTGGTTGCTTTTATGATCTTGACACCAACGCGCTGACGTATTATTGAGGTACGAAATTACGAGACTGGGATGTGTGGTTATCCGAAGGGTATTCACAAACCAATACTGTCACACAATACAGTTCACACGCATTTAAATGCAAGAATGACTAAAGGCGCATGGCCAAGTCGCCAAAGGGTCCGTGGTTGCTTTTATGATGTTGACACCAACGCGCTGACGAATTATTGAGGTACGAAATTACAAGACAGGCATGTGTGGTTATCCGAAGGGTATTCACAAATCAATACTGTCACACAATACAGTTCACACGCATTTAAATGCAAGAATGACTAAAGGCGCCCATTGCCTGCCGGGTATCCAGATTATTCCTACAAAAAATGCGAAAAATAGTATGTAAATGATATATTGCCAACATTTATTCATTTACCAATATTATGACTGTTAATTCAAATGTTTTATTCATTTATATACTGCGGTTACTTCGGCTATCAAACTATTATTGTAAAAGTAAATATAAATTAAATTTTAATTTAACACACTGCATCTAGTTCTTACAATAAACTGTAGATAATAGAAATCAATAAAGCGCACGCAAAATAAAAATGTACCACAATAATAGCAATCACGCGCACATTACTAGCGGGCCTGTAATAAAACTAAATGTCGCAAACGGTAGCCGCAATTAGAGAGTGCCCAAGACAGAGCGGCTCTTACAAATCGATCGCTCTAATAAGCATAGAGGGAGAAGTGTGATTAGCGCTGAGCACGGCACACAGTCTAGCCTAGCGTGTATGGTGGACTGTGGATGCTAACGCCATGGGGCTGACCGGGAACTAAAATAAAGTTGCCTTGATAAATCTGCTTCGATTATATATCTAGCGGTATCACATTAAATTACGAAGACCGAGGTCGTATGCTCGATAACCGCCGGGAGCCGAACTTTTATTAGTCTGTGATGTACTCGTACTTATATGCACAATTGGCATCCTTGTCACCTAGTCACTCTGAGATCTAGTTACTCTTAGATCATAGTTATTTAGAGATAAATATTTATAGATTCAGGTTTAACATTGTCCTATAGTATTTTTTTGTATAAGCATTAGCCTGTTTCCTGTTCTTTTTTTAGATAGATAGATAGATAGATAAACCATTTATTTGCATTTTCACACACACATAACACGTACATAACACAAAGAATAAAATAAAAAGATGAAAGCAACAAAACAGACACAGAAAACAAGAACATCCATTTTTGCCATACCAGGTATGGCAAGTGCCAGAAATACAGTCAATTAGTTACGTGGGTGTGGCAGATGCAAATGGGCTCCGGCTCAGCATGTGCTGGAAATACTCCAGCGCTGGTATTATGCCGGTACCCAGAGAAGACGGCGTGCTCAACTCGTAGAGGAAAAAAGAGCCAAACTGAGGTATAGGTAATATTAACTTAGATAATTAATATAAAGTGTAAATTGTATATAATGCGTTACTTGAATAGCTGTGCTATTCAAGTAACAAGTTTTTCGAAATAAATTAAATAAAACCACCCCACGTGACTCGTATCTGTCATGGTACTATAATGCATTAATAGAATCGAGGCCCTGAATGGTGCACGGTTTGCTATTTGCCACGGTAAGTAATCTTTGTTGTAAGCTGTACCTTGAAAGCAAACCGTAACATTACAGTTTGGATAATATATGAACGGGCATCGGTCATGAATATGAAAACCGGCTTATTAGAGTACGTTAATTGCGTGTAAGTTGTCGAATACGTTTACTGACTGTCCATTACGGCACGGTCGAAGGAGTGCAGTATCCGCAGCATTTTTCGAATTGCGATGTATACCGTTATCAATCACAGTTGGATCTCTGTAGATCACCTATGTAACTCATTTCATTTTATATAGAAAATACTAGCTGTGCCCCGCGGTGTTACCCGCGGTTTATCGATTTTCCCATGGGAATAAGATATTTTCCTGCAGTAAAACGTAGCCTATGTGTTAATCCAGGGTGTCAGCTAACTCCTTACAAAATTTTATTAAAATCACTCCAGCAGTTTAGATGTGAAGAAGTTACAAACACACTAACAAGCTTTCGCCTTTAGAATTAGCGCTAGTTCACACATGGCGGAATCCGTGCGGATGCAAATCGCGCGGTTAGACCGGGCGGATCTTATTTACATTAGCACCTATTAATTCGTTCATACCTGTCCGCGCGGATTGACAATCCGCGCGGCTACCGCCACTCAACCGCTTGAAAATCAATTCGCGCGGTCGCCGCTCGGGTCTATTTACTTGACGTACCTAGAGCGCGTTCAGTCGCTGCGCGGAGGCCGTGCGTATAGGACGGTGACAATGGATCGCTTCGACACCGAGCTATTCATCGATGAGGTGGAAAAGAGACCTGCTTTGTGGGACATCCAATTGACAGAATATTCCAATAAAATTATTAGAAACGGAGCAGAGCGGGTAGGAGCAACAAATACACATTATTGCTTCTTCGACTTCCATGATTGGACTGTCACCCCATGCGGATGACAGCGCTCTCCGCGCCTGACTGAACACATGCGTTTAGAACCGCGCGGTTTGCATCCGCGCGGAATCCGCCATGTCTGAACTAGCTCTTTGTGTGATTATTAAAACGTATGTTACATACGAGAGCAGATAAAGCTATGTACCAGCCATCTGATATCAAGTCTTAAATGTTTTCAAATTACTTTTTAAAACTGTTTTTATACGGATTTATGCTCGTTTATTACATTTTTACAATTTTCCAACGTTTCGGCACTTTTTTAGGTGCCGTGGTCCCGGATGATAATAGTATATTTCATTACAAGTGCGGAAAGGCTGTCATTGCAAAGAGTTCCGACAAATGTCTACCCGAGCCGAGGCGCAGCCGAAGGCGAGGGTTGACAGTCGGAACAAGTTGCAATGACGGTTCCGCACGTGTACTGAACGACTATTTTTAATACAGTTGCGAAAAAAATAAGCAATTTAATAAAGAAAATTATTTGGAAAATGGCGCCAACCGTAAAAAAATATAAGCAGAGATTTTTTTTCTTCACCCATTCTAGTAGGCAAAGGGAACTATGCCCATACAGCCAAGTCTTTAGTAGATTTTTTTTATAGATATGAAATGAAAATGAAATTTAATGAGATGAAATGAAATGAAACCTAACTTAACTCATTCAATCAAATCATTAAATCTGATATTGAAACAAATTAGTAGCTCATAAAAACTTCTATGAATTTAGAAACCTATTTAGAGGCTAAAAATTTCACCCATGACGGGATTCGAACCCGCAACCTCTGGCTATCCGTGCCAGCGCTCTACCAATTGAGCCAATGGGCAACTCACGGCATCAGTGAAATTTCGAACCTCTTTACACTATTCTCTGTATTACGTACAGGCAGCGACATCTGACTTAAGCAAATTGCATTACTTACAGCCCCGACTACCTACTTTGCAGTTAGGTTTAACATCGGAACGATATCACTGTACCCACATGATTATACTATTTTTATTTTTAATGCACTAACCCGTGCTAAGGAACAAATTTAGAAACCTATTAAGAGGCTAAAAATTCTATGAATTTTTTTAGTAAAAACTTCATGCTTGGTTTTTCTTTTTAATAGACATTATTTTGACAGTTGGGAAAGAAAAGGCACGAGTGCGGTAAAGGTAAAAAAAAGCACGAGTCTGTAATAGCCCACATCCCGCACGCTATACGTCCCTGTAATACGCCACTTTTTGAGCAACTGTATTAAAAAAATACTTTTTACTTAGAATAGCCTTTGTAAGGGAGATAGGACGTCACTTGAGGGACCGAAGGTATGACTGCCACACTGAAACCTTTCTTATGCAAGGAATTTCCCTTGCAGTGCAGTAAGGTAACGCGTAATTGGGCCGAAAGTGTGCCAGGGCAGCTTATTCGCTTACGAACCGTCTTAATAACACGATTCCTCTAAAACACACCTCAGAGGTAGTTTACGTAATCTGTGGTTACGTCTTTTCCCTGTAAAGTCTATACGACAGACTATTTTACACGGCGTTAATCGTGTTTTTGCGAGTGTTTTGTGTTTATATAAAAAAAGTGTTTGTATAAAGTAATGTGCGTGAATTGACACAAGTGGCAACTGTTCTATTAGCCACATTGGCCTTAGACATCAATTCTAGATGATTTATATAGCGTCTATGTCCACTCTTACCTAGAATTGATAGAAGAAGTGGTCACATCTGTCGGTATGCAGTACTGCATCTGGGTCAGATTCTGATTTTATCAAAAACTTAATTTATCTATCTGTCGGTACAACTGGCAGTCGGTAATACCGAAAGATAGTATTAGACATTTAACATAACAGTTATATACATTGCTTCTAGCCCCACACTAGGATACAGTGTGTTGTGGGAACCAGAAACAACGACATCACAAACATGTAAACCTCCAAGACCTGGGGTTCTTTTTTGTCCTAGCCGGGGTTCGAACCCGAGACCACTCGCATGGTAGGCAGACGCTCTAGCGCTGCGCCACAAAGGTCGTCAAGTATTGGAGTTAGAGATAGAGTGGGTTTAAACTGCCAAGACGGCGGCGCGTGCCGTGGGTTCTAGTCTCTGGGGGCCGCTGTACTTTTTTTCCTAGAAATGGCCCCATTTTGGGGTTTCTTATTGTATTTTAATTATTTAATGCAATTTAGGAAAACCAGAACACGAGGTAGGCACATCGTACAATATAGAAGCAGAGAGTCATTAAAAGTGATGTGCGTGATGTTCTTGTCTGGTTACCACATCACAAGTAGGTACTCTACTACCCTACCAGGCCAAGTGATTGTGTAGTGTGGTTGTTATATTATTTATGTAGCCTCGATCTCCGCTTAAATCATTTATAATGTTTATAAATACTAAATCTTGCTTTTGTTTTAATTATTAACTCAATATGTTCAATAGCAACTTTGTCAAAACATGGAATGCCGAGTGTCTCACTGTCGTTGTGTGGTCCGAGAGAAAAATATATAAATAAACAAATCATTGAAAGAAAACAACAAGTCATGTTGCGATTTCAAAGTCCTAAATACTGCAAATAATTTCCCTAGTACCTACTGAAATCGCAACGTGACTTGGTATTTTCTTTCAATGGTTTGTTTATTTATTTTTCTCTCGGACTCGAAGACTCGAAACCCAGCGGGAGTACAAGTCGACGCGAAAGATTGAGCCGAACGTGGAACAAGTCCATTGTCGCATAAAAAAGTAGAAAGCTGATATTGTTTTTGATATTTTGTTGTTTCTCATTTATATTAATAGTTGTTAATAAAAAAATTTTTAGGTAAACAATATTTTCTGCGCCCACGACAAAACAGTACATTCGTGCTTCGTAAATTGTAAAAAAAACAAACAAATGTATTTTTATGCTTTTATAGATAGAAGACAACACTTAATTTCGCAACCAGAAGAAAGAACTACAAATGGGTCCTATATCTGAGCATCTTCGAGACAAACCAGCAATGGTTTAAAGGAGCAGTATAAGATAAATACATAAAATATGGGGTTAAATTAACGGTCTTATATTTCCGATATTTTCCAGACAATCCTTGGTTGGAGTAATTGATTCTACAGGGCGTAACCAAATTCCCATATCCAATTAAACATATCGCGGATCAAATTGTACATACCGGGCGACTCGGAAAGTATTGCGATATTTTATGCATAAAAGACTGGCTAGTTATAATCTATTTTGCAGACATTATTATTTAAAAGTAAATTTAGATATATACGTTCCAATTTTAAAATTTCCTGCGTCATTTTGCGAGTTAATTTGAACTATCGTGTCTCATTGAAAAATGGATCCGCGCCGGAAACATCTTCTTTCTATGTTTTTTTACGGGTTCGCCTGAAACCGGACGCTTCAAACGGCATTTTTGGATGAAGGCCTCTCCAAAACAAAGGTCGGTCGACTAATTTTAAGAGATAAAGAAAGAAGTGGTCGCCCTTTGACGGCTGTTACGAAAAAAGTTTGAGAACTTTGAATTTCGAATTAAAAGGTGCTGGGGAAAAAAACTAGGATCCAACTCTAAATAGGATAAGCAAAGGTTTATAGCGAGTATAGATAGGACACTTCCACTGCCTAATACTTTGAGCTAAAATATGCTGGGAAAATTAGATTACAAGACTGGAAGCAATACACATTAAGTCTTTAAAAAATATAGATTACCGTACCAATAATTAATTACTTTTCTAACTACGCTGCTGTAGCAGAGCGCCACAAAGTACGTCACTCCACCACCGACGAATTGTTATTGATCTTACTTTTCTTTTTAATATTCTTAATAATATTATTGACTCCTATATCAGGAGATCTCTGTTACATAAATAAGTGCGAAAGTTCCCCGGGGAATATATTATTCAGTTATTTCTGAAGAATATATTCCCTCAGAATATTCTTCAGTTACTAGGCTGAAAGTGAGCTAACTAATTTGTTATCTGTAATTTTATTGTGCTTAAATTTGATTAGCCTTGCAGGCAACATGTAAATTGTTTTTTAAACGATTTATATTATAAAAAATGAAAAATCGGAAAACTATTCGTCTATTTGTTTAAAAGACTGTTGGTCATGTTTCTTGTAAGACTGTTTGCTTTCGTATAAATAAAAAAAACATCCTGTATCTAAGCCGAAGTGCGATAAGCAAAGATTTCCGGAGTCCATTGATAGGAGACTTTGACTGCCTAGTACTTTGAGCTAGAGGGTACTGAAGCAAAGAACATGCAGGGTCCAAACCTAAGTGGGATAAGCAAAGGTTTACAGCGTGCATTTATAGGACACTTTGGAACGTTTTATAACTTTTATAATTAATAAATAAACTCTGGAACGACTTTAGGTGTGGTTTTATTTGTAGAATTGTAGTAATATTAACAGAAAACTGGATAAAAACGGATAAACGGAGAAGCAGGTAAAAAGTCAGATCTGGTCAAAGCGTAAAGTAGTAGTGTCAAAAATGAGTGAAATCGAAGAATGTGTGACGTACATAATTTAAATATTTGAAAATGATAGATGGAAAAAGAAATAAAAGTGGTGTGAAGAGGTTTGCACCGTCACATTACCCGGGGGCACCGGTAAAAAAAAATATTTTTTAGATATATTTATTTAAAAAAAATATCTAAAAAAAATTTTTTTTTTTCTAAAAAATATAGTCAAGTTAACTTATATAATTTAAAATTTAAAGTCAAGGTCGAGAGTAAAGTCGATGAAGGTCAGGGATGTGGGATGGTAAGTAAATAAATTTTGTTATTCTTAAATATTAAAATAAAATAAAATATAAAAGATGGGCGATGAAAAAAAAATTTAGAAGGTGTGGGGTGATATCTACAATGAATATTTACATTAGGCAGTTCCACTTTTATTCATCACCTATCATTCATCCCTAGCATGCATCACCTAGCATTGTCTTCATCTAAAGTGAAGGTGAAGACGTTCATTCAGTATAGACAAAATCTATTTTTATTAAATTAGATTTATCCAGAAACTGGCCTAAATTAGTAATAGGCTTATTTAGCCAGTTACCACCCGCTGGTATTCGGTAGTGGTAAGGCTTATTTATTGAGTCACAACCCGCTCTATGAAAGTTATTTACATTTTAACAATATTTATAATATTGGGTACATAGTACCCGACGGGGTAGAATCCGTCGTAGAAGTGCTCTCAAGAGCTATGGTGGGGTAAACACCGTAATGCGTTAGGTAAGTAACGATAAGTAAATTAATTGACCTAGGCTTATTTAACGTGTTGTCGCCGCACCTGATTGAATGTTTGGATTGTTATAAAAAAAATTGGTTAGCAAATGTCCTGGAGGATAGTGGTGTAAGTGTATAGTTAATAAATAAATAGACAAATAGTATGACGCAAATGTGTCCGAAAAGGTAATGTGGTGATTATATTTACAGAAAATTAAAACTTTTTTTTTTTTTTTTTGTAATATTTTAATAAAACAGAAAAAACTGGTTAGCAAATGTCCTGGAGGATAGTGGTGTAAGTGTATAGTTAATAAATAAATAGACAAATAGTATGACGCAAATGTGTCCGAAAAGGTAATGTGGTGATTATATTTACAGAAAATTAAAACTATAAAAAGGTGGCGTTGGTAGGTTTTGTACCAGTTGTCAGTTAAATATTTAAAAAGAGTACGGATACTATAAAAAAAGAGGTTAAGAAATTATTTTAGTAATGAGGTAAGGATGGGGTGAGGGTGAGAGTTTTTATTTTATTGCCAAAGAGTTCCTTGTAGGTTTAACCTGTGGAGGTTTTGTTTTGAATTTTGAAAAATTTTATGACAATGAATGGTGTCAGAATTACTGACGTCTAGAAATTTGGTTTGCAAAAATTTTGTAAATAATTATAATTTAAATTTTAATAATATAATAGTGTTATCAATAGACTGTATGAGTGCAGCTTCGCCTTACCTTCGAGTCGGCCTCGAAGACCTAGAGGGTAAAGCTAGGCTGTCTACGTGTAATTACCCAGGATACTCTCCTGAGGCAACGTAAGTTAGTAACCAGTCCCACCTGGAATTATAAATTCCAGGTTACCGAGGTCTATGGAACTGCTAGTGAGCAGCCTGTGGTTGTGTAACTGTCTGATAAATGCGTGTAGAAGTTATTGATTGTATACTGTTGGTGTATACTAACTGTGGTATGTTTCGGTTAGGTGGGGTGCAGATAGATAGAATAGGACTTTTATTAGGGCCGAAAAAATTTGTTACTATGGGTGAATCTAGTTAGTGAAGAATGGTCAATGAGTAGTTATGATGAATTACCTTGTGGTCCAGAAGTCAAGTCGCACTTTAAAATTAATTTAATATTTTATTTATAAAACACTCAACAACACTTAACAAAAAAAAAATCTTGCAGGTCTTGTGGGTAAAGTTGGGGGCGGCGGAGAAGTCCGACAGAACCCTTGAGCAACGCTGGGGAGCTCCAAGGGATGCGTCTGTGATGTATGAGGTCGTGGGTCGTGGGTATGAAACAGCAGCAGCAGTTCGACGATTGTGCACACGTATAATCGTGGTAATCGTACTCGTATTTGCCTTCGCACTCGCAGCGTAGTCGCGGTGGGTGGGCTTTGTCGTCTCAGCGTATCAAGCCGTGGGGTGACGTTGGGTTTCGTTATTATCGTTGGGCGCCAGTGGAACGTTTTATAACTTTTATAATTAATAAATAAACTCTGGAACGACTTTAGGTGTGGTTTTATTTGTAGAATTGTAGTAATATTAACAGAAAACTGGATAAAAACGGATAAACGGAGAAGCAGGTAAAAAGTCAGATCTGGTCAAAGCGTAAAGTAGTAGTGGTGAAAAATGAGGGAAATCGAAGAATGTGTGACATACATAATTTAAATATTTGAAAATGATAGATGGAAAAAGAAATAAAAATGGTGTAAAGAGGTTTGCACCGTCACAACTTTAACTAGCTAGTAAACCTCAGTAAACCCGTTATAAATTTCAGCCATACAATTTACAGTATATCATTTGAGGTGTACACGAATCTCTGGTAAGAGAAGGAGATACAGATATATGAAATAACTCGCATATTGGGCGATTACTTTACCGAAACAATTCTAAGAGCGCTGTTGTTTTTTACGACGCGCACCGTACTTTCTCTGCTTTCGAGATGGCAATTAGGCAGCCATCGCTAATTAATAGTGAACATAATGCATTGCCTTGCATCATCGTATATCATCCGGCAGTTGATGCAGTAAGGTACCTATTAGTGGACACGGTTGAGCTGTCTTCATCTTGTTCCGGTGTGAAACAACCCATAAGAAAGTAACAACAGAAAGTGTGTTCGATTAATGAATTAGAGCTTTCTTGTGAGTTGCAGGGGACAAACGTATTGGTATATCAAGTATTAAGCTGGAATTGTGACCGATAATTCGGATTTCATAATAAAAGTAGTTTGTATTGTAATATCTTGTTGTATTTTTTGTTTCTTCTTAAGTAAAAATATAGCCGGTAAATTAGACATTTTTTTTCTGTCACCTACAATATTTTAATGATAATGTCACCTACAATATTTCCCACTTGTCACAATTCTAAAAAAACTCTTCGAAGTCATCGGTAATAATTAGGTACCTACCTATTTAAGTTATAAATTTTATTTTAATTTATTGGTTTGAAAAACTGGTAACAAAACTTCAATAATGAATTTGACATGCAGAATATGCCAACAATGTATCAACATTTACTTACTATTTTTTCTGTTACACGATATAGGAGTAGTCGCCGGTCTAGAGTACTTTTTATCTTACCCCTTGTCAAATCATCTACGATGCCTCGAAACATGTCCGCCTGAGGCGTCCCTTAAAAGTCCTATTTCGACGAGAAAAGAAACATTGCCGTAACGTGAAAGTCCTCTACGACAAAAGATTAAGTTTGACTAGCACCTGAGGTACCTATCTGCTGATATTGGTACTCCTTAATAAAAAAATAAAACGTATTACTGTCAATGCCTTAGGTTTAATTGAAAATAGACTAGCTTGTGGTATTTCAGGGTTCCGTACATCAAAATAAAAATAAGAAATTTGGTTCTCTGTTTGTTTTATTTAACCTAACTCATCGCATTGTAATACAGAGAATATTGTAAAGAGGTTCGAAATTTCACTGATGCCGGTGAGTCGCCCATTAGCTCAGTTGGAAAGAGCGCTGGCACGGATAGCAAGAGGTCGCGGGTTCGAATCCCGACATTGGTGGAATTTTTAGCCTCTAAATAGGTTTTTAAAATCATCGCATTGTACCATTATTAATCAAAAAATTTTGGTCCAAATACAAATACAAAATGTTTTATAAAAAGAAATAGAGGCGGCCAATAGTACTGTGCTATGTATTTTTTTAAGTCTTATGTAATTCCTGGTGTAAATGCATTAAGAAATAATCTAAAAAATTATAAAAATATTACCTATCTACCATTCGTATTACAAGGATGGTTTTGCGATGCCAGACTGAAATGTGCGCGGTGGTAACCAGGAGCAAATTTGACATTATAACTAATTGTCGCTTAATGGTTTGTTTTAGTTACAATTTAATAAAAGCATTAAGGTCTTATTTATAAAAAAAAAACAATATTGCCACCCGAAAAACCCTGATTATTAAAGTCTGCGGTGAAGATTTAACAAAGTTGTGTAAAATCTTTTAATCTAAGACTTTAGGCGATTCGCCTATGAATAAAACCGTGACTATACCAAACTGCATGTAGCCAGTAGAAAAAAACATCTAAATAAATATCCAGTTCTTCGCTTCAAAATTAAAGCACAATTAAATCCAAAGACGACCTAGTACTACTTGCGCAAAGGAATCGTACGACATAGGTAAAGCAGCGTTTCTTAACCTGTGGTCCGCGGACCCCTGGGGGTTCGCGAGCATTTGTATGGAGTCCGCAGTCTATGGACCATTTAACAATCATAAATAAATGAAACGTTTACTACTTTTCTCAACCACATACCTCTGTAAAAAGGCGTTTGCTCTTGTGTACCTATACTAAAAACAAATACAGAAACAGATTAAAAGTGGAATCCGAATTGAGAGTACAACTCAGTAAATATAATTAATCCGTTTTTTAGTATTTACTTAAAAAGCAGCATCAACCTTCACATTAACCTTTATTATATGAAAAAGTGTATTTTTTTAAATTTGTAGTACCTACTAAAGTGAATGGTCCAAAATATTGCTACTTTTTTTATTAAGGGGTCTTAATTTCCTAAGGGGTCTGTAGACAAATAGGTTAAGAAACGCTGGTCTAAAGAATATGGTCTACTTCCATTGCATTGTGATTATTGTACACAAGGCCTTGTAACCAATACACATCACGACTAATGGTGCGTCCTATTGAACGCCGACAGTCGTTTAGCAAACAAACGACAAAGGGCCCCACCTCAAATAGGTAGGTAGATAATATGGTAATAGGTTTAAGACTACTTAGTGTGCGAATACTGCAAACTATGCTATAAGAGATAATGCCCTCGTTTCAGACGAAAAAAATATACCAATATATACCATAGATGGTTTTTGTGGAGGTATCAATATCACCCCTTGTATGTCCCCACTGCTGGGGCACGGGTCTCTGCCTGCATCGCAGGAAGGTTAGGTCATAGTTACTCCACCAATCGGTGCAAGTCCGGGTCGGTGAACTTACTGTCAGAATCCGCCCATGAGGCCTCTGACACGGCTTAACAACTGCCATTATATGACAGCCGGCACCAACGGCATAGCATGCCTTGCGAAGAACGGAAGCGCGCAGAAAAATGTCACTAACGATAGTCACAGGACCGTCACCCAACCTAACCTAACCGAGCCTATTGTTGCTTAACTCAAGAGATTAATTTCAATCACTCGGTTCGACTAGGCCACGAGCGCTTTGTGGAAGAATACCATACATAAAAGGAATAAAAATGGACGAAAATTAGTATTGAAAAGAGTCCGACTGCCGATCACCGCATTAACAAGTGTCTTATAGATCAATCTTACTAGTTACTATGTTAATTAAATGAAGATTGAAAATTATTGACTATATACAACTAGGCAAACAAAAGCAACGGCAACGTAGGTAGTCAAGTATAAATTATGCAAGTGTTGTTCGTATGGTTAGTTATTGAGTACGCCACGGATATGACAGGCATAACACTATTTACCAATAATAGAACTTCATGACCGTAGCAATCTACGAGCAGAATAACTCTTTATGGGTAACTTCCTTTGTTATGAAAGGCCTTATTACGTTTATTCCTGATTCAAAACCGGCAAAGTAAGTCTCGACAGAAAATCGCGCAAGGAGGGTTCCCGTACTACGTTATTATACCTTATTGCACGCGACACATTTAACAGGACATTACATAAGAAATAACGTGTACAAAGGCGAGCTTATCTCTGAAAGAGATTTCTTCCAGCAAACCTTAGTGTCGGAGAAGCAATAAAAAGCGGGTCTATATATACGTGTGCAAAATACACCACGTTTTTTTATTTGTAAATATGTGAAGTATTGAGTGCCCGACACGCGCTTGGCCATTTATTTTTATTATTTGATGTTAGAATATATCCTCATCAGGCCTGAAATTTAAAAGAATGGTTTTATATTATTATTTTCAAGGCCAAGAATGTGGAGGTCAAGTCCCGTAATCACGTTTGAAGCCTTTACTGTCAGATGATTAAAAAAAACTGTAAAAAAACACGATCGTTGTATGCAGACCCCTTTATTATTTAAATTTAATTCATTGTTACGTAAGCCGCCGCAATAAAACAGATTCTGTACAAATTTCAACTGGCTCCCTAATGCGGTTCCAAAGATACAGCCCTTTAAAGGTCGGACGGAGAGGGACCGACGTCAGACAGAGAGACGGAAAAGAGTTATCCTATTGCGTCTTTTAATGCCTCTTTTAGTCGTTATAATTATTAAATAAAAAAATTGTTTTACATAGTGACACATACATTGCTTCTAGCCCCATACTAGGATACCCTGAGTCGTGTGTACCAGAAACAGCGACATCACAAACATGTAAACACCCAAGACCTGGTTTTTTTTTTACCCCAGTCGGGAATCGAACCTGGGAGCTCTCGCATGATAGGCAGATGCGCTACCGCTGCGCCACAGAGGTCGTGATAAGGGGTTATAGTTATTTCGGTTTCACCAATCTGCATAGGTCACATACAGCGCTAAAAGCATTTTTGCCAAAACGGCCGCTTTCAGCCGAAATAAATTACCAATACTGGGTATATAAATTACTAATACTATTATGTAAATTTGTGATGGTCACTTTTTACAGAAACGTTTAGCTGAAAAGGCATTTTTTCTCTTTCTAGTGGCGCTAGTTAACACTTTAGGAAGACACTTAAAATAAGGGTTTCCTAGTCAGCATTAGAATTTGATTCGTGAAAACTAGAATTAAAGTTATATTTTTATCAGGTCATAGGACTTATCAAACGAAGTTCGTTCGAACTAAGTAACATATTATACTATTTTTATTTTTAAGCACTAACCCGTGCTAAGGACAATTTTGAAAACCTATTTAGAGGCTAACAATTCCACCTTTTTTATTTTAACATATTATTCGAAATGAAGTAGAGTGTGAACATCTCAAATTATTTTAAGTAAACACACTCGACGTATTCCCCGATTTGTTATCGATTGCGTGGCTACAGCCTGTATCTCATATTATCTGAAGACAGAGTCATGCGTGAAATTTAAAACTGATAATTACCTTGGTAGGACATTAATCGTTGTGTGTATGGTCTTGATTTATGTAGTTCAATAATAAAATGTATCCCTATATTTCTGCTGATTTTCTTTAACTTCCTACTATATTTCGTTTTAATACACATTATTTCTACAAAACTCAGTAATTTTCCCGCGCGACATTAGCTTTTTCGGTTTATTTGCAGATTTATTTTTAATCGCATACCTTACGCTTGTTCTACTCTAGGTCTCTATTGGGCTTTTCCCCTGCCATAACAAATTTTAACTCTGAGATTGCACGGGAATGCTTGAAAAGGGATGATTCTGTTTTGGTTTTTAAGTGATCAATGCAACGTTACATCTTTTACATTGTTTATTGCGATTTTTGAACTAAAACTTTCGTTAGCACAACACATTGTAGACTTTTAGTCCGGATCTACTTACGGTCGGACTCTTCCGATATAACATCACCCGTAAATAGATCCGGACTAAAATTCTACAGTTTATTGCGATGTTTGATTTTCGTGTAATTATTATGTTCAGAGGGATTTGGCATTAGCTGTAAGTTACAAATCTAAAATGATGATGTCCTCCACAACGAGTCCGTCGATGCCCTGCCAAGGACTCACATCCGATCATGCTCAGGAGTGTTTCGCAAGCTCGAATTTACTCTTATACACAACGGCACACGTGCCGAAATACAATTAACCGCAAGAATATAACACTACCGTAATAATAATAATTGCGATTGCAACCCTGTATGTCCCCACTGCAGGGGCACGGGTCTCTTCTTGAATTGCAGAAAGGTTAGGCCATACTCCACCGCGGGGGCCAAGTCCGGGTTGGTGGAGGTTTGTGAGACAGTGGCGGGCTTTGCTTTTTCAAGCCGCCCATAAGTCCTCTGACCTGGCTTAACGACTGTCATTACATGACAGCCAGTACCCACGGCTTAGCGTGCCTTGCGAAGCACGGAAGCGCTCGGAAAAATGCCACTAGCGGTAGTAACGGGACGGTTACCCATCCAGCACCTGACCGCGCCTGTTGTTGCTTAACTCGAGTGATTGATTCCAATCACTCGATTCGACTAGGAATCGAGCGGTTCATAATAATAATTAGACACTTGGTAAAGATTGCGGGTGAATCGACATGGCTTCAGATTAGGAACCTGAAATCAATTCTCAAACAAGTAAAATCGTTTAATAAGAGCTGCCGGTCGTGGTGTTACACCGAACATTCTAGTGAGGATAACAGGCGATTTCGACGTCTACTTCAAGGTAATACGAAGGTTTGGCTACGATGTTTAATTAAGATAACTGCAATAACTACGTGTAATCCACACCTCGTAGGTACATATTAATTGCGGTAGAGGAAATTTCGAAACGCATATGCAACTAACTATTTTAAGGTTCTTTATAAATTCTAACAAAGATATACTACGTACTAAGAAATTTATTATAAATCATTAATTCCGCTCAGCACTTGGTGAGATTATCATATTTTTTCTGGACTATTTCCATACATGACATATTTTAACCAAACTATAACTCCGCTCATAGAAATTACTCAACCAAGGATTCATGAAGGAACTTTAAATCAATAAGAATAAACAATTATCAAGTTAGTGGCAAATAGATGCAGTGATGAATGAGAGGGCGTGATACAGATTCAGAATGCGTGACACGAACCGATTGAGCATTAACATACACTAATGTTTAATAAACTAATTAGATAGGTTGCATCTGTTTGTCTGTCTACCTGACCGCTAAAACAGATCTCGAGAGTCGTGATGAGACATAGTCGAATATATTTGCACTTTGCGTTTTTAATGTTCGTTAGTAATCTATAATATTACTAACTGAACCGATTTCGCTAATTTTTTTTTTTAGAATATTTCTTGAAGTACGAGGATGGTTCTTACGGAGAGAAAAGTAAAAAAAATAAATAAAGAATCGACTTTTAGGCGGTACGAAGTTCGCTGGGTCAGCTAGTCTTTTCTTATCTTTAATATAAAAATGAATCCCTAAATGTGTTGGTAAGCGCAAATCTCGAGAGCAGCTGAACCAATTTCGCTAATTCTTTTTTTAGAATATTCCTTGAAGTACGAGGATGGTTCTTACGGAAAGAAAAATTAAGAATCGACTGTTAGGCGGTACGAAGTTCGCTGGGTCAGCTAGTAATTCACTTCTCCTGGTCTCGAGCTGGGATACTCTGTGCAATGGTAGCCAGGTAAGAAAATACACCCAGACTGAGGCCAGCTGTATAAATACACGGCCACCGACAGTGGGAATCGAACGCACGACCATTGATTATAGTAATCAGACGTGAAACCGCTAGGCCAACAAGGCAGTCATCAATCTGAAATGACCTTTGAATTTATTTGTTATGTATAATTTCATATTAACTACTACGCGGCCCAAAGTAGAACATATCGCCTGTTTGCATCTTTTGTGTTTTATTTTACTAGATAATTGTAAGATAAACGGTATTAATTTATTAGTTTTCCTAATAATTTATTGTACGCGAGCGTATATTAAAAACGTGACCACGCGAGCGAAGCCGCGGGTTATAGCAAGTTTTTTAATAAAGAAGAAAATAAGTGATGTGCATATCGGACACCGTAATAAGCACAGTCTGCAGTTGTGATGACTTTCAACTTTCTCGCGCTAAAATATTTTATAGAAAAAAAAACAACAATATACATGGTAATGTCTGTCATCTACAAATCATTGCACTTAATTGTTATGATTCCAGTCTAGTGAATGCCAATGATTTTCTTATTTCTAAGTTAAAAGCAAACTGAGCTATATTTCATACGAATCACGAGTAGAGCGAGGTTTTATCTACGAATTAGCTAAAAACACAAACCTTATTCCCGTTTTCACCGACTAAACATTAATAATAATGATGACCTTAATGATGCCCTTCCGACCAGGTATGATAACGATCTGCGAAAATCTGAAGGCAATTGCTGGATGCGGCAAGCTGAAGACAGGGAGCTATGGCGCTCATTAGGGGAGGGCGATGTCCAGCACTAGATTAGTATATTTAAAAACCTATTTAGAGGCTAAAAATTTCACCCATGCCAGGATTCGAACCCGCAACCTCTGGCTATCCGTACCAGCGCTGTACCAATTGAGCCAATGGGCGACTCACGGCATCAGTGAAATTTCGAACCTCTTTACAATATTCTCTGTATTACGTACAGGCAGCGACATCTGACTTAAGCAAATTGCATTACTTACAGCCCCGATTACCTACTTTGCAGTTAGGTTTAACATCGGAACGATATCACTGTACCCCCATGATTACACTATTTTTAATGCACTAACCCGTGCTAAGGAACAAATTTAAAAACCTATTTAAATTAGATTAGATTAGATTAGTATGCCCATACAGCCAAGTCTTTAGTAGATTTTTTTTATAGATATGAAATGAAAATGAAATTTTATGAGATGAAATGAAATGAAACCTAACTTAACTCATTCAATCAAATCATTAAATCTGATATTGAAACAAATTAGTAGCTCATAAAAACTTCTATGAATTTAGAAACCTATTTAGAGGCTAAAAATTTCACCCATGCCGGGATTCGAACCCGCAACCTCTGGCTATCCGTGCCAGCGCTCTACCAATTGAGCCAATGGGCGACTCACGGCATCAGTGAAATTTCGAACCTCTTTACACTATTCTCTGTATTACGTACAGGCAGCGACATCTGACTTAAGCAAATTGCATTACTTACAGCCCCGACTACCTACTTTGCAGTTAGGTTTAACATCGGAACGATATCACTGTACCCCCATGATTACACTATTTTTAATGCACTAACCCGTGCTAAGGAACAAATTTAAAAACCTATTTAAATTAGATTAGATTAGATTAGTATAGCCTGATGATGATAATGATGAACTAGGAAATCTTTACACTAAACTTTGTCCAAAAAGTGTAGAAATTAAAGAGTAAGGTTTTGCTCAGACTTTTTGTCTGTGTTAATAAATTCCTTGCACTTGCAAGCATTATAAAAATAAAAACTACAGTCATTGCATTAAAATTATGTATTGTACTTAATTAAAGGTAGTAAATGGTTGTGATTTTCGTTAATACCAATAATAAAGTTTCACTTCCGGTTTCTAGGATTTTTTGACAAACTATAAGTGACTTCCTGGAATGTTGAATAAAAATTGAATGCCAATAAAACTGATGTATATAGATTTTTAATCCGTTTATTAACTCAGCGGTGGTAGCCCAGCGGGTAGAGCAATGCACTCGGAATCGAGGGCCCAGGTTCGATTGGCAGTGCGGGCATTTACCTGACTCTATTTATTTTCAAAATTACGAACATCTGCGAATTTGTACTAGCAATGCCACACGCCAACGGTGAAAGAAAACACGTGATGGAATCCGCGGCCTGGTTAGCTCCGCACAAGTTGACTCGTCTTTCCTGTGAGCTAGGCCGACTAAGCTGCTGCTGCTGTGTGGTGTCGGCCTAGAGTATAGCACCAACCCAAATTCTTCCCGCGGGTGTTGTAAAAGGCGACTAAGGGACACAAACCGGGAGGTGGGCAGCAGCGCCCCCTGCAGTACAATTCCACCAAACCGCGATCCCCAACCCGTCCAGCGTGGGGATTATGGGCATTACCCCCTAATGATGGCACAACCTTGCGCTACGGCGCTCAATAGGGGAGGGCTATGTCCAGCAGTGGACTAATATAGCCTGAAAAAGAAGAAGGCCGACTAAGCTGTCAGGCCATTATTATGGTCACGCGTAGTGTAGGCTTCCGTTAACGTCTGGTTTCAACCTGCTTTATAGAGCTAACCAATTCATGAAAGTAGTTTTCTGTGGAATTCGTACGAAGTTTTCTTTTTATAAGTTGGTGGTTCATTACTCTCCAAACTGCAAGGCCGTCGTAGACTCTGGAACTTTTTTTACTCTTTAAAAATTAGTTAAAGCAGCCCAAATCTAAATATTTAGCCCAGGCTCTCAAAGTTAAGGCACATGTATTGTACTTAAAAGAAAAACTATCACGGCTAAGTACACTTTACAAACTAATGAGTAGTAGTCGACCGACTTGTAAGTGAAAAATTTCATACAAATCCCATTTAAAATTACATTTGCTGAAGTTGATGGTTATGTATAGCTTTTTAATTGCGGTTTTTTAATCTTATTTTTTTTTACTGCTCTTTTAATTTTAAGTATGAATCCCATATTCCATTAGATTTTATTAACCAGAGCTATACAAATTCAAAACAACATCAATATCCAAGTGCTAACTGTAAAAAAAGAGAAGAAAATCCTAAAATATAGATGAAATATAGGTATTTTTTATCTCTTATATAAGTAGTATTCCTGGTCGCACAGTACATGCAATAAATAATATTCTATCTATCTATAGGTTGCCAAGTTTAGAAGTTAGGAGACACATCGTGTGAACTTAAAACATCTTATATTTGATAAATGCATCTTCCTTTTCAACGCAGGATTAAAAGCCTCGTTTCTATTTGCAATTAACATAATACCATACGCAACCCCCATACTTCCCACTGCAGGGCAACCCGTCACTCACAGAGAGAGCGCCACGCGTACCCACAGAGCATGGGTCATTTCATGCGCTAAGATATGTGAATACCTTAGACCCTCGAGTTTCCTTATGATCTTTTCCTCCAGAATTAGCGAGTGGAATTGCTACTACAAATTCTTAAATGTACGCAACTTATAAAAGAGATCAAATTGGTTTTTGCTTGCCATTGACATAATGGCAGTGTAATATATGTAAGCATAAATGTTACCTGCAGATCTTCGTCCACAGCCGAGTCGAAGGTTTCCCGCAATCGCGCCTCGCCTCGCGCGTCCGCCTTTGCGGCCATCTGCTTCTCGCGTAGCGACGTCCGCCGCACCGAGCGGACTCTGTTGGAACGTAAATCTATGTTAGTAAAGGGCCTAATGTTTAGTACCTTTAACTGGGGCTTCATTCCTAAGCTAGTTCCAAGGTCTGCAACATTTTTTTTATGTAGCCTAAATACGTCACTGCATGCCACAGACCTTCTTTCGGAAAGAGAGAGTAAAGGGAGTACTTATTCACCGAAGGTGACCACTGCAGATTGGCAATTTCAAGCGCTGAGGGAATTGAACTCCTTAGACACTCGGGTTTCAGCACGATGTTTTCCTTCAAAGTTAGCTAGTGGTATTGCTACTATAACTTTACAAATACTGGAACATATTAAAACAAAATTTCCGCTGCGTCCAAAAGTTCGTACTGACGTACACTCGCGGTCTGTTAAGGCCTGATTTACATTTGCTTTATTTTCATGCTTTTTAAGCATGCTTTTAATAGATCTAGAATGGAATAGAGACGTCAAGAGTACACTCGTAAGGGAAAAATTGTGGGGTTTCAATAAAAATAAAATAAAGGTGCAGGCCTTTTCTCAGAGAGAGAGATAGATAGAGAGAGTATGGGCTTTATTACCACACGCGCCCGACGCGTAAACCCCAAAAGATTTTAAAAACCTATTTACAGACTAAAAGTATGATTTGCTATGGTTTACGGGTGTACGCGTTTGGCGCCTCTATTCCATTCAAGATCTATGAAAAGCATGCTAAAAAAGCATGGAAATAAAGCAAATGTAAATCAGGCCTAAGGTAATTGCATGCACAAATGTATGCCACATGGTCGATGATATTATGTGATTTGATTAGGCATAGAGCATAGATTAGGCATAGAGCATAGAAGAAGCAATAGAGATTCACCCAAGCGAGGTTGCCATGGTTTTACAATCAATTTCTATTATTTCAATCCTAGTATTTTTGATAAACGTCATTGTAAAAAATTCAATTATGTCAACTTTTAAATAAAGAAAAGAGTTTCATCATCAAAACGTCATGAATACTCTTTTTGTTAGAATCGATGCTACAACTATTAAAAAGTAATACGTACCTAGATATAGCATTTTAGACTAAAGAATCTAATTTGAAAACTGATAAACATTTTTAGACTGCGACCGTACGTACGTGCTCAAGACATGATATTTTATATTAACCAAGAAAACTTGCTAGCGTGATGTAAATTACAGCCTGCTCCTAACTGCGACTATGCAACTACACTACCGTGTGCGACTGCCCTGTTTAGCAGAGTCAAAGGTTCGTACTTCGTATTTTGAAGGGCTAATCTGGCCAGCACAAATATTTTTTTTACAAGCTCAGTGATCAGCACCCTAGATGCTGTTAGCCCGCCCCGCCAACCGCCGCTGTCCGGTTCAGGATCCGCTCATGAAGTCATGACATTCTTCCTCGGCCTCGAGAGGGGTCGCTCCCGATGTGGGTTTAGGGGTCCTTAGGACCAAAACCAGCCCCAAGGTGGTGTATAGTGGGTAGGCGCACTTCTTGTGAGTCCCACATTGGCAGCACGGCCGGGTCCGTGCTGTTAATAATAATATTGGCCTTTTTGCATCTACTTAATGAGATGATTTATACAGCGTCCAGTGGTCTACTTAATGAGATGATTTATACAGCCTGGGTCATGGTTTTATAGATGGTGTAGGCTTGCCCGTGCTGTTATGCATGAGCATTCACCACCTCCCTCCCCCGTGTCCTCCGGAGGGTGCCCTTTGTAGGGCTAAAAAAAACCAAGAAACTTTGCTAGCGCGATGTAGAATTTACCGGCTACTACTGGCTGTGGAGGAGGAACGGCGCGCGCCTCGCAGGCGGTCGGAGCCGCCGGAGTGCCGCGCCGCCGCGGCCGCCGCCCGTCTCCGCGACTCTTCCTGTTCCGCGGCCAGCCTTAGGATGCGCGCGCGCATCTCACCGTCTTCGCAAATGTCTGCAGAGGGTTCGTTAGCTAGACGAGCGATTTGATTACGGATCTTTTAACGGGCAACTTTATAGAAACCAGAAAGAGTGATTGTACTTTGTGGTAAGAAATTATTACACGTGTGTGTTTAAACACAAAAAAAAAACAGAATTTCTGCTCCACTTTGTTTTAGTTTTACATGAATCTTTAACCATACACCATAGATTTACGCATATAAAGATATTAAAAACAAAAGAATAAAGACCTTAACCTTCACAGTCCTGGCCTTGAAAATAACAGCAATTTTCAAGATCAGGTCTGAAGGAGGTAACCTTTCAACTCAGTGAAATACGAGTATATAGTCATATGACGGTCGATCACCAATATTGAAGCGGCATAAGAAGAAAGCGTCCATGCTTAGACTGCCGCAATGTAATGTAAATATAACGTCTAATTATTTCGTAGCGCCCACGATACAGGCTGTGCCTAGTGTGGGGTCACCGTTGCTCTTATTACTTACACACGCTAAACCTTTATTTGCCTAAGCGCTGTTCTACCAATTTTTATTGTCTCTGTGTATTATTCTTCTCGATAATAAATATTATTTGTATTTGTATTTATGTTGTAGTAAAGCTAGCATATGACCTGCTAAGACGAGTACCAAAAGTAAGGAACTGGCTCCTTGATTCTCCACCATGTTACAGTGGAAGTCTGGGAGAGTGATCAAAAGGCGGGAGTGTGACCAAAAGGCAGTCATTAGATCAAATCTAAGTCTGTTTTCACGCCAGCAAGTCTATTTCAGTGTTTTCCTATTAAATTAGAGCGGTCCATACCTGCAGGCGTTTCGTCGTGTTTGTTTCTCACGTTGAGATCAGCGCCGTATTGTACTAATAGCTCTAATACCTCCAACTGAAACAAAGAAGAAAAATTATGTATTTTCTAAAATGGTGGATAAACAGGTACCTAACAGTGACTTTCAACTGTGAAATTATTTTTCTGCTCTCTCTCTCTCTCTCTCTCTCTCTCTCTCGTTAGTCTCATAATACTCCTATGGTCGTACCAGCAAAACATGATGACTTCCTCTATGGATACAAACGTTAATTTTAAAGAAAGTGTAGCAGTGGCTTCGTAGAAAGCCGGTAATTTATTTTATTTTATTTTACTTTATTAGGAACAACAACAGCGTAAAAGGTTACAATTACTAATTAAGTAATAACTAAAATAAGGTCAATAACACCTGTCCACAGTTTACCAATTAAATAATATAATTAGTATGACCTGCACTTTCCGCACTGTCTCATAACTGAGCCAATGCACATAGTAGGTCACACCAACGCAGTGATTCAATGTTAGTGATAGTCTTCTGAAGGGAGTCCAGCTTTCCGAAGATGGCGGTCCTTTGCCTTCCCTTGCTCTCACAGTGAATAGTCCCGCGGGCGAGTGTTTCCTTATTCTCGCGGCTTTCACGGCATAGATTTATAGGTCAGTTTATGGTGTGGTAGTGTTTACTTGTGTTAACCCGTCAGAAGTGCCACTGCTTTGCACAGATTGCTCTCGTCAGGCACGACAGGCTATCGCTAGGCGTATTGAGATGGTTGGTAGTCTTTGTGGCTTATCTACATTTTTAGAAAGAGGGTAATGAAAAACTTACATGTCCCCAGCAAGCGGCCGCGTGGACCGGCTGCCACATGTCGTGGTCGACAACATCGGTAGACGCACGATTCTCCAGCAAGAACTCCACCACTTTGATATACCCATTCGCCGATGCTATGTGAAGCTGAAACAAAGACAAAACGTGTGTTGTTAAATAAACTGTCCGCTACCTTCGAGAAAAGTATTGGAATGAGCTATGGGTCAATCTCAGTATGGGCAAGAAAAGTGGGTTTGCATAATATGATACAAGGAATGATGTTGAAGACGATCAAATAGGCTGCTGCAGGGCTCATTCCTAGTCTCAGAGTGTTTTCAACTGCTGTTTTTTTATATATACAAAATGGTTGTGACTTAGCGTTTTATCGCTTAATACATTTTTTATTCGATCGACATTCAATTTCGAGAGCTTGTTGGTTCGATTATGTCAAGTACCAGATTTTGTTTTCGAGGTTACATACATCAATTAGTAGTAGCACTACACTCGCTAATGTTGACCGTGAAGGACCATATTGTGAGAAAACCTTGTGTTTAAAATCAGGCACAGAGTTATGTGAATAGCACAGCGCTTGAAATCGCCAAACCGAGGTGCGGTGGGCACGCTAGGTTATTAAGCCCATACATCTCTCGGAGAAAAGGCCTGTGCCCCGCAGTGAGGCGTAACTGGCCGCTAGTGTCATGAACAATGGGCTCATAATATCATCATAATCAGAAATCAAAAATTTATTTCAGCATACAAGAATTTACATTCTCTTTATTGTACAATGTTATTGATATTGCTGCCTACAATGCGGTCGAGCTGTAGCGGAAAAACAGTGCGTGTAGTGAGCGAGATAAAACTCCACACTGACCATCGTCGCCCACATCTCTTCAAGGTCAGGGTGAAACATGCCCTAAAATACTCCCTCACCAGCGTGGCGCTCTGATTATCCCTCGGCTCGTCCAAATCGGCGCCTTCCTTTGCGAGCTCAGCCACGTCCACCAACATTCTCATCTCGGTCGCGGCGCGCGTCTCGTCAATGAGCCGCTGCGTCACGCCGCGCGTCGCCATCTCACTCTCGATAGCGTCCAGGGTTCGCTCCTCCTCGCAAATGTCATAGGGCATGTTTCCGTCGCCGTTGACGGCCAGCAAATTCGCACCTGGGGGGCGGGAAAGAAGATATTGAGATGCGGAGGCACGGTGAATTGTACGATTCTATAGATGACATTTTGTTGTGCCGTTTGTTTAGTTTTGTAGGTTGAGAAGTTTACTCGTCGATCGTATAGCTGTGTATTCTTGTATTATTTTAAGTACTCTGCACATTTTATTGTACGCACCAGTGACGTATTTCTTGGTCGCCTTAATCATAAATATGTATCCAAACTCCGAGTAGAGCCGGCTGCTACGATAACATGCAAATAATTGAAACGCAGACCGATTATGTAGTCGCAGCGCTGACATTTCGACAGGATGAATGCATATCCTGTCTAAATGTCACTAAATTGTGATTGGAGTGAAAGTGTCGGACCTACATTAACTAAGACGTATATGAGTAAGTACTAGATACATAGAGATGGACAATTTATTGCACAAACAGAAAAAAACTTTCAAACATGTTTTTTTTATCTCAGAAGCGCTCGTGGCCTAATCGAACTGATTGGTTGGAATCAATTACTCGAGTTAGCAACAACAGGGCGCGGTCAGGTGCAGGATGGGTGACCGTCCCGTGACTACCGCTAGTGGCATTATTCCGAGCGCTTCCGTGCTTAGCAAGGCAGGTTAAGCCGTTGGTGCCGGCTGACATGTAATGGCAGTCATTAAACCATTTCAGGGGCCCTATGGTCGGCTTCATAACTTCTGACATTACTGTCATTACAGGCCCGCCACTGTCGTACAATCCTCCACCAACCCGGACTTGGCCACTGAGTTGGGGTATGGCCTAACCTGCTGGGGATGCTGGGGCACGGGTTTCTTCATGCAATACAGGAAGAGACCCGTGCCCCAGCAGTGGGGACATGCAGGGGTTGATATCGAAATCTAAGTAATTTTATAAAATTGGCGGTTTTATTGTTTAGAGCGACCTCTTCTAAACGACCTTTGGATGGAGTGAATTGCACTATCAATTAATTTCTGAATAAAACCTTTTCTATTCTACCATTATAATCTAACTCTAGCTACTTGGATAGTCACACAATACTGTGACCATCTAATATACTTCATACGCGTTAACGTCTTTGTGTCCCGCTTTTCGCCTAAATTTATAAATTAAGAGTGACAGCTGTCCTTAAAAGTATCTAAATATGATAAAGCACTGAATTTTTATCGAAATTTGACAGCACGGAAGTTTAGCGCATTGCATTACGTTTATTGATAACGTCATTCGTTATCAATAAACGTAATGCAATGCGCTAAACTTCTAATAATGCGCTAAATGCGCTAAACGGTAATAAAGCGTGCCGCATTTTTAATCGAAAGATTAAATAATTATGCAACTCATCATTTACTTCATTGCAGGAAACTGTGTAAAGTATGAAATCTTTCTACTGACCTTCTTTCAACGTCTGTTTCAATGTATGTTTGCTGAAACATACTTTGAAATTGAAAAATGGTTTAACTTAAAATTAGACTAACTTTACATTTCTGGTGTCCATAAATTTAACATTCCACGTGGCATTAACTAACCGCATGGTGCTTGTGGGATTCCTGGCGGAATTTAGCAAAGTAATTTTCACATTTTAATGCTATTGTCGCGGTCCTATCCCGAACCATCTAGAATAGAGCCTTCTAGGAGCCTATCGAATAGTCGCCGCATGCTGCGTTTTAGTAAACAATAAACGCTGCAAGCAATAAAGACTCGTATGTCCACTAGGGTAAGGTTCAAAACTCTTTAAATGAGTAACTGTTCGAGCGACCTTGCCGCGTGTACCGAGTGTAGGTACATAGTTACGGGAATGTTCTAGAACCCTTGCCGGCGGATATAAATAGCGGTCGCCGCGGCGCGATGTCAGTTCCGTTTGGAATAGCGAAGAGTGAACTTCGAGCGAACATACCTGCGATACGAGCGATAACCTACGACCTCAGCGATACTATTGGACTTCGATTGAACCTGCGATTGGAATCTACGTGTGGACTTCGTGTCGTGAAGACCTGCAGACCAGACCCTGCGTGAATAAATCCTAAGAAGTTGTCATTGGCGTTTTACATCTAAATCCAGAACCCTAGCCCGTAACACTATTATGGATTTCCGCAAAGTAACGGCTGATTCCACAGAATATTTAACATTCCAGCTATGTGTTGCGGCTTAATGAAATATTAGAAGCAGCGCGATGTAACAAACATCGTTCAGCAGTTCAGCATAGTTACTTCAGCTTAATTTCTTGCTGCACCGCATGACAAAATATTGTCATTCAATATTTGCACCTGGGCGACCCAACTAGTATTTGCGGCACAATGATATCAACCCTCTGTATGTCCCCACTGCTGGGGCACGGGTCTCTTCCTGCATTGCAGGAAGGTTAAGCCATACTCCACCACGGGGGCCAAGTTCGGGTAGGTGGAGGATTGTAAGACAGTGGCGGGCCTTACTGTGAGAAGTTATCAATCCGCCCATAAGCCGGTACAATGCCTTCACATAACTGAATAACCCGTGCGTGTAACCCGTCCAAGTTAACTTAGCTCCTCGCGCATTACGGTCTTTCTTCTTCGCGAGTGATGTCGATTTAATTTGCGCGGGTTATGCCATGGAATGACATTGTACGGCTAGTTAGACTACCAAAAGATGCAGCACGAGGCTACTATTGTAGAGGTTATGTAGTTCTATTAAAAACTATGAACGTATTACACTCCCTTGAGAGTGGCCCTTGAGGGCCAGATCCTAAACTAGAACACTATGCAATGGTACTAACCAGACAAGGAAAGACCGACTTATGTGTATAAGTATCTGCACCAGGTTGTGGTTCCCGCAGGTAGCAGCAGCGTTAACAGGCATTCACTCATCGCTGTGTTTCGCATTATTCCGCTCTTAACTATTTGGTCTCTCAATACCCACCGGGACATTCAAGCTAGGTTTTAAAACCAATCCTCCCAATCGGCAGATATACTCACCTCTTTGAATCAGTATCCGCACCAGGTTGAGGTTCCCGCACGTGGCAGCGGCGTGGAGAGGCGTCCACTTCTCGCTGTCCTCCGCGTTAACGTTGGCACCGTGGTCAAGAAGCAGCCGCATCATAGCCTCGTTGTTGTCGATGCAGCACTGGTGGAGGGCCGTCAGACCGTCCTCGTTAGTAGCGTCCGGCGTGACGCCGCGCGATAGGAGGCGGCGCACTGGAGAAAAAAGTTACAGGGTTAAAAGAGATTACTACATTTCTTACCGAAAAACCGAGGGGTGGGGGCAGCAGCGCCCCCTGCAGTATAATTCCACCAAACTGCGGCCCCAACCCGCATGCCCAGCGTGGGGATTATGGGCACTACCCCCCAATGATGGCACAACCTTGCGCTATGGCGCTCATTAGGGAAGGGGTATGCCCAGCAGTGGACTAATTAGCCTGAAGAAGAACATTTCTTTATGCGTTCTCGTCTAATACAGGGACACAGGCCTTCCCCCAAGAGCGGTGGTAGCGGAGTGGTAGAACGCCGGCCTCTCAATCAGAAGGTCGTGGGTTTGAATCCCGTGGGCATGTATCAATGACTTTGTTTTCTCAGTTATGTACATTTTTGAAGTTATAGTAGCAATACTACTTGCTAACTGTGAAGAAAAACATCGTGAGGAAACCCTAGTATCTGAAGTGTTAACATGCCTCAACGCTTGCAACGTTCAATGGCCCAACATGAGGCTACGTGCGGAAATTTCAGGTCTAACTAAGTAACTAACAGGCCTCCCCCAGGACAGGCCACTTATTTATGTTCCAGGCCATCCTCATCCCTCATATACATATAACATTAGAAGGCAGTAGGAGGGTAATGGGCGAAATTGACAGGAGTTTGTTGTGACAGTTAAGTGGCCTATGCCCAACAGTGGGCGTGTTTCAGGGGATGTGTAGAGAGATTGACGTTCCATTATATCTATAACAATACCTACTACACTATACTTATAGGACTAAATAGATTAGAGCCTAGAGTGATTTCCAATATTGAATTATGCAAAAGATTTAATATCAGCATATACCTACTTATGTAAAAAATATACACACATCTGAATAGTCGACTATTTTCTGTAAGCGTGTGATGTTTTTTTTTTTTTTTTGTCGAGGTCCTGCTACCGTTTATTACGTAGCAACCTTTTTGTCCGTAATGTAAAACTAGTCTTTAACAATAATGTAAATATAATGTTTCCTTGTAATAATATAATAATAATAATGTAATAAGTCTTAGCCTAATGGATTTTTTTTTTTGTCTATTTTCTGTAATCTTAGTCAGTTTGTTTTTTTTTTTTTTTTATTTTCTTTTTTTTTTTTATTTTCATCATTCTTTTAGTCTTTTTTTTTATCTTTTTTTTTTTTTTTTCATCCATTTACAAATAATGTCGTTCATTGGGCCTGAAATTATAGCTAGTGTTATTTATACATTACAAAATTAAATATAAAATTTTAAATTAATGCGTCGTCGTCGAAAGTAAAATCTGTGTCAATATAATAAAAACAAAAATGCTTAAAATAATAAATTTATATAAACTAGAGAAATCTTATTGAAAATAAAAGTAATAAATGTTAGATTAAAATTAGTTTAATACAGTTAAAACTGTGTTTTCCCCGACGCCTTTTCTCTGTCTACTCTTACGAGTAGTCACAAGCAAGGCGCCGGGGTACATTGGTGAAATAGTTAAAATTATAAAAAATAAACTAAAATTAATAAAATTAAGCGACTCCTTTCGCTCGGCCCGACCAGATGTAAATTTATAAAAGTTATAGAGGTGAAGATTTGGGCATTTGGGTCGCCCTTGCTAAAACCGGCCCCCATTCGCCCTTGAGGCCGCGCGCACGACCCCCAAGGCGAAGGCAAGGAAGGCTTCTCGACTATCCGAGTCAGCCATAAAGGCGGCGAACGCCTCGCACCTCACCGCTCTTCCCAGGCGTATCTCGCAATCGGCCCTTGCAGCTCCGAAACGGGGACACTCCTCCAGCAGGTGCTCAAGCGTTTCGGGAGTCACGTCATCGCAAATGCATGACGGACTCCCCGCGAGCTTAAACCTGTGGAGGTACGCTCGAAAGCCGCCGTGCCCCGTAAGGAGCTGCGCCTTGGCATTGCACATCGTGAATTTGCCAAGGACTTTGTGGGCCGATGCGACGTCCGGGAAGAACAGCGAGGTGACGCGGCCTGTGGCAGACTCGCTGTAGCGGGTCTGCCACTTTGCCACTGTCTCCCGTCTCACCTGCAGTTTTGCGTGTGAGACGGGATACAGGTCGTAGGCTGCCGCGTCTTTGCGAGACAGCGCCGCCCTCTTGGCCAACTCGTCCGCGCGTTCGTTGCCGGGGATCCCGACGTGGGCCTTGATCCAGTAAAACCGGATCAGGCCCCCGTTTTTCTGGATGTGCGCCAGCTGGCCGTGGATCTTCACGGCCAGCGGGTGTGTGGGCGAGGTACTCCTGAGCAACTCCAGAGCGGATCTGGAGTCGCTCAGAATACTCGCCCTGATGGGAGCGGGACCCCCGGCAACGAGGTCGAGAGCCTTAGAGATCGCCACCATCTCCGCTTGGAAGACGGAGGCGAATCCCTCCAGCCTGAACCCCCTGGTGCGGACCTCAGCGCCGCCCCTCCACAGTGTGACCGCTCCCCCCACCTTGCCCTCGATCTTACTGCCGTCCGTGTAGGCCCTGGGCCAGTCGTCGGGCACCTTACTGAGCTCCTCCACGCTGGCCACCTCCTCAAACTCCACCGGAGTTCTAAGAGCGGGGTGTGCCAGCGTGAACGGGCTGCATCGGTGCTCGACTTCCCGGCCCGGGAGCGGGGCGAAGGGCCTCCCCCTCTTCAGCTCATAAAGTTGATTGAAGCGTGTGATGTTGTATGACTTTTTATGCCACACCTGGCAATAAAGTGGCTTTCTGGCCAAGTGTAGACATAAAAAGATGTACACAACACGCGGGGTAATAAAGAAAGCTCTCGATCGCATATTTACGTCCCTCGCTTGCAGCTCGGGCCGCAAACTTCTGCGATCTCGGCCTTTCTTTGTATTACCACCCTAGTTGTGTAATGTACTATTATAAATAATATAACTGGAACAACTTCAACTTTTTGCTTTGTTTAAAATGGCTGTGTTTGTTTATTTTTAATCACTGTGATATATATAACAAAGGTATTTTTCTTTTTCTTTTTGTGATGCATGCAGGGCAATACGGCTTTTTTTCTTAGCATATTGTGTGTTTTAAGTAATGTAAGTTTTAATTTCTGAACCGATAATAAATATATTCCATTTTCATTTTTTTCATTTTCATTTTGAAAATGAAAATGAAAAAAATATTTATTTTAAGGAATGGTTACAACGACTTACATTCTTGAGCTTATATTATTCTAGAAGAAAAACATAACAAAAACGTATTTTATTGATAATATGAACAGAAAACTAGATAAAACAGTATAAGCAGGTAAAAATAGTTAGGTCTAGTCGAAATGTGAAGTAGTAATGCTGAAAAATGAGCGAAATCTCAAAAATGGGTGACGTAATTTTAAATTTTTGAAAATGATAGACAGAATTATAGAAATAAAAAAAAATCGTGTAAAGAGGTTTGCACCGTTACAAGTTATGCGTAAAATTTGAGCAACTGCTTTATTTCCCTAACTGAATTACATCAGCGAACATAAAGTTTTCCGAGCTTATTGCCAGTTATTACGTGTACAATAAAACAAACGCCCTGGTAGAAATCGTTATTTGATAGCGTTCCGATAATAATGAAGCAATGAGATTTCAAACTACACATGTACACGCAATCGAGCGATTATGAACGAGGCAATCCAAATTATTATCGGGATTTGAGGCATTTCTCTCGCCTACAAAAAAGGTGATATGCAACAATGGCGCAAAAGAACTTACTCGGTACAAAATCTGGCTGACTAGTTTCAGAGAGGCACCATCGATTGGATCCGAGCTGCCATGTCACAGGTCACATTGGCCACAATGATAACGTTCATCCGATAGGAGATGACACCACAAGAAGAAGAAGATATGCAACGAAGATATGTAAGAGCGCACCTACTACAGGGTCGACTCTCGGGTTGTTAGATGAGTGTCATGTTCGGCTTTAGTCATAATCTGCTTTTAGGAGTGTTTTGGTTTTGTCATATTCTGGTTTGGTCATATTTATTCCCCTTTAGCCATATTTTGACGGCCTCGGTTGTGCAGCTGTTTGGCACGCCTAACTGTAAAACCGAAGGTCTCGGATTCGATCCCCGGCCGGGTGAAACTAGGAAACGAACTTTTCTAGTTTGTCTCGGGTCTTGAATGTTATCTATGGATTTATTGCATTAAATCTATCTTCGAGTTAGCACCTATGACAAAAGTCAGGTAGTTGTACTTAGTATAGGGCTAACGAGATCTGTGTAATATGTCCATGAATATTTATGTATTATTATTATTACTTATTATCACGAATGAGCACCAACCTTCATCAATGTCGTTCCTCGCAGCGGCTTCCAGCAGCATGACGCTGTCGTTGAAGTAGATGTTGCGTTTGGTGCTCTTCTCGCGTTTGCCGCGCGACCGCGCCCACTCCTTCTCGCGCTGTTGCCATAGCTTCAGCTGCTGCATGCGCCGCCTGCAATACGATGACCGATTCTGAATTAAATCGAGATGAAATTGTATTAACATCGATATCAACCCTTGTATGTCCCCACTGTCCCCACGGGCCACGGGTCTCTTCCTACATCAGAGGAAGGTTAAGCCATACTCCACCACGGGGGCTAAGTCCAGGTTGGTGGAGGTTTGTAAGACAGTGGCGGGCCATATTGTCAGAAGTTATTAAGCCGCCCATAAGGCCTCTGACATGGCTTACATTAACGATTTAACAACTGCCGGCACCAACGGCTTAGAGCTTGTCCAGAAAGGGCGAATTCGCCGCGAAACGTTTCGCGCGAAATCATTCGCGCATTAGTGAGATACTAGACACCAATACATCGCGTCCACAAGCATCGCGCGAATTCAAAATTCACGCGTAAATCGCGTGCACTACGCCAGACTCTCGACTCGCGCTTGATTCGCGCGTATTGCGCGCGAGTCGAGATACTAGGGACGCCTTGTTGCGTCCAGTTAACGCGCGAACTCTGGAGCGAGAGCACGTATCGAGGAAAATGGAGCAGATGAATTCCTCCCCATATGTTCGCGCGTTGGTACGCACCTTGTGAACGCAACAGTCGCGTGTGATACGCGCGAGAGAATCGCCGCGAATTCGCCCTTTCTGGACAAGCTCTTAACGTGCCCTGCGAAGCACGGAAGCGCTCGGAAAAAATGCCACTAGCGGCAGTCACCCATTCTGCACCTGACCGCGCCTGTTGTTGCTTAACTCAAGTGATTGATTCCAATCACTCGGTTCGGCTTGGCAATTAGCGCTTCATTCAACGTGTATTAAAATAATCAATATTAAGCGGCCTACGTGAACCGTATGGGCCCAGTTGGCACAGGTGGACATTTTTTGTCCCTGAGTGGGTTCCATGCGAAGGGTATTGGAGATGGCGAGATTACTTTTGTAACAGGTTGACATAAGATGGCTACGAACGTAGAGGAGTTGACAACTAAATTGAAGGGCTTTGCCCAGTATTGGGACACAATCGAGGTAACATAAAAAAATAATTTGTGGGCACATAAACTCTACATGTGCACTACATTTATAATTACCTATATATATACACACAAATACTATGTTAATCTACTTTAAGTTAATTTTATTTTAGGTTATTTAAGCACATTGCATGCTTGACTATAATATACGCCAAAATGTAAATCTACAGGGTCCCCTTACAGGGTCCATGTTCAATTGGTTGTTACTGTATCTTTTTTAATTGTTCATGACTGCATGGAATAAATGAAATACATTCTTCATGTGACACACCATAAATTATAACGTTCGATGAACAGTCGAACCGGTCATCCTCAGGCATACGATCTGCCTGGCGTGAAGATTTCTTCTAGTGGAAAAGCACGATCAGCCTACAAATTAGACAAAAGATTTCCACACTTAGCCTCATAGTTGGACTATTGCCGTAGCAAGCGCTGAAGTACATGAATATGAACGCTTAAATTACACCCTTTAAAATTTTGCACTTCAGTTATCTCTAACACTCTTAAAACATATGGAATGTAGGTATGTTAATAGGAAGCTTGTATCTTAATAAGTCGTCATAATTTAGACTCGTTTTAGATATAAGCGAGATAAAGAGCGACTTAAGTCCTATAAATTAGTTTGGATCGTCTTTTAGCATTCCTGTTTTATTTGTATATATCTATGTTTTTATGGGTTGAGATACAGTATCACACCAGTTCGCTTAGCATGCCACACTCGATAAATGTCCATCTTTATGAACTGTCAATTTCTCTGTCGAGCGCGACGTGTCTCGACGCTAAGGTGGCAACCGCGATCGAGATGGAGTCTTAATTCAATTCTTTTTTAATGGTACCCCTAGGATTCTGCCAATGTCAGGTTTGTTGTGGAGATGGCACTTACCGAGACTTGTCTACAACTGGGTAACATGGCGGCGTGTTAGACACTAATTTTGACATATGACATCGAGGCATGTCAGGTACCCACGCAGGCGAAGAGAAGACTCGAGAGCTTAGATTAGACAGGAGAAATACAAATTTTGTTAAAATTTCTGTTTCTTGCCCTATTATCATTTCTTTTTTATTTTAGTTTCTTAATTTTACAGTGTTGTCAGATAAATATAAAACACTTGTATTTTATATGGCAATAACTACTTTTAAGTTGACGAGACCGCAGTCTATTGGCTATCTTGAGTCTGGGCTGCCATGGTCGTACTTTGGATACGTCAAGTACTCCTAAGCCTCTCACTCGACGTCGAGAGCGAGTCAAAACGTGCATACTAAGCATACAGTAGCAAATAACAAGAGGTTTATGGGCAAAAGCCACACGTGATTGATGCAATTGACATTCATACAAACGCTACAAGTATACTGAAGTGAAATGTCGTTTTGTTTCACCCTCATAACAGTATAAATGCCAAAAGCATATGCAGCCTTCATAATACGTCCCACTGCAGGATACATGAGCTGTAGTTCTGTCACACTTATCCTGCTGAAGAAAAAGAACGGAACGTCAAGTAGAGCTTAAAGGGTAGGAGAATATAACGATAACCTACTCATCAATACAAACTTTCATTGTAATCTGAAATCACGAAAAAATATCATCATTTCCTCACAAACATTTGACACTTGCTCCAACCTCTACCAGACCATTTTGCACAACACCTTCTGTAGTATTTTCATTCAAAAACCCATTATCTAGCATTCCTTTAAATAATAAAAGGTGACATTGGGTCAGAGAAAAATAATTTCCTTCTCTTCATGTCCACCGTCGCTTCGCATTGCTGGAAGACACCCTAATAGAGTAGACACACCTACTTGATTAGCAAGAGTGTTTGTAAACAAAAAGATAAACACACCTTAAATATGTATTGGCTTCTTGTGGATAAAATTACTATTAGTGTAGTGACACACTAAGCACATAAGCCTCTGAGCAGTATACCCAACTAGCAACAGTAGAGAAGGAGAATAATTGCTGCTAACTACCTACTGCTTATAAAGTTGTTAGCAGTAGTTGGTAGCAAGAAAGGTAGCGTTCAAATATTATCGGTCACCACCTGAAGCAGTGGCAAAGGGCACGTCGCACTCTAAAATTGATTTTTTTTCTTATTTTAAGTAGCATAGAAACCGCTACTAAATGAAAGTTAATCTAGGGTCGCATTTCAAAATAAAACTTATAATATACAAACGTACTTTTTTTATTAAATTATTCATTATATCAGATGCGGTTTCAACAGTCTGTGGTAAAGGGAAAGACGTAACTACAGATTATTTAGACTGCCTCTGAGGAGTGTTTTAGAAGAAGTGTTTTTTTAAATTTTCGACCTTAATTAACAGTGTTTAACCATTTGTATGCAAAGCTTAACAATGTAAGCGCAACAGAATCGGCCGGCGACAAGGTTGCGCTGCCTGCGTGCGACCCGGAGGCCAGTCTCTAAAATGCATAGTTCAATAGATTCATTAGTCCGGTAATGGTCATTTCATTCACAATATCGGTAGTCTAGTAACCAATCGCATTGCAATGGTATAACACGTGCTACTTGGCGCCTCGCGTGATTCGATCTTCTTCGCGAGAGATGCCTATTTAAATTGTGCGCGAGAGATGCCTATTTAATTTGTGCGGGTTATCTCCTTATCTCCGTTATCTCATTGTGTGCAGCCGAAACATCTCCAAAAGAGCTAGATTGGCTATTCATAGTGGCGTGCTGGTCCCAACACTTATGTATGGTAGCGAGACTTGGGTGTGGCAAAAGAAGCAAGAAAGAAGAATTAATGCAGTAGAAATGAGGTCCTTGAGAAGTATGTGTAGTGTTACTTTGAATAACAGGATACGCAATAGTCTGATTAGAGAACGTTGTGGACTGAAAGAGGATGTAGTGACTAGAATTGAGAAAGGAATGCAGCGTAAGTTTGGACCTGTGGAGAGGATGAAGGAAGAAAGATCGACGAAACAAATATATATTGCGAATGTAAGTGGAAGGGCTGGTAAGGGACGTCCCAGACGGACATACATCGACCAAATAGGGGATGTATTAGCAAAGGGAAAGATAAAAAGTGCCTACCCGGAACCGGCGTGCGTGCATGCAACGACTTATGAACGTTGATGAAGCGAAGGTGATCTGTCAGGATCGTGGCAAATGGCAGTCCCTGGTCTCTGCCTACCCCTCTGGGATACAGGCGTGAGGTTATGTATGTATCCCCTTGGAATGACATTGTACTGCAATTGCTTGGTAGACTACTAAATTGAGGCAAATAACAACCATTGTCATGCCAAGCTGAAGCCCTAAGGCTGCACCTTATGGACCCAACGGGTATAAGGGAGCGTTGTATGCTCGCGACGATTCGTAAATAAATAGGAGCGTTTAAGCGCTCTTATCTCTTAAGCTTATTTATGCAATTAAAGTGCGTTTAATTGAATGTCATTAAAGCAATTGGTTAAATATTTAAATAATAATAGTAAAGAAATACGCTAAGAGGGGTGACAGGCATGGCCAATAGCCACGATCCTCACAGACCTCTTTCAATAGAGCGGAAGGATATGTATGTACGCTAAGGAGAAGATTGATAGCTGATATTATTATAATATTATATATATGGCCTAGTTTATGTTTTTTATTAAATATATATGAATATTAGTTGTAAGTCAGTTTATGTACATATTCTTCCTGTATACTTCATGTACACCTACCTACCTACTCTCTTCATCTTTCAATTCTATCCATCCCAAGGTTGTCTGGAAGAGATCGCTTTTAGCGATAAGACCGCCAATTGTATACGGCAATAGCTTAGATGTGTTTATGTATTTTGTTTTCTGGTGTGTACAATAAAGAGTTCTAATCTAATCTAATAAGAACTATACAGAATACACTTTTTGCTATTTTTGTGGTTATATTAAAAAGTGTCCTTGGTTTTAACACAAAAAAAACTCGTTTCTTAACATTACTAGAGAAGATACGTGTTAAACATATCATCTCAGGTATGTCACTATACTAAGATTCAAGATTTCCTTGAACAAGTTGTGTGTTCATTCCGTTATCGCATCGCCGCATCATTAATAAACACTATTAAAAATATATATGTGAAAAAGCATAGAAATAAAGTTGTTGCCACACATAAACTCTAAGAATTTTTAAAGGAAGTAATTGATGTAAGTTAGTAACCCACGACAGAGGCATACTTACGTCTTTCTATCATATCAGGCCCTACCTAAGCGTCGGTCTACTTTAGAGCTAGGATTAGCTCGAGTCGAATGTGCAAACAAGTAAATATACCTAATTCATGTAGCCTTGTCATGTGTTAGCGGTTATATTTCTGGACGTGTTAACTACATTTTACCTAATATTGGTTATAGGTTCGTAATATTTCCTTTCGTAGACGTATAAGTAAACAATTATGTAACAATATATTTTTTTTCAGCTTTGATCTTTGATAGGATATCGAGTTGATTTGAGAATCGAGTTAATATTGCCCAAGATTGAAAAATGCCGGAGAAATTGTTTTAATTTAGTTTAACAACGCGACTTTTTTTCAATGTAAATCGAGAAAGTAGACAGCTGACTGTGACGCTAAATTATGTCAGTTGCAGTACACTACGACACAAAAGAAAAATGTAGCGAAGGACGTGACGTGAAGCTTCGCTTTTGTATGAACTGAGACTCAACTCTCGCTGATAGGTCAGTTAACACACAAATGTGTACCGTGATTTCACCACAAATATATAGATCTCTGTAGATTTCACTATCAATCAATTATGACAAAGCATGGCGAGACAATGTGCTTATTACAATTTTATTTTTAACGTTTTATCGACGATTTGCCTCATTTCAATATAAAATGTATATTCCTTGATTGTGCAAGTTAATCTATCATACATTTGTGCAATAATTACAAAATGACTCCATTTTGTCATACAATTTCACCGTTGTCACTTTGACTGAAATTACGTTACATACATAGCTTACGGCAGAGTCAAGTGAACATTCCACTTTCGCCTACAATGTATGCGTCCAAATACATGTCAACCAAGACACTGTTCTTTAAATTAGATTTATGGATGGAAGGTAACAAGATACATCTCAATCTTTATTTAGTTTCATCAACTTGCTTGCATCGTTTTCCTCATAAAGATTACTGACGTTCGTGGTCACGTTTTCGGATCAGTTTTCCACGTATGATGCGTCCCCAGTGGTAGGGCATCGTATACAGTATTCGGCCCAGGGTGTCGGCTTTTCACCCATGAAGACTTTTCGTCAGCAGCTCAAGATCACGCTGATGGTGCTAACAGTCAGAGCCAACTAGCACATATAAGATTGCACGTGTCTACTTACACGGAGCCGTAAGTCTGTACAACTGCTGTGGACAAAACGTCACAGCTGGTTCCGTCGAGCTCGTGATCTTTGCATTTCTCAAAGGTCGAGCGTCACGCGCCACGGATTGCACTGTACGCCGATTAAAAACTAGTCCGTAATAACATCGAACCGCCTGAGCTGTAATGAGCAAAAGTTGCCGCATGATCATGAGATTAGATATGTATGTAAGGAATTTCTAACTTTTGGGTGGAACGTCGATTTAACTACCAATATCGATGTCAATACGATACGATTGCAAACATCCCAGCTAGAAATCTGACACGGACGAGCCAGATATACAAAGTAGTTGATACTTGTACCGTGGGTCGCGATAATCGTAGAAATATGCACATGTTTAAAGAACAGACAAGGAAGAGCGATAATAATCGAGGAGGCTAGGCAACCTCAAGCCAGAAAAGATTTTTAATGGGAAAGTAATTTGGGATTAGGCACTCCACAATTTGGCCTCGACAAAACGACAAAAGTCCCTGAATCGTAAAAAATTTTCTCCGAGTACTTGTCGCGGACTCAACGCCTACTGTTTGCGGTCATTTGTTCCCCGGAAATTGAGTAAAGGGTACGCTATGGAAGCAAATATTCTGAGATTACACTGTGTTGTAATTTACATGAAGTTAAAAAAGAAAAGGCATTTTAGACGCCGAACTTTTGTCCAGTTCGGTCTCTTGATGTTCTCGGGTAACTTGAGGGACTTTTTGTACGGGGTACTTTTAGTCCTTCGTGTGCGTTATTCTATACAATTTACAAGAGATCTTATCGACGGACAAAAAAGTACCCGGGGGATAGTCCCTCGTCTGCGGAGGCCTTAAGCGTGAGTGAGTGCAATAATAATAATGTCGCCAAAACCGTAAAACTTGGCGTAATCGCTGCAACATCAAAAGTGTAGAAATAAGAAGTGTTTATTCTTATTTCTACACCGTTAAAATAAAACTGATATTAACCGTCACACACAAGATATACCTCGGGCAATAATCCGGAGGGAAATCGACTGACAATAGGTATGACAAGTACTCCAATACATCACACGTTATCTGTGAGTGACATCTCAACCGATAAAACTACGGGATATCAGGACAGCATTTGGGCATTTGGATTAAAGCCATGTTTGCCCGCGTTGTGTTCGTAACTTACAGGTCAAAGTTTGTATGAGAACATTTTTGGAAAATCCACTTATATAAATTGATATTACCACTTTCGAAACATATAAGTTCCTTATATATTATACAGACTGTTAGCTTTTAGAATATACCTCGGCTACTATCGGATAGAATCGGATATATTCCGTAACTTGGGGCTGCTCTTGGATGGCGAACAAAAGTATGTAGAGCATGTCAATGGGAAAATTAAGAATACATATTTTAAATTAAAAACCTTATACAAAATTAGACCTTATATAAAAGAAGAATTAGGTTTGCTTTTGACAGACTTGTTAGTACTCTCTCCCTTCATTTACTGCAGCTCTATTTATGGTCCCAGTCTAAATTCCAGTACAGAAAGAGCCATTCAGAGGGTACAAAATGCCTGTATCCACTGCTGTTACAATGTGGGAGTACATCACCCCCTATCTTAATAAGAAAGGCATATTGAACATGAGTGCTAGAAGAGATCTTCACTATCTACACTACGCATGTACTCTACAAAGAGTGATCTGGAATAAAAAACCAGATTATCTATTTGAGAAACTAACATGGATGAGCAACCTAGTTCTTAAAAACCTTCACTCTGCTACACAAAACCTGCTGAAGGGACCAACTTTTAAATCGGCGCGATACCGGGGATGCTTTAAATTTAAGGCAGCAAAAATATTAAACGATCTTCCTCCACCATTGAGAAACAAAATGAATGTCCAGGTCTTCAAAAATAAATATAAAACAGCACTGCTCCAAAGACAGCTTGCTACCGAAAATTTGAGGCATGCTTGGTCTAACGATTTGCCCCTTAAAAAATATTTTTAATCTTAAAAAAAACCCTAGCTGTTTTCATAGTCCATGACAATATACACACGCACGCACACACACACACACACACACACACACACACATATAAAAACACATACATACTTTTTTATACAAATTATTTTTTAATTAAAAATTTTTCATATCTTCCTTTTATTTAAGTTTTTTTTTTAATTTTGATGTCATATTTTAACAGATTTTATTTTTTGTATGTTTTATGTCGTTTTTAATCGATGTTCTATTATTGGTTAGTTAATTGATACAGCCCTCTTAACATTACTCCCGTACGAAATCTTAGGGAGAAGGCAAGTGGCTGAAAACCAGCGCTGTCCGGGGCTGTCCCGGGTCAGTACCAGCTGAGCCACTACCTTTTGCCTTATTTTATAATACCTAGTTTTAAGTCTTATTTTTTTTAAGTGGTTTTTGATGAGGCAATAAAAATCTTTTTATTCTTATTCTATAGAATATAGGAACTAATATGACGCTTAATAATTTATACAGAGCACGAAGTAGTATTACACTCGTGTGCTTTCGGCGAAAGCTGAAGCCTATTCTAGAGCCCGAGGTATATTCTAAAAGCTAACAGACTTTAAATGACAAATGGTCTTTATTTTACTTTTAATTCAGCATCCCTCATTGTTGAAATATAAATCAAATGTTATTCATCTCCAACGCCCTCTGGTATATAAGCGATTCGGAATGTTCGGGCAGATTATCAAATCAAAACGGTTTTATTCAATGTAGCACAGAAACTGCAATTACTAAATGTTACAAGTTAACCTAGGTGGCCATTTCAAAATCCAGATTATTTTGGAGAAAAAATTAACTAAAAAACTTCAAACTTAGTCATTTCAAAGTCCTTAATTATCAGAGTTTACATAATTCTTATAAAACATAGAACTCACGCATTGTACTGGCTTTGATTCCAGAGATCATAGTCATCTAAAATTAAGATAACAATGATCTCTGACAAGGATCTTAGATTCTAAATTTTAATATTCCTTTATGTTATAGAAGCCCTTTTAATAATGATGTAGTAGCGATATCAGCGTTCATTAATTTATTTTGAGCCACTTTGAAATCCTGGTCCGCGCCCTCAATATACTGTACGGAACTCAAACAAAGCAATTAGAGTATTAGATTCGTTACCAAACTAAAGTATACACTAATATTATCATATTGTAAATTATTCTATGATTAAGCGATTAGCTCGTACCTTCGTAATAAGCTAATCACCCGCGACTTCATCCAGGTGCAATTTCTTTGCCGCTGACCATGAATTGCGAATTCTAATAAAGAAATACTTAAGTATCAGTCTAACTCTTCATATCTCTCAGAAAAAAACGAGACGGAACGTAGTTCAAGGGATATTCTAAAAAAATATTAGCGAAATCGGTTCAGCTGTTCTCGAGATTTGCGCTTACCAACACATTTAGTGATTCATTTTTATATTATAGAATAATATTGTTTACTAATTGTATTGATTAGTATTGATTACTAAATGACTAGCTGTTGCCTAGGCCCAAATAAACATTTACTTTAAAGCTTTCTACTTTGTTATAGGTAGTTAGTTAGTGTAGCTTAATTTGAACGTGGATAACTCTAAACAATATTTGCTTGACTAAAGTAGGTACACAGTAAATCGCGTAGTGAACATAGTCAGATAATAACAATAACTTCAGCATTACATAATAAATTGCCCTGGTCCCATACTAGGATACCCTGTGCTATGGTAACCAGGCAAGGATATCACAAACATGAAAATACACCCGAGGCCATTTGTAAGAATGCACAGCGACTCTCAGTGGAAATGGTACCCACGACCTCCGGTATAGTAATCAAATGTGATATCGCAAGCAGTCAATAATGTACATAGGTAGGAATTGCCACTAGACACTAGAGTTATTACAAAAATGCGCTATTTCTAAAACATGTCCGTTACATTTTATCAATTACAACAACGTTGTTTTACGACTGTCGTACAGTAGTACAGTTTTCAATTACTTTGTTTAACTTTTTTTGGCCTTTTCTGCCTAATGGCGCTTGTTGATAGCATTTAAAATATTACATAATTACTCGCTAAACCCGAAAAATACCTATTCTTCTGCGAATAGGTAGGTGTACCAAAAACACAAAAAAAAAGCTTGAAAATCGGTAAAACTGTTTCGGAGGAGTTCGATAACAACACTGTGAAACGAGATTTGTATATATTAGATAATACTTAACTATATGTGTTGCATAGAATTGCCATTTTTCTATGTAGGAAAATGATTTACTGAAGACTAGTAACATTCTTATTAGACTTAGTACACAGACAGAAGAAAAGGTGGTTTTGCTGCACCGTCTAAAATTAAAAAGCCCCTTGTTAGACGAAATAATGAAAGAGAGCGTAGTCGTATAGGGAACTAGCCTCGTCGATTTTTTTATCTCCGCTTCCATTTGCAATCTCCTTTTAAAGGCATTCAGCTATTTTTGTATTGTATCTGTGGCATGTGCAGTGTAAGTACAGTAGCCTAATGATTCATCAAATGCAACTCTTAAGTTTCATTGGCCGTCGAAAAATTTGTCTACAGGTAAAATAAAATTGTTACCCCACTTTTTAATCCTTTTAAATCCTGATACAATACATGGTGTTTCTAAGAAATTCACAGCTTTAAAAATAAGAAAAAGTTATGTCGCGTTTGAATACTTGTCCCCTTGTCCCGCCGCTCTTTGGACTTCTATCGTCCTTTATCGTTTCGCTTGGCATATTATAATAAAAAGAAAAAGAGCTAATCTATTCTTAACAGTAGTCAAGATACGGTTTAAAAGTTGCAGACCTGCTGAGGTAACAGAAGACGATAGTCGCGCGTTAAAATTATCATATACCACGCTCCTTTCCAGTTATTGTGTTGTATAGTATTGTATAGTATTAAATTAGTACACATCGAGTAAGTCTCGATGCGATGTTCCGTTAGACCTTGCTGAAAATCAGTGCTGTGTAATAAACCCGCATCAATTACTAAGCCTGAGGCCGTTTTACCGCCGCATGGACATGGCTCGTATCACTTTGTTGTGCTCTTCCGTGTTTGTTATTTTCTCTTTAAGTCTTGTAGAAGTCTAAGTGGCGATAAATAAATGTATTTCATCTTCTAAATTAATAGTGAACCGCTTTGCCTTGCTACCTACGCTGATGAAACGAAACGGTAACGATCACACGGAAGCGCCTAGAGTCGCAATTCGTTCCATTACGCTTTATCAAAGCGTTCTCTCGACTCCGGCCGGACAATAACAACGTTAACACCTTATGCAACCGGCATTACCATTGGCGACACGCAACCGCGCCGTACAATACACCAAAAGCATTCCCACACTCATTGTGTGAGAGCAGGCGATGCCATTTGAGTGAAAGTCTTGCCGAATTCCGACTAACCGCGTTATAAAAGCATCAGAGCGTAACAAGGATAACTTGAAGATATTGGCTTGATTTTATGACCTAGTTTTGAAATTTTTCGTTGGCCCTGCACGCATCGATTGACATTTTATTCCCTGAGCTTACGTGGATTAAGCCACGTAAGCTCAGAGGATGGTATAGACACTGGCGAGGCCTACTCCGTCAAAAAATATGTCACAGGTACTTCAGGGTCTGAACGGTCAAGACCTATCTAATGTAGGTAGCAGATACCACTTTATACAGAAGATACTTTAATACTTTATCGCATACGAAAAACACATAAAAGAAATAGACTGCAAGAGAATACATGTACAAAGGCGAGCTTATCTCTGTAAGAGATTTCTTCAAGCAAACCTTGGGGAGTCGGAGTCGAGATGTGAAACGGGTCTATGCACGCGCACAACATACTTAATGAACTTACACAGATAACATAATCCTACGAAGATAGATATCTACCCAAATATATAAAAATTCTAATAATGAAAAGAATAAAACTACATAAACCATCAAAGAAATATAAATACATACATAAGAAGATGTATAAATCTTCTAACATAGATGTTTAGTAAAAGGAATAATTATACGCTATCAACATGTTATTACCTAATTAATATAACATGACAATATGGAAATATTTTTTTTAGTAAGCAATGCACGAAGATCAAAGAAGGAAATAATAAAAATATCGGTTACGTTCCTTGCCCTTGTCCTGTGATGGCAAGACTGCTCAAACAGACAACATCATTAACATCTTGAGCACAGTTTATGTGGCGAAAGATATTAAAAGATAAGAGATAAGGTAAGATAAAAAAACATATACATGATTTTTCGTGTCTCTTCAGCTAGCATTGTTGTGGTGAACCGAAAAAGATCTGCCAGGATCGTAGCAAGTAGCAGACTCTGGTCTCTGTCTAAACCTCCGGGAGACAAGCGTGAGTATAGTATCTATGCATGTATGTTCAACAGGCGTTTTGGGCACTACGCTTTTTCTAACCTTTTCCGACTCCAAGCCATCCGATTATAATTATGCCAGTTGTATCTGCACCGATAAAACTCGCAAGAATTTCAGCGTATGCAGAAACTGGTAATGTAGATAATTGTAAGCTCATCATAACAAACACAGCATGCTCTTTCTTTTCAACAATCAGGCAAGTATTAATAACAACGTTGCAAATTCGCTCCAATGCCACCATCGAAACTGAACGAAGTTTATCTTCTCCACTCTTTATGAAGAACTCCGTGAATATAGAGATCTACAAGAAGTTGCAAAATTGTCACTCAGTGGTGTGATAGAGTGCTGTGCTATAGAACTGATAAAGCATAATATCATTGTTGTATGCATCTACCGGGTTCCAGTGCAGAGTAACATAAATCTATTTTTGAACGTTTGCAGAGCCTCTTACTGAAATTAAACAATCACAAAAAACAGATAATTATTACGGGTGACTTTAATACTTAAGAAATCTAATGTATCACTTGACTTTGAATGTTTACTATTAAGTTATAATCTAAAGCTAGCATTAAGACAACCAACCAGACTTCTAAGCAATACGTGTATAGATAACTTTGCGCATAATTTGGGTAAAACGTGTGAATCACAAGAGAAAGAATTTGCTTTATCGGACCATACTGCGCAGATATTAAAATGTCCAACTAAAAAGGTCTACTTAATTTTATTCTGGCGACGTAAAAAACGAGACTACGCTAAAGAAAATATAGATAGATTTATACAGCTAATCAAGGATTTAACCTTCTCTGAAATATATGAAACGAATGATCCGAATATTGCATATGATTTATTTTTGGAAAAATTCGGTTTCTTCTACAATCTTTGCTTCCCAATAAAGCTCAAAACAATAAAAACTAAAAAAAGTCCAAAGTCGGTATCACGGGGTATAAGAGCATGTGGTCGTAAAAAAAGAAACCTGCTGTGGGCGTATCGCTTTGACCCCAGTAACGATAATAAATATAAATTAAAAAACAATACGAAGACATTTAAAAAGATTATACAACTAACAAAAAAGGCTCAAAACAATCATAATATAATGACATCTAATAATAAATCGAAGACAACATGGCGAATAATAAATGATATTAAGACAAACTTACCAAAGGACTCTATCTCTAAAATTAAAACCGACAATAATAATATTTTCCCCACAATGTATAGCTAACGCTTTTAATGACTTTTTCATAGACAAAATTAAACCTTCATCCCGCACCAAATCTATGGTAGAGTCTCGTATCGCAAAACAATGCAATCCTATGTTTATGTTGCCCAGTGTGCCAGACGATATAGAGAGGATTATTAAATCCTTAAAAAATACTAATAGTGTTGGTTACGATGGCATCTCCACAAAAATTGTTAAAAATGTTTCTTCTTAAATCTGCGGTCACTTAAGCGATAAGACCGCCAATTGTATACGGCAATAGCTTAGATGTGTAAGCCTTTTTATGTATTTTGTTTTCTGGTGTGTACAATAAAGAGTTCTAATCTAATCTAATCTAATAAATATAAGTATATTAGAGGGCAAGTACCCCGATAGTCTGAAAAAAACTATTATAAAACCCCTATTTAAGAAAGAAGATCGGGAACTCTTAAATTTCTATAGACCTATTGCACTTATTCCTGTATTTGCAAAGATATTTAAGAAATACATATATAGAGAATTAAGTACATATTTAGAAAATAATGATATACTAACAAAAGAGCAAAAGGGATTCAGAAAAGGAAAGACTACTAATATGGCAATTTTCGACTTTTTGAACATTGTCATGACTTGTGTAGACTCAAAAATTCCCGTATGCACACTCTACATGGATATGACTCAAGCCTTTGATTATGTAGAGCATTGTGTCTTATTAAAAAAGCTTGAAGCCTACGGTATACGAGGAAACGTAATTACAACTACTTGAGTCATATTTAGATCATAGGTCCCAATTCACGGAAATAAAAAGAATTAATCCAAACACAAAAAAAGAAGAGACCTTTACATCACAGGAACGAGTCGTCTCTACCGGAGTACCGCAAGTAGCGTCCTTGGCCCTTTATTATTCATACTGTACGTTAATGATTTACCTAAATGTACTGAAAACTCGATGTCTCTTTTTGCAGACGACAGTACGGTCATTAATACAAGACACGGAATTCAGTTATGAAAATAACATTAATCAAGCTGTAAATTCTATAATAAAGTGGTTAGATAATAATAACTTACAGGTTAACTTGACAAAAACAAATTATATGCAATTTTCTCAGAGAATACCGACACGATCAGACCTTAATATACATGCTCAAAATAAACGCATCGCAGAAGTAGTCGTTACTAAGTTTTTAGGGTTAACTGTAGACCAAAAACTAAATTGGAAAGCGCACATCACAGAACTTTGTAAAAGACTCAGCTCATCTGCCTACTTATTACACAGGCTAGCTCCTATCATAAATATTGATGCTGTAGCTACGGCTTACCATGGCCTTGTTTCCTCAATACTGCGCTATGGGTTAATATTTTGGGGGAACTCTACAGACAAGGAGACTGCTTTCAAAGCACAAAAAAGATGCTTAAGAGCCATGTTTGGACTAAAACCAACCGATAGTTGTAAGCCATATTTTAAGTAACACAATATATTGACGATTCCTTCCTTGTACATATTAGAAGTAGCACTATTTGTTAAATGTAATGCAGACATCTTTAAACCGATTTCCAATGTGAGTAACAGAGTACAACGTGATACGAGTAGAGTTTGTGTTCGCAGGGCAAATACTGCTCTACTCCAAAAAAGTAAATTCTGCATGGGGGCTACAATTTATAATAGAATACCTAGAGATCTAAGAGAACTTTACATCGTTATCAACCCTTGTATGTCCCCACTGCCGGGGCACGGGTCTCTTCCTACCCCGCAGGAAGGTTAGGCCATACTCCACCATGGGGGCCAAGTCCGGGTTGGTGGAGGATTGTAAGACAGTGGCGGGCCTTACTGTCAGAAGTTATCAAGCCGCCCATAAGGCCTCCGACATGGCTTAACGACTACCATTACATGACAGCCGGCACCAACGGCTTAACGTGCCTTGCGAAGCACGGAGGCGCTCGGAAAAATGCCACTAGCGGTAGTCACGGAACGCTCACCCATCCCGTACCTGACCGCGCCTGTTGTTGCTTAACCAAGTGATTGATTCCAATCACTCGGTTCGCCTAGGCCACGAGCGCTTGAGAACTTGACATACATTTGTTTAAATATAACTTGACAAATATCTTACTTAAATAATGTGTCTTAGAAAACTTAAGACAAGTCCATTCCTACAAGGCGCTCTCTCACCGAAAAAAAATTAGAATGTCTAAAATGGCAAAGCATGTACAACATAAAATGTACCATCTTTTAATACGCCCTGTTTGACAAATAAAAATCTTTTATCTTTTTTTATCTCCAAACGATGTTTAAGTCGTTTGGAGTTCTTCATAAATAGTAAAAATAAACTGCGTTCATTGTGAATGGTGTAATTGGCACTAATAGTAATAACAACAAAATTGAGCGTGTTCGACTTGAAAAGCATAAATAAACGTTTCTTACTTTAAAAAATCCATTTGGGAAAATGATACTTATACACTGACATCACAATTAGCGAAAACAAACAATGATAAATGACTGAATGAATAACGATACCTTAAATTCGTTTCTACCTATCTGAGGTGTGCGGCGATAATTAAAAGTTAATCAAATGTTTCCTTTTTGGAGATTAAAGATTGACAAATACTACAGTGTGATATTGAAATTGCTAGCGATATTTTAAGGGAATGTTCTTTTCATTCATACATACATAACCTCACGTCTGTATCCCAGAGATGTAGGCAGAGACCAGGGACTGCCACTTGCCACGATCCTGACAGATCACCTTCGCTTCATCAACGTTCATAAGTCGTTGCATGCACGCACGCCGGTTCCGGGTACCTACTTTTTATCTTCCCCTTTGCTAATACATCCCCTATTTGGTCGATGTATGTCCGCCTGGCACGTATATTTGTTTCGTAATAATGTTCATTTCATCTTGATAAACAGTATTATTAATGATTTCACAGCAATGGTAACAGATATTTGTAATTATTCGTGATTTTCTACCTTTGGTTCAAAACTGAAAAACCAAATTCAAGCTTATAGGAGTCCCGTAACATAAAACACTATTTCTATTATGTTAATGTTCAAGAGTCTATCAAATCTATGCTTGAACACTTGAAGGAACAATTAAATAGAGCCGGCGCAGGCCATAAGACTCGTGTCATAGTGTTGTTGCTTAAGTGAAAAATTTGTGGTGAACAAAAATTAGTTTGACGCGTTACTTTTTTCAGAACTAGCACCATAATTATATATTATACTAGCTGACCCAGCGAACTTCGTATCGCCTAAGCGTCGATTCTTAATTTTTTTTTTCTCTCCGTAACAACAATAAAAATCAAAATATACTTCAAGGAATATTCTAAAAAAAAATAGCGAAATCGGTTCAGCTGCTCTCGAGATTAGCGCTTACCAACACATTCAGCAATTCATTTTTATATTATAGATAGAAGAGAAGATGTAAACCTTGGTTAGTATGTCTCCTTAAAAAAAATATTCGAAGTCACCCTGTAGTACTAGGGGAAATTTCGTCAAGCATTAATCAAGTATAGAACGTGCGTGATACAATGAAACGAGTAGCTAGTAATATTTACAAAAGTAGGTTCTGATGTATCGATTTAAATTATACTTAGTGGTTAGTACGTGTGGATGTAAAGTACTTTTGGAGGATAACTAAAATGCTATCGAGTTGCAGAGACATAAACCGTCACCAATACTAATATCAATTTACTAATTTTATCCATAAGAGAGTCAGACTGTAATTTTGGAGAAACCTACCAAACAAGCAAACTATAGTACTATAGTTTGCTTGTTTGGTAGTAATAGGGCTTGTGGTCAGCCGCGACACAAATGTTGACACGGTTCATAAACACCTATACCCTGTATCAGGTTAGACTTCTAGACATGAAAAATCACTTTTATCATCTACCAAAGTCAAGAACTTTCAATCAAAGAGCCGCATTGACGTATTTCAGGTGTTATTGGCGGAAAGTGGCGTGAGCACACGCGATCTGACTTACTAGTTTTCGGACTTTAGAGTCAAATTAAAAAACTTGCACTTTCTGTCCATCGCAAACTAATCCCAACTGCGTGCATTTTTGTTCAAGTTGATACTCCTAATCAATGCTGGGCATTATTGCTGGATATTGAATGCTGGAAATAACTTTTAGCAATAAGGCCGCTTCTAGCAATATTTGTTGTTTTTCCAGTGTACAATAAAGAATATTCTTATCTTATACTTAGGCAGACATTAACATTTCCGTGGTCTAACGATTTTGTCATGGGTTTGTTTGTTTACCATTAATAATTTATAATCTGGTATAGAGTACACTTTTTGCGTACCTGCCTCGCGAGGCCATCCAATTAGCTTAAGCTATGATTATCTATTCGGAAAAAACAACGCAGCATACTCCACTAACTTATTACGATGATAACTTGACAAAAAACATAAGTTGTAGTACACGCTCATTATTGTTGCCATTAGGAGATCAATGTCTACGAGTCATGGTCGGCAGAAATGTTATGTTGTATTTAAAGCCTTTACTTTTCTGCCTTACGTCAGCAGTAAAATAAATAAAACCATGAGTCTTATCTATGTGTCATTTCGGTTGGAAATGGCGCAGACATCCAATGTGCACCAAGGTCTACTAGTTAGTGCAAGCATTTAAAACCAGATGGTGAACTGGTGTCAGCTTCAAGTTGAAATTGCACATAGCAGGAGCTATAAAATATATAATAAATGTTGTACCTTTATTATTAAATAGCTTTAGCTCGCGCCTGCACCCGCGTCAGAAATTATTCCACGGAAACGCATTACCGGGATACCAAGTATCCTACGTCTCAATTCAGATCTTTGTCTATCTGTACGCCAAGTAAATGTACGTCACTGAGTAACAAACATAAACATCTTCACAAACTTTCACATTTATAACATTACTAGCTGACCCAGCGAACTTCGTACCGCCTAACAGTCGATTCTTAATTTTTTTTTGCTCCGTAAGAACCATCCCCGTACTTCAAGGAATATTCTAAAAAAAGAATTAGCAAATCGGTTCAGCTGCTCTCGAGATTTGCGCTTACCAACGCATTCAGCGATTGTGTGCAAAACGGGAATGTTTACATAGCTGTATAGATATGAGGCGTAATCCTTGAACAGCAGAGACTTCCATATCCCGATCAAACTTCGCGCCGCAGACCTAACACTACAACAAGTTGACGTAACTACGAGTATGTGATCGCATCGAGGATACGTATTTATTGCGTATTTATTCTATCTTTACCATATATGTATATATAATATACTAGCTGACCCAGCGAACTTCGTACCGCCTAACAGTCGATTCTTTAATTTTTTTATTTTTCTCTCCGTAAGAACCATCCCCGTACTTCAAGGAATATTCTAAAAAAAGAATCAGCGAAATCGGTTCAGCTGCTCTCGAGATTTGCGCTTACCAACACATTTAGCGATTCATTTTTATATTATAGATATAGTAGGATTAAGGTATGCTGTCCCATACTTTAGGCAAAATGCAAGCATCACGTTCAATAAACTATCTCTCTGATCTGAGACTTTGATCAGCACTGGGTCAAAATGAGTAATAACAATTAAACATGTTTATACTATTTTTATTTTTAATGCACTAACCCGTGCTAAGGACAAATTTAAAAACCTAACTGCAAAGTGGGTAGTCGGGGCTGTAAGTGATGCAATTTGCTTAAGCCAGATGTCGCTGCCTGTACGTAATACAGAGAATAGTGTAGAGGTTCGAAATTTCACTGATGCCGGTGAGTCGCCCATTGGCTCAATTGGTAGAGCGTTGGCACGGATAGCCAGAGGTTGCGGGTTCGAATCCCGGCATGGGTGAAATGTTTAGCCTCTAAATAGGTTTTTAAATTTGTCCTTAGCACGGGTTAGTGCATTAAAAATAAAAATAGTATAATCATGTGGGTACAGTGATATCGTTCCGATGTAAAACCTAACTGCAAAGTGGGTAGTCGGGGCTGTAAGTGATGCAATTTGCTTAAGCCAGATGTCGCTGCCTGTACGTAATACAGAGAATACTGTAAAGAGGTTCGAAATTTCACTGATGCCGGTGAGTCGCCCATTGGCTCAATTGGTAGAGCGTTGGCACGGATAGCCAGAGGTTGCGGGTTCGAATCCCGGCATGGGTAAAATTTTTAGCCTCTAAATAGGTTTTTAAATTAAACATGTACTTAAATAGCCAATATATGTCCCACTGCAGGGTTCAGGCCTTCTCTCAGAGCGAGATGGTATGGGTCATGCGTGCCCACGACAGGTTTGCCATTTTAAGCGTTAAGTTACGTTTACACCTCAGACACCAAATTTGTTACTACATAATCCTTCAATATTACCAAGTGGATTGCATATTACCAAGTGGATTGCTACTACAAATTTCACGGATATGTAACATATATCCGTGTCGTAAAAGGCGACTAAGGTACAGAAACCGGGGGGTGGGCAGCAGCGCCCCCGGCAGTACAATTCCAGCAAACTGCGATCCCCAACCCGCAAGCCCAGCGTAGGGATTATGTGCATTACCCCTCAATGGTGGCACAACCGATGACACAATGATGCGCTATGGCGCTCATCTGAGGGCTATGTCCAGCAGTGGACTAATATAGCCTGAAGAAAAAGATGTAACATAGAAGACAAAGTCATTATGTCAATGACTTTACGGGAGGGATTCGCACCCATGATTTTACGAATTTGAAGCCACAATTACCGCGATACCACCAGCGCATTGTGCTAACACAAATTAACTATTTGTGCAATTTGATATAGTTTCAATAAACTCAAATTACTCTTCACAGAAATGACTTTGTGGGTGTTTACGATATGCTCCTTAGCTCATATGGTACATAAAATATCACATCACATTATACTAATATTAAAGGCGAAAATTTGTGAGTGTGTATATTTGTTACTTACGAGGAGGCGACTTCCATAAATAATATTAACAAATAATAATTAATTAATAAACTTTATAATCAGATTAATAGTATTTAAATGCATGAAATAATAATATTGAAATTAAGTTTTTTTTTTTTTTTATGTAATTGATTTATTTATGGATGAATTAAAGGCTTTTTTATTTTATTTTATTTTATTTTATTTATATTTGTTACTTCTTCACGTCTAAACGGCTGGAGCGAATTTTAATAAAATTTGGTATGGAAGGTTTTACTACGGGAAAATATATTTTACTGTTAATACACAAAATACTTTCTTTAATAAACCGCGGGTATCACCGCAATTACAAACAGTTGACATTAAACACAAAAACTCTCATCAGAAATACCATTGTGGATGCTTACAATATTGTCATATTCTATTAAGCTAGATGAACCAATAAATAATCAAAATTTTGCCAAAGTTATATGTATACTTCTAATCTTCTAATGGTAAACCAGTCACCATTAACCAATAACTACAAAAATTTCTTAGCAAGTTGGTAAAAACTTGCAGAGCCAACTAGGCTGAGAGGATGTTAAAAAATATGTTCCAAGCACTACGTCTGAAGATTCACCTCACCTATCTAGTGCAGATAGGAGTTGCCACTAGATGGTTTTTAAATTATCTTAAATGGATGATGATAAGATGCGCCTCCATACCTCACAAGGCATTTTAAGCCGTTGGTGTCGGCTGTCATATATTGGCAGTCGTTAAGCCATGTCAGAGGCCTTATGGGCGGCTTAATAACTTCTGACACTAATCCCGCCCCTGTCTTACAATCCTCCACCAACCCGGACTTGGTCCCCGTGGTGGAGTATGGCCTAACCTTCCTGCAATGCAGGTAGAGACCTGTGCCCAGCATTGGGGACATACAAGGGTTGATATCAAGATGATGATATTATTGCAAACTTATTCTTAACTGCAAGTTTTTCTGAATTCCGATTTTATAATACTGAACACATAGATAAAAATATATACCTACACTGTTATCACAAGAAGCAGTTCCTGGATTAAAACATAAGACTGTATAATCTCAGTTATGCGTTTCGAAAGTATAATTGTTAATATTTAAGTTGTTAATCCCATGCTTTTCTTGTTAGCAACAATGCATGCAGAATGTGGCATTTCAGGATCTGCGCATGCAGAGATGCAGCACGGAAAGGGAAAATAAATAGGTTGTCTAAAGCAAGTAATCTTCATGACGAGGTAATTATCAAAGACAAGAAATCTCCAACAAATCTGAAGCTAGCAAGTCAAGGATAATAGCAGACTTTCAACAGCAAAAGCCAGAGGGTAAATTGTTTCTTGTTCGATAAGTAAAGTTTTCAGACTGGACACTATAAAATTTACCATAACAATATGATAATATGCTACTATTATTAATTTATAAACGTGATTGGACTCTTCTGACAAAAAATCAAGTAAGTTAATCCGGAATTAAGTTAAATGTTTAGTGTTACAATTTTTTTTTTTTTTTATTTAGCTTTTGTACACATAAAGAAAAACTTTTCTTCAAAAATTTTTAAGCTTCACAGGCCTTCTGTTCAAAATTTTTAAGGTAGGGTTAAAAAGAAATTAGCTAGAATAAATTATTTGTAACTTCAAAACTATGAAACGTTGAAGACTTCAAAAAATTATTGCTCTTTAATCACTAGACAATGCCCATCATGATGAATTTCTTATTTTATTTCAATCATTTGTTTTTTTTTATAGAATTTTAATTAATTACATTCCAATCTGTCACATTGAAATTGTACCATTTACTTACGTGCAACAAATATATTATAATAACAATAAAACATGCATACAATACATACACATTACATAACTGTGATCTTAGGCATTATGTGCACTAATTTATTGTTAAAATGACATTTCAAAAAATTATAGTTGGTAACATTGCGGTACACGGCTTCTTAAAGTCGGGTAAAGTAAGAATGAGGTCACATCATCCTTTACACAAGTGCACTCTACTCACCAACCAAATTATAAGAATAGAATAGAAATACAAAGGGTGTTTTGGAAAAACCACCAAGGTCACATTTCTATAAAAAAATTTTTTTTGTTCTATGGACTCTTTGAACTTCATACTACACTTTAGGTTTAATTTGAGGAGCAAAAACAACCAACATCCGGTCTAAATATGAACTAAATTAAATATCAAAAGTAGTAACTACTTCAGTATTTCCATTTTATCAAATTTTATTTACTTCCTGTAAAATTTGTTCAATGTTATATTGGTTGTTTTTCCAAAACACCCTTCTATTTGCAACAACCGTCACACACACAAATGTACAATGGAATAGATATAACAACAAAAATAAAATAGACAAGACATTTGATAAAGGCATAGTCGCGGTGTGTCTGCTGCTGCAAAAGGCTGCTAACTCAGTGGTGTGCTAAGAGCTTGAGCCCTCAGCACTGGTTTTCATAAACATTTGTTGTGTGTGTTGTGTTTCTTTAAGTAGGAGTGAATGATCATAAATTTTACCTCCGTGCAAGGTGGAGTCTCTCCTGCGTGGTGAGATGCTCCACCTGTGCCATCTCAGCCACCAGGTCTGAGTGCTCCATTTTGTCTGCCAGCTGCAAACAAGTACTTTGTAAGTTAAAAATGCAATTTACAATGGATACTTAGCCTAATGCACAAATTGTTTCTCAATTCGCAACTGTCACCTGCACTGGTCTTTCAATCGTATCACAGAGTGACTGTTATACAAGAAAAGATGGTCCACAGCATTCGTAATAGTTACTAGCCACTTAAAAAGTTACAAATGATTATAATAAGGTGATAAAGTTATGACAAAAAACAATTAAAAATATACAGTTGTTAGGTTTTTCTAAAGACCAAAGGGGCATGGTAATATTTTGTATAATGAAATTGAGAATGTTTAAAAATGATAATGTGTGTGGAAGGGCCGGTAATGGACATCACAAGTGGACTTCGACCAAATCCCTATTTGGTATAAAGTACCCCAAATTGGTGTGCATGCATGCAAACACTAATGAATGTTGATGAACCTAAAGTGATCTGTCAGGATTGTGGCAAGTGGCAAACCCTGGACCATGCTTATCCCTAGGGGGTACACATGGTTATGAATGTATGTTATTGCAATTTTCAAATGTGTCTTAGAACACTCACACTCATTTTTGGTTATCTGATATGACCTTAAATTCCTTGAACCAACTGTTGCACTGTCCAAAATAAACTCACAAAAAACTGAGAATGATCACTCCACTAATGTCCTTTATTAAAATGTCTGAAAAACCATTTATCACACAACATTCAGCACAAGAGTTTTTTAGAGACTGTCAAATGTTAAGCATCAAGAACTCTAAGATAGCACAAATGCTCAATCAAGATTATGTTTTTGACCACTCTGCATTCACATAGTTACAGCAGCAGTGTACATATTCGTTCTGTCAGTGATTATTTTGCATACACAAGTTACAATTTTTTTATACAAACAGAGTACATGAGACATATTGAAAAGACCAATTTTCAATAATGTTGAAACTTTTCAAAGATATCCAACATAACTAAGCCATAGAAAAAATCTATTGACAGATAGTGAATGGATACTACATTTCATTATCAGGCAACTGATAAGATTAACAAAGGAGTAGCCATGTAGGAAAGGAAAACACTCCAGTGTGAGCCTCATTGACCAAAACTTTACACTATTGTAAACAATATAAAAGGGACTGTCGCAAAGCGGTTATGAACGTAAACGTAGCCGAACGAATACAAACTGTCAGCGAAATGGAAAGCAAGCTGCCGCGACCAACGCCGCCACTCGGCCACTTCACGGGTCGCCACTAATGTGATTTGTCACACTTCTCCTCGCCACCTTGCACCGTAATATTTACCTTTAGCAGACAGAACAATTCTTACCTACCGCTATTCTTTCCAAATTACAGGAGATCGGTATGTTTCGTACACATTTCAGATGATCGGCCACACATAACGAGAAATTCGTAAGTTTCAATTATTATTATGTATTCTACTTTGTTATTTGTACTATACGATTAACTCAAAGCATCACATACAGTAACACATAATTTTCCGTTATTTTTCATGAAAGAAAAGTAAAGAATGGGAAGAAAATCACAAGACGACGAAACAAAAACGAAACATGCAAGCCGAGCGGAACGCACCACAGAGTAAAAACCGAAACCTTTTGACAGACTGAATGACAGCAGTTTTTTTAATATAATGACAGCAGTTTTTTTTTTTTTTTTTAATAAAGGGTTTTACGGCCCTGGATCCGTGTCCTTTTGAGCCTTGAGTATTGTATTAGTTTTTTATAGTATTAGTTTTCAGATAAGAGCACTTATCACTTCCGTATCACTTCACTATAATGTTCAGTTTTTCCAGTCACTTTAAATTTTTATTCCACTGTTCATAATGAATTTATATAAGGGGGCGAAAAAGGTAGGATTGCTAAGTAGATTTGGAAGAAGAGTTGGTGTAGGGACACCCGTTTCGCAGCTGATTGTGTCAAGTTCCGTGATAAGTATTAATCTGTGCAATTTAAATTCTTGACAGTTGAGCACGAGATGGTTTAGGTCGGCGTTTTCAGTTCCACAGTAAATGCAGTTCGAATCTTGGGCTAGGCTGAGTCTATAAAGGTGAGCTTGGGTTTGGCAGTGGCCGAATCTCATTCTGTTTAGGGTGGTTATGTATTTCCGGCAGTTTATGTCTTTTTTCCGATGGTACCAAGGTTGGGCGGGCGGGCTTCCTTGGATGTCTCTATACCAGCTTCCTTTCTCTTTACTGATCTCATTCCAGTAGTTGCACCATATTGCTTTCAGATTCTCATTCAGATGAACATGGAGATCAGTAAATGGCAATTTGAGGTCTGTAGAGTGATCCTCGTCAGGGTCCAGATTTGCAGCTCGATCGACGACTTCATTTCCAGTGATACCCCGGTGAGCAGGTACCCACATTAACTTAACTACCTTACCACTAACTAACAAACTATTTAACAAATTCTTTATATTATAGATGAGATAATTTACATTATAACGAAGGCAGTTACCTTCTAAAGCTAATAATACACTGAGTGAGTCAGTAAATATAATTATATTACAAGTATCAATATTTTGAACGTAAATTAAAGCTTGATGGATAGCATAAGCTTCGGCGGTAAAAATGCTACATCTAGTGTCAATTTTAAAACATTTAGTTTTCTTTAACTGAGGGTCAAAAAATGCTGAGTTTACCCTATCAACTGTTTTAGAGCCATCAGTATAGATGGAATACAGATGATTATTTTCCAGGAAAGCAAGTAAATCTTGTTGGTTCGTAATGCATGGTTTATGTACAAAATTATTTTTCAATAGAATATCGAGATCCATCCTATAGAGGGGCCACAAATTATCCTGATGCAAATTTTTTGTTAAATCATTCAAATGTAAAACTATTCTTAATAAGGTTGGTATGTTACCATTTAATATCTGATTAAAATTTGCATAAGGAGCCACTGAATTGCCCAATTCAGTGGCATGCATTGGTAAAATGTGATCTAAGACAACTCTATTATTTTTAGTTAACATTTTCAAACAGAACCTTTCAGCTAGCTGTAGACGTCTAAGATGTAAAGGGGGAATGCAAGCCTCACCTTGCATTGCATTAATTGGAGTAGAGCACATAGCCCCTGTAATAATTCTCAAAGCTTTATTCTGAATAACTTCTAATTTCTTCAGCAAAGCAAGGCTTGCCCCCATATAAGCAATTGAGCTATAATCGAAATGGCTGCGCATAATGCTCTTATATAACATAGATAATATTTTTGGGTCAGACCCCCAATGTACTCCTGCCAGAGACCGAAGTATATTAAGGGCTTTGGAGGCGTTTTTGATGATATAATTTATGTGAGATTCAAATGTTAGCCTATGATCCAGCAATATACCAAGAAACTTCTTTTCTTTCAACCAAGGTATAGGGAGATTATTGTATTCTACCAAACTATTACAAGGAGAAAGCCTTTTGGAGAAAAGCATAGCTCCACTCTTTAATGGATTTATAACCAATTTGAGCTTATTAAAATAATAATTATGCACTTGAGAGAGGGCTAAATTTAAATTATTTACAGCTATATTTACATCCTTATGTACAGAGTATATTAACAAATCATCTGCATACTGCAGGAATTGAACTCCAGTCTGGGTCAGATATTTATTTATCTGAGATGTATAAATATTGTACAATAAAGGGGATATGGTTGCTCCTTGCATAGTACCTTTAAAAACTTGTCCTGGTCCGTGTAGTATGTTGTTAAATTTAACATACATAGTCCTATCATAAAGAAAATGAAATATCCATTTACAGACATGTCCTGGCATACCAATCTCTGATAAAATTCCTGCCAATACAGATGGATCAACATTATCAAAAGCTCCCTGTACATCAAGAAATGCACATACGGTGGCTGATTGGCTGTGAAAGGAATTCCTGATGTCAGAGATGAGTGAAGTAAAGCTCTCTGTAGCACTACGACCCTTCCTGAAGCCGAATTGCTGCTCTGGTAAGATTTTATTCTGCTCTACGTAATGGTCTAATCTGGTTTTAAGCATAAACTCAAACAATTTACCTACACATGAGGATAAAGAAATTGGTCTATATGAATTAAAGTCATCACTAGACTTGTCTGGTTTCAATATAGGAATAACGCATTGTGTTTTCCAAGCTTCAGGAATGGACTGAGTCATCCACAATACATTGTACATTTCCAATAACGATTTTTGGGCATCAACATGCATGTTCCTAATAAGCTTGTAAGGAATGTCATCTAATCCTGGGGTTGTATCTTTTCTATATTTGATAGCAAATGTGAATTCTGCAAAGGAAAATGGTTCTGAAAGATGAGCACAATTACTATTCCCTGTGTTATTAAAGATTTCATTTAATGAGTTTATGTCTATGTTTTTTTCAGGAGGAGACGGTGGAGCATATTTATCAATGAAGGCTGGAATCCATTCGTCGTTTTTGGGCATTTTGGGTAATGTTACACGTTTGAATCTTTTGATGTAATTCCAAATAGTGCTTATAGGTGTATACCTGTTAAAAGATTCAACTAATTTAGTCCATCCGTATTTCTTCTTTTCTTTTAATAATCTTTTTTTAAAAGCATTTAATTTTTTATATTCAATGTAACTCGACATATTACCATTACTTCTATACATATTTAGAGCTTCTTTACTTTTATTAACAGCATCTGAGCATTCATTGTCCCACCAAGGAACAGGCTTTTTAATGACAATGCTATTAGTTTTCCTTAGCTTTGGAATAGTGACATCTTTAATCTGATTAAGTTCTTCGCAAAAATCATTGTAAGTTTTGACTGGGTTACTACTGTCTATATTAAATTGCCCTAATATTCTCTCTGTTTCAGATGCATAAGCCTGCCAATCTGCTTTATTATAAAGATATCGATCAGCGGAATTACCAATATCGTATTTATGAATTGTGGTGTGAATTGTTATAACTGTTGGAAAATGATAGCTGCCCATCGCATCATCATGAACTGTCCACTCGCAAAGAGGAGCAACAGAAGGACTGACAGAAGAAATATCAATTGCAGAAGGCATTTTAGAAGGACTACCTACAGTGGTAGGAAAACCAGTGTTTAATATACATAGATCATACTCATCGAGTGTGTTATAGATCTCATTACCGCGAGAGTTAGACCTCAAACACCCAAAAGCGACGTGATGGGCGTTGAGATCGCCCGAAAAAAGCATTGGTTTCGGTAACATATTCAAAATCTGTTTGAGTCTTCTGCACTGAAATCTACGGTTATCATTAGGAGGCGGTATATAACTACAGAGAATTGATAAATTACCAGCATTGGTTTGTAAGATTATTGCAGCAGAATGCATAAAATTGTAAAAAGGAACAGAGACAGTAGAGAATTTCAAATTGGATTTAACTAAAATTGCTACACCTCCTCGTCCATCTTTCCCGTCTTGTCGAATTATATTGTAATTAGGAATATTAAAAGTGCTATTGTTCCTAAGCCAAGTCTCATTTAAAAGACAAACGTCTACATCATTATTTAATAAAAATGAAATTAATAATGGCTTCTTGTTAATAACTCCTTCTACATTAAACTGTACTATTGTAATAAATGATTTATCCATTATTCTGTAGTGATTTAATCAACACTTCCTGCACAATGGAAGCATTGATTTTGGGCAAATTACCATTCGCCAATGTTACCAAAGCTCCTACCAAACCATTTAAGATGAAGTCGCTCTTGACTATTTCTTTGACTAAATTTGAATTTGAGATCACAAGTTGTGGAGGTTCTGTTACTATGGGTTTTGTGGGAGCCCTAGCAATCATTGGCGAAGGCTTGGCTTTCAGTGGAGGGAAGTTCGAGTTGTAGTTTTTGACAATATTGTCTTGTTTTTTGGCTGAAGCAGCAATTTTTGCATAGTTAGTCCTATTAACATGTTCTTCTAACTTGTTTTTTTTAACTGGACAGTCTCTGGAAATTGCCAAGTGAGGCCCTTGGCAGTTGATACATTTCAATTCATCCTCTTTGTCGCATTTTGTGAAGTGGTGCTCACCAGAGCAGATAGAGCACTTCTGCAGTCCTTTACAGAACTTCGCTCCATGGTTAAATCTGAAGCACTTAAAGCACTGCAGAAGTGGTGCTCTGTACTCATTGACCTTAAATCTATACAGATCTAGGTATACATACTCCGGTAGTGTCTGTGACAAGAAAGTCACAGACACTGAACTGTACGGAACAATTTCTCCGTTGACCTTGCGGGTAAAGCGCCTTACGCCTACAATTTCAAATTCTGCTGCAAGTTTCTTAAACAGTTCTTCATTCGTGATACTTGTTGGAACGAAGCGAAGGACCCCAATAGTCTCTACAGACCTCGCGGGAATATAGGCTCTAAAGCCCTGTTTCTTCAGCAGTTCGTCATTCGTCAGGAAGTTGTTCGCATTGGAAGCTTGTCCAAAGCACACACCAATTTTATTAGCATTGATGCGCTTGATGCCCACCACGCCCTTGACGTCATTTTTGAAGATCGTGTTTAGCTGGTCAGGGTTTTTATTACCAATTCTGCCATTTTCGGATTCAACAAAGACAATGAATTCATCGCTCACCAAATTTTCCGCGTACAGCCGCCTGTAACCTGGTTTCAGATATGGCTTGAATCCATCATCCTGCTGCTGCTCGCCGTGATGTTCGCGTCCATGGTCCTCAGTTCGCCCCCTCTTTAATTTGGGAGGAGGTTCATCCTCGGAAAGCCCAAGGGGCTTTGCCCCCGGGCGATCTTTCATCTCGCCGAACCTAACGACGATGTTTTAAATACTTTTAGCGTAAGTTTATCGAGTTTTAACAATTTTCAGAAATATTTTTGAAAAATTTTCAAAAAACGCGCCTATCCGAACTGCGTTGAGCGTTGGTTGGTAAACTAAATTCTCAAAATAGGTACTTTTTGTAGGTACGTACGGTTTAATTGTTCTGTGGTACGTACGCGAATATTGCCAGTGCCAGTGCCAACTGGTTGCATGAACCGTCGAATGAACTGCCTAAGATGTTTACTATGTGGCGGCATCCAAAGGTCAAACATGTAATTGCCCTTTTCGACGAGACGAAACCTCGATCAGTTGATGAAGGATAATTATAATAGATAATTTATACTACGTATGATTGATAATTGGTGAAAGGTTAGGTGATTGGGTAATTAACCAAAGGACGCGGTTGTCTGCTTTGGTAGGATGACGAAGGTTTAGCAGGTTGGATTTTTACACGGTAAAAAATAAACAGTGCGGCAGATTATACAGAAGACCGAGGAGTATAATCAGCCCCTGTGCTTAGCGTTTGTGGACTATGAAAAGGCCTTTGACTCGGTCGAAACTTGGTCTGTTATGGAATCTTTGCAGCGATGCCAAGTCGACTGGCGATACATCCAAGTGTTGAAAGGTCTATACAACGCCGCTACTATGGCCGTCCAAATCCAGAACCGGCAGTCTGAACCTATCCCCATACATCGTGGTGTGAGACAAGGGGATGTTATTTCCCCCAAATTGTTTACAAATGCTATGGAGGATATGTTTAAGACGCTGGACTGGGGGGGGGGGGGGGGGGTTCGGGATTAATATTGACGGCGAGTACCTTTCACACTTGCGATTCGCAGATGATATCGTCATCATGGCGGAAACGCTGCAAGATCTGCAACATATGCTGAGTAGCCTAGCTGATGCTTCCCAACGCATTGGTCTCCGGATGAACTTGGATAAACCCAAGATTATGTTCAATGAACACGTAAGTCCGGAGCCAATTGCAGTTCAAGGCAGTATTCTTGAAGTTGTTAAGGAGTATGTTTACCTCGGGCAAACCATGCAATTAGGTAAAAACAACTTCGAGAAAGAGGCCAATAGAAGAATACAGCTGGGCTGGGCAGCGTATGGGAAACTACGTCAAGTCTTCACATCGCCACTCCCACAGAGTCTAAAGACGAAAGTCTTCAACCAGTGCGTCCTACCCGTCATGACATACGGTGCCGAAACGTGGACACTCACGGTGGGGCTGATCCACAAATTTAAAGTCGCTCAGCGTGCTATGGAAAGGGCTATGCTAGGGGTTTCTCTGAAAGATCGAATTCGAAACGAAGTCATCCGACAGAGAACCAAAGTCACCGACATAGCCCACCGAATTAGCATGCTGAAGTGGCAGTGGGCCGGCCATATTACCCGAAGAACGATAACCGATGGGGTAGAAGAGTTCTTGAGTGGAGACCGCGGATCGGTAAACGTAGTGTAGGACGTCCTCAGACTCGGTGGAGCGATGATCTTCGCAGGGCGGCTGGCAAGAGCTGGATGAGAGTAGCCGAGGACCGTGCTCAGTGGCGTGAAATAGGAGAGGCCTATGTCCAGCAGTGGACAATCGTAGGCCGATGATGATGATGATGAAAAAATAAACGCTAGTTGTAATGTATTTATTTATTTTCAAAGAGTTTTTACATTAACTTATTGAATATTTTTTAGTAAGTAGGTCCAATGATGTTTTCATTTAAACAATAAATAAACAATGTGCGGTGTAGACCCACCATTAGCATACTCTAGGCACTATTAATGTTCACTTCAATTGACACACCGTATTATTTGAAAAGCATTTTACCTATGTACCTACTGTAAGTAAATAATACTTCCACTTCGGGTTAAAACTTTTTCTCTGAGATACGGACTCAAAGTTATCTTTAAAATAATACATGTAGGTAAGTAGTACCTACCCATACATAAATCAAAAGATCATCAAACAACTTAGCTTTACTTTCACACTTAAGAAAAAAACGGTTAACGTGGTTCTGGGGATATATATATCACATTCATTATTGTTCGGCTTGTCGGAGACAAAAAAAACTGTGTGTAGGTATGTACGGGTAGGCGTACCTACAAACTGAAATTTATGAAAAAGTTCTTACAATAAACTCAAAAACGTTTTATGCATGTTATTTTTGTTTTAAGTAGGTCACAATTTGGGTTATTAGATTTGAATCTATTAGCAGCATTTAATCTACTATTTATCAGCTATCTACATTAATAAGATAATAAACTAATTACATCAACGCTATTGTCGATGTACTAAGTTCATTTGAATTAAAATTATACGGAAATTCTCTAATTTTCAAAGTTTTCATTAGGACTAACTAGCAACCATCAGTATAATGTTTTAGTAGATGGAGTATTTAGGGACTGTACATATCACAACTCTTGATGTTGGATATAACACCGACGGTTTCCAATTGTATTCGAGAGATTCTGATAATAATTAAGAACTTAATAGGTAGATACTTAATGGGAACTAAGTCATTAAAATTTTAAGTGTAGGTACTTACACAATAAATTACAGTGAACAGCAGATCAATCTTTTTCACTGAAAAGTCGCCTGGGACGTAGGTAGGTAGCTCAGATGGGTGTTAATGCGCCAAATCGGAAATAAAAGAGTGATTTCAGAATTTTCTTTCAATAAATAATTCTTCTTACTAGCTTATAGTTCACCATCATTCAACACTGTATGTAAAGAAGTATGTTTAATATCAAGAGAAACAAACGGACATGGAAACTGGAAACTCTAGTAACAGAGGAAAACCCAAGTATCAGAAAAAGCACAAATCCGGGCGTTGAAGGGATGGAATAGCAATAGAAATGGTAGCTGGAGGTGCTTTGACGAGGTTGATGAAGGACAGACAGGAGTGAAAGATATTGGAGGAGACCTATGCCAAAGGGCAAATAGACACCGTTCCTAATTATGAGTTTTTGGACAGAAAAATGTATTAAAATTAATATCTATAATATAAAAATGAATCCTCGAATGTGTTGGTAAGCGCAAATCTCGAGAGCAGCTGAACCGATTTCGCTAATTCTTTTTTTAGAATATTCCTTGAAGTACGAGGATGGTTCTTACGGAGAGAAAAAAAAAAGAATCGACTGTTAGGCAGTACGAAGTTCGCTGGGTCAGCTAGTTATCAATAAATTTCTGGTACGGATAGCCAGAGGTTGCGGGTTCGAATCCCGGCATGGGTGAAATTTTAAGCCTCTAAATAGGTTTTTAAATAAATTTCTAATCTAAAATAAACTACAAGTTGAACTGGCACGGATAGCCAGAGGTTGCGGGTTCGAATCCCGGCATGGGTGAAATTTTTAGCCTCTAAATAGGTTTTTATACAAGTTGAAAACAAACTACACGGTGAATGTAAATTAAATTTTTTAGTAACAGTTTTTAGTTTGCGAATGACAACAATGTGTCGTTAAATGAATTAGGTACCTACCAACAAATACTAAGATAGTGGACGGATGGAGCGTTTATAACTTTTATTGCTAAAATTTAAATCTTGTTACGCATTTTATACCTATAAATTAGTAGGTATAGACTTAAGAGGGATAGAACGATGAATAGCGACAATGAAAAAATCCTACGGATTAAAGAATTTTGCTTGGTAATAGATAGGTAATGTATCTCAAAATCAAGCGACTTCATTTGTGGCGTTACCTTTGATGTGAATTATGAACTATAAAGAAGACGAATATACAATTAGATAATAGACAATAATAAGTACTGAATGAATGAACGATACGTTTATTTACGAAGTTAATTCCTTCATTTGTAGTAGGTTCCTGTTATATATATATACGTCTATGGAGAAGGCGAAAGTTTGTGTAAGGGTTCATATGCTGTCGACTGCAATTGACATAGTTATGTACTTTTTTGTCAATTAGCTCCAAGAACTTGCTTTTACATAGTTTTCATGTGTCAAAAAATAAGTAAATAGGTAAGGTAGGTAGGTAACACCTCCACACATCAGTCTTTTCAGTTTTCCCAAAACTTTATATCACGCATAATATTATTATTTGTCGATTCTCCATTGAGGTCCTTTATTGACAACCACAAAACTGAAAATGTATTTTAGAAACATTTTTCATAGTGTTGTTAGCCATGTTAGGTACCTACTACCCATCACATTCTTATGAAATTGAACTATGGCTTAAAAAAACAGAATAACCTATTCTATAAAGTTTTTTACTTGCCTACTTATGTACGTGATCTAATCTATTATTGTACTAAATGCTTTCACTCAGCTACTTCATTTACAAACAGTTCATTAACAACAATTTCAACATTTGCGTTTTGGTTTATTTAACCGTACAAGCGATTATAAACTTCATAAGCTGTACCTATTTAAAAGTTTGGGTTAGCATTATTCTAACGATGCACTTTCATTATCTAACTGGTACCCAAATATGTACATGTCTTGCCTACTTGTAGAGGTTTAACATTTTTGTCTATGTAAGTAGGTGCGAGCACAGGCGGACTTTCCTTATGCTGGCCAGGCTTAGTCCTGGGTGAACATTCTAACATTTTGTAAATGCAATAATCCATTTTTAAAAAACCTATTTAGAGGCTAAAAGTTCCACCCATGCCGGGACTCGAACCCGCGACCTCTGGCTCACCGTGCCAGCGCTCACCCAACTGAGCTAATGGGCGACTAACCGGCATCAGTGAAATTTCGAAACTCTTTACAATACTCGCTGCATTACGTACGGGTGAACCTCTAAATAGGTTTTTGAAAAAATAAAAAAATGTCCTTAGCACGGGTTAGTGCATTAAAAAGAATATAATCAATAAACCATTATCAAGTCACTGTATTTGACCAAAGTTTTCGATGCATTACCTGTGCAAGTTCGGACGCACAAATGTGACAAGTCTTTTTGGCGTCAGTGTATTTAAAACATTTGTCAAAGACGGTTATTTTCTACTAATTTTGCTCATTCACAGAATAAACCACCAGATACAGGAGCGGTCAGTTCTGGAAAAATGCACCAACCGCGAGAGATGATTCAAATTCTATAAGAATTAAATAAGATAACTTAAAGAAGCGCTCATGGCCTAGTCGAACAGAGTGATTAGGATTGGAGTGATCACTTGAGTTAAGCAACAATAGGCACGGTCAGGCGCGGGATGGGTGACCGTTCCGGAACTACCGCTAGTGGCATTTTTCCGAGCGCTTCCGTGCTTCGCAAAGCACGTTAAGTCGTTGGTGCCGGCGGTCATGTATTGGCAGTCGTTAAGCCATGTCAGAGGCCTTATGGGCGGCTTGATAACTTCTGACAGTAAGGCCCGCCACTGTCTTACAATCCTCCACCAACCCGGACTTGGCCCCCATGGTGGATTATGGCCTAACCTTCCTGCGATGCAGGAAAAGACGCGCGCCCCAGCAGTGGGGACATACAAGGGTTGATAACGAAGATAACTTTACGAATAACACACGGCTAGAAATCATAGACTATGACACACGGATAGGAATCATAGTCTCAGTACCGTAAATAAGGGACTAGTACGTCCTACTACGGCCTAGGGCGGCTAACACAATATTGCTATAACGCCTTTGCATAGCTATGTTGTGGAACATAAAAAAAAGTTATGTTATATATGTATATAAGTACCTATATCTTATTTTATACTTCAACCGTCATAACAACTTTATCCTTACTCCTACCCTTCCTGTCTACAAATTTTGTTTACCTACTTAGATAAGAGACTACTTACAGAGAGCATATACAAAAATACTCATCGGATCGATTAAAATTTGTTAACAGTTATTTCTGCATTCTCGTATTTACACATTTTTAAAACTTATGTTGAAATATTTAAGTTTTATTTTATTTAATCGCTACAGAAGAAACTACAATAGGTACTCTACTTTTAACAGCCTTTATCAGTTATCTATGCCACGGTCATATTTAGTCGTCGTGGGTAACAAAGTTCCTTGAGAGACAACATAGTATGACCGGCATAATAGGTTGGTAGTAATTATAGTACCACAGATGGCTCTTCAAACCAGCTCGAAAACATGTAACAATCTATAATTTAGTTACTAATAATACACAAGAAATTTTATCTAAACATTCTTTAGTTTGGCCCTGTCAAAATAAATAATCCAGTGATCTCGCATCATATTTAGATCAGCGTTAGTAACTGCACGTTGTATACTATCATTTGCACTCTCGAGTTTGCTGAACTAAATAAGATGAAGTAATTATTCCATAGCTTGAAACCTAGATGTCTGCATAAACTCTGTCTTCTTGGTCGCCATGAAACACCCACAATCACTTCCAAGTTTTGTTCAGTTATAAAACTGTTCTTTGAACTACTATCTTTGTTACAAAAGAGCCACAAAATCCTTCTCACCAACACTTCCACGAGCGTATAATTTTGTGATACAATACAATCATTTCTATACACGGCCCGACTCTTACAAAAACTGACCGTTCCCCGCGCATTACTCTAGCGTCCTGTACTTGAGCAGTGGCAACCGGTCGTGGTCGCCACGGCGGGGCACTCAGATGTTCTCATCTGACGAATCATCTGACGATGAGCTGGTAAGGAGTGAGGATGCTAAGGTTAGTTGCCTGATGAAGGGTTCCCGCGGCAGGCTTTGCTGGCCGAAGGGCATACGTCGAACCCCCATACGTTCACTCTCAGGCAAAGATTTGCTGCACTTCTCCTCGGTGATAGCATCCCGTGATAACGATCTGAAATTGTAAAGGGGATGTTAATTATAGACTTCGCCACCTTAATTAGGTGTGCAACTTATAAAAGGTTTACGGGCCCTTAATAAGTAAGGGCACACTACTAAAACTAAGGATAATATCTTTTGTACATTTTATGATACTGTACCATATACCTGAGGATGAGCACTGCTTACCCTAAGCTACAGGGTCTTTTCCCTCTTTTAGGAAGCAGAGGCTCTAAATCTTAGCGTATTCACATATATTATTTTTGTATTAATTAAGAGCAAAACTTGACGTTAGGTGTATGTAATGTATCATCTTTACGAATAAAATTACTTATTATTATTAATTACTTTATATTTAAGCACGTCTATTTGACTTTATTCTTTATATTATATGTTAGTTTGTAGTTGTTTTACTACCATGTAAGGACATCATTTCACAGGAAACTTATTTCAGGACTAAATTATTTATTTCAGTTTAGCAGTATTGCAGGCATCTTCGTCCCTGGTAGCCTCAATATTTAGCAAATTGCGAAATCTATAACCGCTGTCTTTTCCTGTTCCTGAATCCTGTTTGTTTTACAATAACTTCTGTGTACAACCACGAAAGCAAACGTTAGTGTACGACATTGACAAGAACGCACAAAAAACCTACCCAGTTAACTCCAGCATAGATCCTCTTCTGCACTGGCCTTTATGTGGACCCTGCATGATGCTGGCTGGTCTACTGGACGCTCCCAAGGGATCGGAATGTGCCACGTCCTCCATCAGGAGTATAGACGGGCCTCCGAGACTTGAACTTCTCTTCGAAAGGAGGTTATGGCCAACTCTTGACTGGCTGAAGCTTGTGTCCTTCGCTCCATAGTCTATCCTGGTCGAACTGACGTCATACTTCAACGATCCCTCTCCATCGGACGTGCCGGCTTCTGGAGCGCCCTGAGTCGAGCTAGAACTCTCTCTCCTGAACAGACCTATGATAGATTTAGGATGTTTTGGCTTCTCTATTCCGCCTTTGGTTTAGGGATTGTTATTGGTGGGTTGCGTAATGGAGGTGGAGGGAAAAGAGAAAAACAAATGAGAAACGCTGTAATACATCGCCATACATAATAATATACAAATGAATACATATTTGTGTAGGTACTATATAAGTGCAGGCTTGTGATATAATATCAAGGATTGAGTAAAACGTTCTTGTACAATATATTTATTTATCAGGCAATAACTACTCAACGGTTAAGAATTTTTGGTGTCTAACTCCTAATTCTAGATCTACTTTAGATACATACTTATAATGTAATACTAAAATCATTGAATTTAAAGTAATTCAATGCTATAATCTATACTAATATAGATAATAATAATATAATACTGTACATTATTAGTAGTCTAGAAAGTAATCGCATTCTAATGGAATAACCCGGTGTGCAACTTAACGAGGCACCTTGCGCGACTCGATTTTCTTCGCGAGAGATTCTTATTTCATTTTCGCAGATTATATCGTTGAAATGACATTGTAATCTTAAGATAAGAATATTCTTTATTGTACACCAGAAAAAAAATTTACAAAGATACAGTACAATTAGGGCCTTATTGCTTACAGCAATTTCTTTCACACCACCGACGATGGAGTGTTGCTGTTTTGCTTAGTAGACTACTAGATAGGCTTATATCTACCTAACACCTATTGTCACGCTTATAAAATTCTATTGAACTATGAGTGCATAAACTTTAAGGCCTCACATGACATGTAATGTGATACACACAATATCATGTTAATTTTTTGCCCAATATTGGTACATGAAGTAGTTGAACAAAGCATGCAATGCTATTCAAAGGTACTTTTTAATTGTTTTGTTTTTGTTAGTAATAAAATTAATTTATTCTACTAAAATAATATGAAGTAACCATATTTACATATAAAACTAATATTTAATAAATAGAAGTTTTAGAATAAACTAGGAGTGTGACTTTACGTATGTGACTTGTATTTTTATTATGAAGCATCAACAAAAACTGAGGGTTTTTTGTCAACGTAGTCGTACATAGTCAACGTAAATAAGCCTTGTGCAACAAATAACTACTAAATAAAACTAAATAGGTTTTTAAAATAACTACTGTGTATCATAAATGATAACGCAAGGTAAATGATAACGAACGTGAGTACCTTTCTTATTTGGTCGAGCCTCACGCGTTAGTGGAGAAAACCTTCGTTATTCCCAATTAATTAATCCAAATACCTACAAATCTTACCAAGAAAGGTGGCAGACGGTGAACTATATGCCAGGTACTCTCTGTTGGAAGCCCACGCAGGGAACTCTGATTGTTTGAGAGCCCCAGAGCACCCCTCAACTTCCTCACGTTTCCATGGCAACATGGTCTCCGTTGCCGTAGGGGTCGCGACCCTAGCGTGCTCGGGTACTGTGTTGTAGGAATCTGAAAAGGACGCAAGCATACATCTGACAAAAAAAACAAACGTGCAACTTTACATACATCTGTGAAGTTATAGTTGTAAATACCACTTCCTAACAGTAAATGAAACCGGAGAGTCTGAGGTTTACACATACGCGTGGTTAAGCCTATAGTCTCGAAGGGCACAATCCTTCTCTTTCTGAGAGAAGGATTAGGCCCTTAGTTCGATACATAATTTTGCGCGGGAATTTTAGGATATTTTCTAAGTGTCCGAGGTGTCACAGAAATCAGCGTTTGAAATCGCCAAACCGTAGTAGGAACGCATAGTAATTAAGTGCATACTCTCTCTCTCCGAGAGAAAGCCTGTGCCCTACACACAGAGTTCATTGCCCTACAAAGGGACGTACATTTTGACATCCGTGATTGGCTGCATTAAAATTATTATTAAAGAGTTTTGAGTCCTGACACCAATAGGTGCCTGTAAGTACCTAACCTAACAGAATAAAAACTGACTGCCTTTTTTATTTTAAATTTCTTCAAATTGTTTATTCGATTTCAATTTCCGCCAGTGTTTACACAAAAGGTATTGCGTGAATATTTTTAATCTGTGGTATTGCGTTGCGGGTCAGAGATGGATCAGATTATCACAGGACCGTGAGGAATGGCGCGGTAAAAAGGAGGCCTATGCCCAGCAGTGGGATGATGTGGGCTGATTATAGATAGATATAGATTACACAAAAGGTACAAACGAAAGATTTTTTTTTTATTTCTGGTTCATATAGGCTTGTTAGATGTTATTGTGTAATGTTGAAGCTGTAGCAAGTTCTTACAAATTCTTACCATTTTCATCAGACATTCTTCTTTCGTCTTCTTCCAGAATATCTTCATTGGGAACTGAAATATAATTTTCATTGTTATAATTATTCACAAAGTGTTACCTTTCAACATTCAGGTAAGTTAAACTAGGAACGTACTTAACTCAGCAATTTCTCAAATTTCAAATTCTAAACGAAATGATGAACCAACATTTAAGTGAGTAATTCTACACATGCTGCTTGCTGCTATTCACACATGTAGAGGTACCGTAATAAAAAAAAAATTTAACCTATTTCATGTTGACATGTTTGACTAATACCAAAATTATTAAATTGCATTCATGTGCACCATCGTCATCATGAACCCATTATATCCTAACCGAGCTCTCTTCCCAGAGGAAGCTATAGGCCATACTGCACCACGGGGGATAAGTCCGGGTTGGTAGAGGCGACGGTACATACATGAACGTAATTTAAAAATTTTGGCATTTTGTTAGGGATTTTTATAAATTAATAAGTTAACCTAAAGACCATCAAACCAAGAAAGACCTGAACTTGAAGTGAATTATGATCAAAAAACATCTTGAATATGATGCTCTTGAAAAGCCTGCGTCTTCGTCGTCTACGTAGCAATGCTACGCGCTACTACGCAGTGCCGCGTAGCGAACTTATTATAGCACTATGAAAGGCAAATATCTACATGCTAGTCTTTCTGTCAGTCATTTCCATATTGATATTCTGCAGATAAATACATTCTGCCTGGATACTATGCTCAAACGAACATAATCTAATATATAAACATTTAGTAACACAGTGTTTGTTTGTTTGTTTGTCACGCTTTATTGCACAAAAATTAAGAAACAGAAAAATAACTTAAATAACAGGTAAGTGTTGATGTACAAAGGCGGACTTATTTCAAAAGAAATTATCGTTATTTAAATTAATGTTATCGAACTCTCAGAAACGGTGGACTCTTGTGATTTTTTTTTTGTATATAGGTATTTGGTAAACCTGAGAATAAGGCTAATTAATATGACAAAACAACGCTTGCGTAGTCGGCTAGTACATTAAATGGCTGCCTCGATGGCGCAGCGGTTTGGCACGCTGACTCTAAAACCGAAGGTCTCAGGTTCGATCCCCGGCCGGGTCAAACTAAGAAACGAACTTTACTAGTTTGTCTGGGGTCTTGGATGGTATCCATGTATTTATTGTATTAAATCTACCCTCGAGTTAGCACCTATAACACAAGTCATTTAGTTGTACTTAGTATAGGGCTAACGAGATCTGTGTAATATGTCCATGAATATTTTATATTTAAATAGTTATGCAAAACAGTCATATAGTAGTTAGTATTGCCTAAACTGATATGGAAACTAAAATACATGTAAAAAATACAACCTATTTTTATACAGTGACCAATTTTTTATAGGATGATTATGATATAATATCTTATTAAATAAGTTATCACTTCAAACAATACCTAAAATAGTTATTAGGTATGTAACTATCTACGTGAGTGCACATACAAAACAAGCATGCAATTTTAATGAGCACCTGCGAAATCACATCAGATGTTCAAAACTAAGAACAAGAGAAAGTTGAGAAGAAATCAAAGCAGAACAGTTAAATGCATTGATTGCGAGGTGACAAGTGGGTTCCATGATTGTATGTTTGTATGTAACCATCACGTCCAAATGCTTCCTATGCCTTATAAGCATACAAACACGAAGCTCACTGCACCTCGCAATCGGTCTCGAAATGCGAACTAAGCGATCCAATTAACGCGATAGCTTCAACACATACCGAAGTTGTACGTGGATCGGTCCCGCCTCCAAGGTAGGGACTTCTCAACGGCTGTCGGGAGAATTTCTTCAGGCGTTTTAGCGTACTGCTTTACAATCCTAGCCTTCAGTGGATTGAATCCCGGTAGGCTAGCCAGCTGATTTATTAGCGAGCTACTGTTCTCTTTATGCGAGGAGGTCGGACTCACTTCGTTATAGCCGGCTGCTTTTTAGTAGGTATTAGGTTTTTTTGGGTTTAGTTTGCGGTGCCACATGAAGATAGCCAGAAGGGAAGAAATCGACAATCAAACACAAATGGTAAGTTGAACAAGCGAAAATTATAGAGCAGTGGGACTGGTTGGGAACATCGGTTCTATTCTTTAATTCATACTGTAAATAAGGCTGTATATCCAGTACGCTTAGACCGTTTTATCCATTCTCGGTGCAAACGTGTAGCGTTGAAAATTGATGCAGACCGGGCCCTAGAATACTTACATAGTTTTTCAATGGAATGAAATAAGCACGACAATGGTTGTTATTTGCTTCAATTTGGTAGTCTACAAACCAATAGCAGTCCAATGTCATTCCAGGGTATAACCCGCGCAAAATAAATAGGCATCTCTCGCGAAGAAGATCGTATCGCGCGAGGTGCCGAGTTATACCATTGCAATGCGATTGGTCACCAGATTACCGATAGTGTGAATGAAACGACCATTGCCGGACTAATATGAGTCTATTGAACAACTATGCATTTTAGAGACTCGCCCCCTGCCGGACTGCATCAATGCATCTGTATCTGCTATTTGTTTACTTAGTACGTGGATAGGCAGCTTTAGCATGAGCTATAAAAGCAGATCATTCCTGTCTCTCTATTTAATTCAAGTGACAGATAATGAAGATAGTGTTTGATAACTCAATTAAGTGTTAGAACAGGGGATTTGGACCGTTAGCACTGAAATAATACTTGACAAATTAACATTTACTGTAAGATAGCACAAAAACAAGGACTTTTCGGATCATCGATTAAAAGTAAAGTTAGTAATAGAAGCAATACGAAATTATCTAGAGGGTAAAGTAAAGATGTTGTTAAACATGCCACCACAAACGTTAGCATGGTTACATGGCCCGTAAAGCAAAGGCCGCAATAATATTGGTACTTAGCAATTTATTAAACCTTTACGGTGGTTTTGAGCAAGTTAAAATCAATGAGCGAAATAAAGTGAAAGTTATTTTTATTCCAACACTCGACAACATCAACATACTTTGTTTTGGTTAAATACAAGTTAAAATACATGGGTACAAGGCCCTATTTGAATCTGGACAAGCACAAAAGAATGGTTTCTAGGAGTGTCCCACTTTTATAAATAGCTTTATTGAGTCTCACTTTAATTGAAAACTATTGATATGCTCATGTGGCAATCTTGGTTACAGGTTCTTGCTGAATATGAGCTGAATAACATTATGCTTTATCCGAATCCAAGCAAGGTATTCAAACATAGGTGGGGTCGGCATGCAAAATACCTACGTGGGGATTTGGCCGTAAAAGTTATACCGCCGTCGTCAGGAGCCTTGGGATCGCGCTGGTCATCAGTATCTTCCTGCAGAACCTCGTCTATGTAGTCTGTGAAAACAGTCCCGGTGATCAATGAAAGAATTCTATAAATATAAAATGAGTTAAGAAACCTGTGCTAAATTTGAGCGCAAATTAACTCTGTGATCTGCAAAACCATGCATTATCTTGCTTAGGCGACATACACTACGCGTGCAATACCGCGTACTGACTCTATTTCTTTCTCTATAGCTAAACTGGTACGTACACTGATTGAGTAAAGGAAGGAGTAAGGAATTACGTCACTTACGCTGGAAAGCACGTGTAGTATAAAACCGCTAATAGTGCTAGTTTAATAGACCTAATTAGTTTAACTAAATCAGTCTCCAACATAATAATACAATGATGATAGCCTTGGAGTTTATTTATTTCATTTTACCATTAGGGCGACAATAATTCATAATATGCGAAGATAGATATGTACGATGGTGAAGGTAACATGCACAATCCTAGTGCATAATCTCTGTGTTGCTGTGGTAGAAACAAAAACATTGCGCGAACAACGAAGCATTGTGCTTTGCAAAGAATAAAACCAATGAAACGTTTTAATGGCATGACCTTTTCGGGACAAAAAAGGTAAAAAAAACAAACGAAAAACATAACCAGACCCACACGTGCATGCCAACACTCGTGATAATAATAAAGAATTAAAATAAGTACCTAATCTATAATACTTTTTTTTACCGTGCGTGAACTGTTTTGCCGAACCGTTTTGCTGGAATTCGGGGAAACTGACGTGGTTTTTGCCGTCCTGGAAGAAAAATTAAAATTGCACAATAAGCAATGAACAAGTAATAGCTCGTTCGTTCAAGTCCGTTCACACATCACAGACAAATAAATAAATAACTGTCACACAAGATAATCACTTGCCCTGGTCCCAAACTGGGATACCCTATACTATGATAACCAGGCTAGGACATCACAGATATGAGAATACAACCAGACTAAGGCCTCTTGTACAAATGTCCCCAGTCAGAATTGAACCCAAGACCTCTGTCTTGGTAGCTAAGGGCCTTAACGGCTAGACCAACAAGGCAGTCAACAATCAAATAACTTTCGTGCTAGGTGAGTTAGAGATAAGAAACGATTCCGCACTTCCAACCCAACATTAAATATTATTTACGTTACGTGACTCAAAGAGAATGCACACTATTGTGCAGTGTCCATAGAGATTTGATATTTGGATATTTCTTGATTTATTAAAGGGCTGAAAAGCGACATTGAAGTTGTTATGAAGAATCATCATCAACGCAAAGCCTTTGCCCCTTAACTTCGTTATTTAAAAAGTTCATATATCATAAACTCTACCTCGACCTACAATGCAGAAAGTCAGCCCATATCAGCAAACCACTGTCAACCTACCTTGTTACCACGTTTGCTCCTCTTATGATGATGCTTTCTGTCGCCGACCAATCTCCGGATGTTCATGTGAGTCTTGAAGTTGACCTGAGTTCCGAGGTCCTTATCATTGACTGCGTGACGGCTGTAGCTCAGTCGCCGATGCTGTTACGCAGATAAGGTGCAATATGTTAGTGGGGGAGCGGATGTAGGACAGGGTGCTCTATAAAGGTACTGGAGAAACGAAAGGGTTTAATATGCTCATGAAATCGCGAGACATTTATAGATGTACTATCTTCTTCTTTAACCTATAGCCAGCCAATGGACGTATTTGCACTGAACGTCATAATATAGATCACTTTCCAAACTCGCTTCACTTCGTTCCAGGCTTTTGCGAATCGAGCATTTTCATGCCATTATCTCGATAGCTGTCAGCTTACACTTTGGCTTACACTTCAGCTTCAGCGCCAAAATCTGGGTTTCTGGTTTACCCACGTAGTGGTTATATACTCTTTGGGTTTACCTTTATATCCCATCTTTGGTCTTGGCCATAATAATTGGCGTTATAGCCTGGCCTAATTTTGAGCAAACTTGACTACATCGGTTGTTTCGTCTATTCCATTCCATACAAAATGTCAATACCTACTTCTTGCTTTAGAGAATGTAAGTGTAAAAATGTATATGTTAAGGTGTAAGTTTATTTCATTACACCATATTTCTAAATTTTTTTTTGCAAGCATAACAACTTTTTCGTCTACCACCTGCGGTTGACACTTGACAGGTAGAAAATGCATTAAGTTTTAAATTGAAGTGCAAACAAAGTATTAATAATAGTTATAATAAAACCGCGGACGATTCTTTCAATTACCTATGCAATTGGTCTCAATAAAAGTCGACAAGTACCTATAATAACCCCTCAGTTCTACAGTACTTGTCGGAAGCAAATAGAAATAACCAGGGTAAAATTATAACTTTGCCAATGAGGATTACTGAATAACTGATTTTTATAGACACTCCTAAATGCAACGTCCAGTTAATCCAGAGAATATTTTAACGCTATTTGTAGCTAGTTTAACTTTTCAATCCGCCGGAGAGCGCAGCCGACGCCGCAAAATTAACTTGTAAAAGAACTTTAACTTTATCAATAATCAACAAACTAGTAGCGTCCGCGAACTCTAGAGGCCGCAGTCGGTTTGCGTGGTAAAGCAGGGGTACATAATTTAAGAAATTAATAAACAATTAAATGCCTCTTACTCACACTGTACTACGAAATAATGAATGTACATCTTTAGGTTTAAAGGGTGTCACACATGGCGAAGGTAGTTAGATATAGATAGAATATTCTTTATTGCGTGTACAACAGGAGGTATTTAATCTATCTATCAAGGAGGTATATTTAACATACAATATCGTCACCATACAATCAATGGAGCCTCACACACGACGAAGATAGCACCTATATTTGCATATTGTCGTGAATTGTGTGTAATTTATAGTAGATTGTCAACCGAGGGTCGAAAGAATCAATTCCCGAGGTATTTAGGCTATAGTCCGAGTAGGAATTGATTTTTCATTTCTCATACTCGGAAAGTATTGATGTTTTGATCTGATTATTGGGTGGAAAATGCTGCTTCCCTCCATAGTGAGGGAAAAACTCATACAAATTACTTCCCACCCAAGGGCGGGAATGAACTTTTAAAATAGAACTACTGTCAGTTGTGAAGAGTTTTTGTAATAAATAGGCTTTTAAAAAAAACTATTATTATACAGATTAGTACCCGCCAATTTTAGTCGACTGTTTAAATTTTAAAAGGAACTCACCGCGTACGGCTTATTCCGCTCAAAGAAGTTTGCGCTAAGTTCATACTGGCTGTTTAGAAACTTACATGGTCTCAGCATTTTTTTTAATTAGTTTTTTTTACATAAAACTCTTCACAGTTGACAGTAGTTCTATTTTTAAAGTTCATTCCGGCCCTTGGGTGGGAAGTAATTTAAATTTAAATGAGTTTTTCCCTCTCTGTGGCGGGGACCAGCATTTTCCACCCAATAATCAGATCAAAACACACTACTTTCCAATTATAAGAAATAAAAAAGATAATTTTATCGTCGACTTGTGTGACGCCTTTAAACGTGTGTCCCGAATAATGTTTCTGACATGCAACGTAGGCTAAGTCCACACGCTTTGTAAAATCTAAATTTTAAGCTAAAGATGATTAAGCCACCTCTTGTATCTTGCATATTCTTGACTACCTGACACTACCATACAGCAGTCTGTAATTTGTAAGTAAAAGACGGATAGTTTCTCATAATCCTGTTATAAAGCCGGAACAAAACTATTTCAATTGTACTGTAAAGCAATTGAGTGTAAAATTTTAAGTGAAGTGACATTTTGTAGCAGTAATGAATTGGTGTTTGGTACGAATTGGTGTGGGTGGAAGCAAATGTATATAAGTTATACCTTGATAGGCAAAGATGATTTATAAATCTAGACAATGGTATGTAGAAGTGAAGTGAAGTGAAGTGAAGTGAAGTGAAGTGAAGTGAAGTGAAGTGAAGTGAAGTGAAGTGAAGAGAAGTGAAGTGTAGCCATTAATCGAAATGTGTCCTTGCTTAACAGTGATATGTGATCGGTCTTAAACCAGCAGAGTGCATAAAAGGTTTGTGATTTTTTTTAAATAGCGAAATTCAATGGTCTAGTCGTGCAATCAAAGCGTATTTTTCTATCAAAGTGTAGTTTTCTTTTGTTTCAACTGTAAACTATTTCTGATTTGGGTACATGCGTCACTCTACACACCTTTACACACGTAGTATCTGTCTGTGTAGTGGTGAGCTAGTAACCTACGTTAAGCATTTTCACATACACATACACGTCTATACGGTTTGCATAGCTCCTCGGCGAGTAAGTGGTGGATCCTCGCGTCAGTAAGGTCTTTCTTGCTAGGGTTGTATTCCAGCTCCTGCATGTCTATATTCCACGTTGAGGAGTCCAGCTGACTGAAGCTCGGACTGAAAACACAGATCAGTCTTACGTCACATGATAAAGTTAGCTGTTTATGTCGCTAGAATAGATACTTTTCAGTGTCACTTCCTTTCTAATGCATAAAAAAACATTACTGTACTGCATGCTTAAAGCTACAAGAAAACCTATTTCAAAACCATTAGGCTGCTATTTAACATCTGTCGTGCTTGAACATTCAACATTTTTATTTATAAAAAAATAAATATCTAATATATAAAAATCTCGAGTCACAGTGTTATCGCACTCCTCTGAAACGGTTTAACAGATTTTTTTTGTGTACATTTGGTTGGTCTGAAAATAGGTCGTAGCCTAATCAATATCGGAATACATCGTTTGCAGAAGTAGCTAGTAGTATTATAAAATATTGTTTGAGGCTTTCCTAGATAATAACATCTTATGGACTTTTTAGAGATGCAATACCTATTTTGGTTTTTCTATACTTAGTTTTTGATAAAGGAAAAGTTATTAAAATGATCAATTTTAGTAGCGGATCTAAAAAGTAAAAAAAATATCAAAAGCATATTATCTACTACTTTTACAATAAGTGTTAAAATGTTCTGGCGATAAATATTGGCAGACGTTACAGCAACCTTGAGAAATCATATATATATATTTATATTTACCTTCCGTTAAGATTGGTATTAGTGTAATTTTTAAAAATGGCGGACATGGATTCAGCACCAGATATGTTACCAATGGTCGACGCATTCCTCTGCATGTATTCTATTGCGTCTCTCATTGCTAACTTTGAATATGTCTCTAAAATCTTTGGCTCAGCACCCTGGGGATCATAAGGTCGACATTAATAACTTCAATAGCAGTCTAGCCTTAACGAGGACACAAATACATTTAGGCTCAAGTTGATCTAATTATTAGGTAACTAAAATGAAATTTTAGATCAGAAAACGCCAAAAATGGCAAGTATTAAGATGTATTTAAATTACAGCGTGCTGGCGTGGGCGCTAAAATCTAAGAAGTCCTAACGACACTACAACCTAAGGCTTAAAGGCCCATAGGTCGCGTTTTAATAAAACTACAATTCATAGTTTATTACTGCAATTCGATGTCCTGGGGGTAATCGACAGCAATGTACCTCCAATTGTCATGATGTCATGTTTCCCATGATATAGCCTCTTAGTAAACGACGTCAAGCGTCCGTAATTTTTTGCACTCTCTGGATAGACCTTTATACAATTAAAAATAAACTCTGCCAGAAAGGTAATGATGAGGATGAGTGGACATTACCTCAACGAGAACCAGAGGTGAGTATAATTGAGAGTCAACTCAATGAGAACCAGAGGTGAGTATAGTGCATCATTGTTAAGAGCAAGACTATTACTAAGATTGTAAATGATAAAGGGTAAATAACTTTACTGTGTCAACGTACCCTTACCTGGAAATTCCTTAACAAGAACGGCCTGATAAACCTGTTATCAAACCGCTTGAACTTATCTCTTATATGGTGATTACCATGTTTACCTAAAATATCTTCTATACCTGCCATTAAATGGTCCATAAACTGAAAGAGAAAATTAAACACATTAGAAGAATAGGCCCATGTTAGGAGCTGTTTGTCTTTTGTGAGCAAAAGCCTAATGTAGCCGTAATTAAACAAATTACAAACCAAACTAAATTTAGTGCAGAAAACTGAGATTTTAGTGAGTTTTTTTCGAATCGATAATCATAATTTTTTTTGCCCCATTAAGGGGCTCCATACAGTAACACTAGCGCCAGTGGATGTTTTTTCTACAGATTGTTTGGAAATAAGTGTCAGTACAATCTCTTCATGTCGACTCAATTTCAATCTTTAATAGTGATTTATAGGATCCATGACTGCGAACCTAACATCACGGACCTGGGACTGGACGTTTTTTGGTTAACGCTATGTAGTCCTAAGAGTTTTGCAGGTTTACGGACAGGGGTCTAAATCACTATCAACATGGTTAAGAGATTATGGCACTTTTTCCAAAAAGACATGTAATAATATAAAAAACGATAACACTAAAAACAGAGAAATAAATTTTAATTAAGGAATTTGAATTAGAAATATATTTGGGGGCCGGTCAGAGTAGCATGTTTGTGTGCAATAAAGTATAATTTATTAACAACATACCTTTTGGGCACTGACTCCAAAATATATTTCTATAATACCTACCTACATCGAAATTAAAGGTCATATTCGTTAAAATAATTTATCTGTTTTTAGTGTTTTGAATTAGGTTTTTATTTTTATTTAAAAAATCCTCGATTTTTTGTGAATACCACTTTGTCTCCGCTAAATTGCGTTTTCCGGAAGCAAATGCACGAATCACAATAAAAAACACCCTCATCGCTTTAAGTGTGCGTTTGAAATTTGAAGATTTCGCTCGTTTTTTTCTAGAATCTCATCATCAGACCTTGACTACGACAATATGGAATCACCTGTTTCAAACAAAAAAAAATTGTAATCGGGGAACATACATAAAAATGATCCCGGCGAATTGAGAACCTCCTCCTTTTCGAAAAAGATTTCATTTTTTCATTGATGGTTAGTGCATGGAACACCTTAACTCAGTTGATTACTTTCTCGTTCGCTTTTTGAATTTTACGAGGACCTCATGTTTAGACTACAGCTTACAATGGTCAGTAATGTGACACATAGTCTGCAAGGTGTCCGCATTGGCCGTCATTATGCTTCCAGCCCGTGAGGGTTTCAACAAAATATTTTTACATCTCTCATGTTCGGTAAGTAGTTCTTATTACCTCTAAATGGGGCTTGTAGGTAACTAATTAGCGCTCTAGGGTAATACTATAGCTAGAAAAGCCCTAGGGCGGTATGTAATTAAAAAAAAACACTTCTTTCTTTCGAAAAGTTTGCGTACATCATCATACTGGCAATAGACATCAAGCATTCAGCCCAATGACCAAAGAGATCGCTTTTCTATTCAGCCTTGTCTCCGTGTGAGTATAATAGGCATCAATTTTAAATATCGAACGGCGAAGCTCAATAACGTACTTGAAAAAAAAATGTTCTTTACTAGATTCTTTTTAATGAAAAAAGGCGGGAATAGAGAAACTTTTACTTTAAATATTGTTTGTTAAATATTTTAATCTTGTAATGCCGGTTTTTTTCTACTTACTTATACCTCACAATCGAGATATAAAGCATGTAAGTAAAGCAGAATAGTTAGCTCGGGTGTAAGCACCAATTGCACCCTCGAACTATAGGCGCACGAGCGCAGCGAGGGCGCTAATAGTTCGGAGACTGAGTTTAGCAGGGGACTGTGAAAAGACTAAGTTTAGAGTTTTTTTTGTACACAATTTCTCCAAACTGAGCTAGATTTTGAAATGGACAATTGAAGACCTAGTTTATCTTGTAACGTTCAATAAGTCTTAGTTTCTGTGTCATTTTGAATAAAATACTTTGTTTGTGCTTTCTTACAATATCGTTTTGTGTTACCTACTTGTGGTATTTTTTTATTTGTTATATACTTAGGTACCTCTATGTGTGCGCGAAGATACAAATAAATGTTTTTATCTAGCTATCTATCTAATAAAACGGAGTATTTTACCCTTTCATGTATCCTCTCATTCATTGTAGGTTTTCGCTTCTCAGCAGTCTTTACGTTTAGCATCTTCACTAGAGGCTTGATCGTGATCCCTTGGATGAAGACAGTGAAATATATCACCGCTATCGTTGTAGTGACGAACATCGGTTGTAGTTTCACTATCTTTGGGTCAATGAGCAGTACTAATGCAAAAGCCACGGCCCCGCGAAGACCTGGAATCAGAATCAGAACTAAACATGGCAAATCTGACGCTTAAGCATAACTATGCAAGCAAGCGCTATGCATAAGTACGTGTCCACGTCCCAAGGGCACTACTCAGAGAACAAGTGAGTAGTGCTCACCGTGTATACGTGATTTCAAGCGTTGGGCTTTGTATCTTAAACACACAGATTTTCTCTCGGTGTTTTCCTTTCAGTAAGCTAGTAGGTAGTATCATCATCAAAACAATAATATACCTAGTAATATGTAACTTGGTTTTAAGTTTGAAGGTGGGTTCCTACACGTCGTGATTCGAACCCAGGACCTCAGAAATTTTAAGTGACTGGTCTATTTACTATGCTATCATTGCGTTCCAAATTTTGTAATAGTTTGGTACTCTTTCGGTTAATTTACTGGTTAAACCGAGAACCCAGTTATTAATAGGTATCATAATCATCAGGCTATGTTAGTCCACTGCTGGACAGAACCCTCACCTAATAAGCGCCTTAGCGCCCTGTCTTTAGCTTGCCGCATCAGGCATCTGCCTGCAGTTTTTCGCAGATCGTCATCCCAACTGGTTGGAGTTACAGTTACACTGTTATTATGCAGAATCAGAATTAACCGTTAAATAAGTATTTCGATAGCAGGTATTGCGAATATTGATCACTTGATCTGTTTTAAACTACGTTACAATAATCTTTACCTTAAATACGCGTCACCAGCGACTTACCTCCATAAGACATCACAAACTTCTCCACCCTGTTCAGTTTGTGCAGACGAAACTTATTGGCTACAGCGCTAAATATATAAACACCTGAAACAAATGAATCGTGTTTACTAAACATAAAGTTTATTGCCCATAGATATAAAAAAAACATTAAGCCATGGATCTGTGCACAAAATATTGATTCAGAAAGTCAACCGCTTTGACAAGATTATTGTTTTGATATGTATTTTATGTGGGTATATGTAGTATCTTATTTATTTTTTCAATTTCTTTAATGTGTATACTCATTGCTTTTAAAAGTCATCGTTTCAGACTGAGCGAGAATTGAACCCACGACCTCTGTCATAGAAATCAAACGTATTACCGCTAGATGCCTCGTTAGCACCGACTCGTGCGGTGATAAAGAGGCATTTAATCCAAAACTCCTTACTCGCAAGTAGCAGTGCGGGTGTATTATGACTGCCTCATTGGTCTAGCCGTTAAGGCGCTTAGCTACCAAGACAGAGGTCGTGGGTTCGATCCCACTCGGGGCCGCCGTACATTTGTACAACTGGCCTCAATCTGAGTGTATTTTCATGTTTGTGATGTCCTTGCCTGCTTGCCATAGTACGGGGTATCCAAGTATTGAATTAACTTGCTGTTCCGAATATTATTTTACTACGCCGCGTAGTTGCTAACCGTTACCGAATAGAATTGATCGTAACAGACATGGAGCAATAAAATCGGGCGATGTTACATTCAAACTGATCAGGGAGAGACGCGCCTTTTTGGGTCAACCCGAATACTTCTTCGTTCTTTCGACTGTAGTTACCTATGCTTTTTATGCAAGCACGTTATTTCTTGCCAATATTGTGTCAGCTGGAGCCGTTAATAGAATGAAACCAACGAAAATTTTCGCCTGAAGTAGGCGAAATACGGCGGCCCTCAGCAGAAATAGAAACCACGATATCTGTTTTGGTAGCCAAATGTTATTTATTCTACATTCTGGTATAATCGGGTCTTATCGCGATTATTTACGGGGGGTTTTCGCTCTGCTCTGACAATTTTATTTAACAATACCCCACACTATGATGTAGGCGAGAAAAATCTTGCATCCCTAATTTAGACGTAAAGGAAAGGTATGTACACTAAAAAGTGTCTTCTTCTTCTTCAGGCTTTATTAGTCCACTGCTGGACATAGCCCTCCCCTAATGAACGCAAGGTTGTGCCATAATTGGGGGGCAATGCCCATAATCCCCACGCTTGGCATGCGGGTTGGGGATCGCAGTTTGGTGGAATTGTACTGCAGGAGGCGCTGCTGCCCACCCCCCGGTTTGTATCACTAAAAGTGTAATTTTAATATTTTATACTAACTTTTTGTCAGCGTCATTAATATGTATACTATATTATACCAAATTTCAGCTTTCTACTAATCGTCGTTACTGTGCTAGGCCACCGACAGACAGGTGGATGGATATGGCAAAACTGTAAGGTTTCCTTGTTGACTTAGGGACCCTAAAAATACTAGGCAACCGTGGTACAGCTACGCCAACGTGGCAGCCAAACTCACCTATTATCCGAAAGATTGAGCAGAAAACGATGGTGAGCAGCACGAACCACGTATTCCAGTCGTGGTTATTGTTGACCGTCGCCACGCCGAGGAACATGAAGATGATAGTCTCCGATGAGGAGGAAAGCATCTTCATTGTGTACTTGATGGTGGTATGCGACTTGTGCGAGATATTTGCCTCGACGTAGTTCTTCATCGTTATGCCGCAGAAGGTGATGCTGGAAAGAGACGGATGATGGTTTCACAGTTTCGATGTAAATTAAAATTCAACACTTATCTCAGTGATATCCCATCCGATACTCGCGTTTTGTAACATAAGTTCTTGAAATAAAAATCGTTTGGCAGTTCATGGGTAACTTGCCTCAAGGTTAGTTCGGTATGACGTTATACTTATACCATAAAGCTCAACTGGGATGTAGAAAAACTCAATAAAAAGCAATTAAAATATACAAATAATGAATTGCAAAAAATCGAATTGCTGTAAAAGAAAAGAAGAAGAAAATAAAAGAAAAGTATTGAACTCCAAACGATTGGTTTTATGAGTTTACACCCATAAAACCATTATTTTCTAGGGTGCTTAACTAAATAAGTATCTCATAAAAAATGTTAATTATATAACATACATTTTTCCGATTTCTCTTTAATGAGATCAAAATATTTTTTTTCCAAGTCCCCTATGCCATTCAACATTCAAGCTGTATCTTGTCCCTGATTTGACTTCGAACGTTATTCCAAAGATACATAAAGTCACGTCTGTATCCCGGAAGGTTAGGCAGAATCAGGGTTTGTCGCTTTTCACGATTATCACACGTCTCTTTTGCCTTTTCTTTCTTTCGATTTATGTGTTAATTTTGATAATTTTATTTGTATATGTACAGATAATGCAAATAATTCGGTGAGGTTTTCTTATCAATTTTCTCGATAGTTGTTGGGGATGGCTACCGTCATTTCTAATGAAAAATTGTTCTAGATCATGTTACAAAATTGTATTACATACAAAGTGCATTTTCTAACAGTTTGTTTTGCGAAATAACGTTAGTCGTATAAATCTTCTTCTAAAGCAGCTTACTTTGTAACTAACGTTTTATAGCATTCTCTTTGGAGGAAAGCTCCGGCTTTCTAAGTGCTTCTTGATTATTTATTTACTCAGTTTGCAGCGCACTCGCCCCTGTCTTCTTTTATATTACTTCTCCGACCAACCCAGCGGAATATGGGAATTTCGAATCAACTATGTAGTCTCAGTTTATTCACGTACAACGACGCGCGACTGAGGTTACCTAGAACTATTCGCAAGATAAGACCGGTAAGATCCTTTAACTTTGTGCCATAGTAAATGCTTACTTTAGAAATAGAGTTTATGTATGCGCGTGTTCGTGATTTCAAGCGCTGTGATGTAAATACGTAGAAACAAGGACGATGTAGTATACGTTATTGGGAAATGGTAAATGTTTGTAACTTAAAAACAAAGTTACTCAGATAATCTGTTACTATACGAGGTATTGTTAGCAGTCGTCTTTGAATTTTCAATTCAAGGCAGTGGGCAGTGGGGAACCCAAATGACAGTTCGACGTTGTGACAAAATTATTATTAGCTTTCTACGATGAACTGTACTAAAACAATACTCACGCAAGAATCCCACTCATATGGAACATCTCCGCGTTGAGGTACGCAAGGTAGGCCATCACAAAGATGAAGATGGGCTCAATGACACGGACCTCATTCGTGAACCTTGTCACTAAGCCGGTGGCAAAGCCCCAGACGACGCCGATGCATGTGCCGCCTACGGCTACGGTGAGAAAGGAGCCCAGGCCAGCTAGGAAGTCCGTGTAAACGAGGTTGGAAGCCCCCATTTCGCTGTTGAAGACAATACATCTTTAGTGTAGGGGCTAATTTTAAGTAGACATCCCAGACTCTGTGGATTTTATAAAGAAAGACTGAGGAAAAATATGTTACTGTCCTCTATCAACAATATAAACTGTCCGTCCTCCTCAAACGATACATTAATCAGCTCCCCTTCGAATAAGACCTCTAATCTCGCCATACGCTCTCGGACAACTGTACTCAAACAAGAAGATAACGAAGTCAGCCGTACAAAATTTTGGACCAAAACAATTTAGCGTATCGTATTTAGCGTAGCGTCGTATTTAGCGTCAAAAGAGGGGCCACTATATATGTTAAGTACTTCACGTCGTTTCTTCACGTTTTTCTGACTTTTCTTAATTTCTTAATAAAGATAGATATGTACTTAATTGTTCTCATAATACGATCTTCAAATAATCATTCGCTACTTTTCAATTAGGTTTGTAACATATTCGAATCCATTCGATAATTTGGGGGATAAGTTCCTCGTTACATTTGACCGCAACATCCATCACGCGCACCGATCACGTGTTAGGTAGCAAATAATTAACTTTACGGGTGGTAGACCTAGGTTGTGGCTAGGCAAATAGCTCCATATGATTCGTCGGGTTAGGCGTGATGTTTGGTGACGCTACACCCAACAGGCAAGCACGCTACATTTTCGGCCCCATCTTTAAGTAAAGACGGGGTTACAAGTGTAACCGCCAAGCGAGACAGAGATAAAGTGCGAGCCTGTCGTGCGTAAAAAGAAATAGCATCCCCTGACTTTGCAAAGGGATGAAACAAAAACACCCAAATACTGAAAATCCTATTTCAAAAACATACATACATAAATGCTTGTATCCCGTTTAGAGATATCCGCATGGAAGGATAAGTTCAGGGTTTGCGACGATCCTGACAAACCTCTTTTGCTTCATGGATATTCATTAGCCGCTGCATGTGAGCACAAAGCTATCGGGTTCTTTATTTTGTCTTTATCTAATACAATTGCGAAAACACTCACGTATAAGCCTCAAACATGTGATACAGCACCACAGTAACAGCGTCATTCAGCAACGATTCGCCAAACACCACGATGTACAAGACCTCATCGACATGGATCTCCTCAAAAACCGCTAGTACAGCCACTGGATCCACTGCAGATATCAGCGCTCCGAAGAGAAGCATATCCAGCAGAGGTGTGGTACAGCCAAACATTCCTGTCTGCCCGCATGCCCAGAGAGATGCTCCTGAGAGGACAAATAAGGTGCTTTGATTGCAAGGAATATTAATAAACTAAAATCTTTGTCTCTAAAAAAAATCAGGCATCAGGAAATATAAAAAAGGCCTTTTTTTATGTTTCCTGATGCCTGATTTTTTTTGGCCAGAGTGATCCTGACTAATGGAAAAACACGGAACAAGCTTTTTACTTTTGTGATCAAAAAGAGATCATCAAAGAGTGAACGAATGGAATTGTGTCAAAGCAATATCTAAATACAACAATACAACTCTGGTTTAAATATACTCACCAATAGTCAAAGTATTGAAGATAGTCCCAACCACCGCAAACAGCAAGATCGTCCCGAGGTGGTCGAAGAAAAGTCTGTTTGGCATGAAGTAGCCAGCGTCCAGTATAATCGGAGGTAGCATGTAGAGGAAGAAGGTATCTGGCGTCAGAGGCTGCACGTGGACGGTGTGAGTACTCAGAAGCAGAGCTCCTATTAGGACCCCGACGAAAATCAGCAGGCATGACTCGGGGAACATCTTTGAGAGACGCGGCGCCATGTGGAAACCTAAAAAGTTAATAAAAAAGTTGACTTTCTTGCAGAGAACCTTTTTATTAGCATTTTGTTTTCTACCAAGTTATCACTTTGACATATTTGGCATGATCATGACATAATTTACGTCATGGTATACAACAAATAAAGTTTTCAGTGCCCAAATAATTAAAGGGTTAAAATTAACAAGTTACACGTTATGTACACTAATGAGCTAATTACAAAAAAAACTGCCAACAAGAAGTTTTTGGGGCCTTCAAAAAATGCACGAAAAAAAGTCAAGAATAACCCAACATAAGTCCTTCAGTAGTTTTCACGATTTGTTCGGATTCTGGCGACCACTTTATTATGTCTCAAAGAATAGAGGTAAAATGAACAGTTTAACAATGGGACCGAATTGTAAGGAATGTGATAACCCTAATAAACTCATCACTGTTGAGCAACTTCAGACACTAAATGGTGGGCCTAGTTTAAATCCTATAGCGAGATCGACGAGCACAATATTCTACGACTTAGATATTCTCGCTAAGAGACATTCATTCCATTGTTTAACTGAAGACAAGAACTTTAATTCAAGCTATTTGAAATCCTTGTATTTGCCCAATCACACTCGCATCAATAGTCATGAACGTCAAAACTATATCAAAACATCACATCCTTCTGCTGAAATACAGCAGACGAAAGTTTTACCGCGAGACAGTAACGAATACAACTCAAAGAAAATGAACAAGTTTCAGGCATCTGAAATCGTATTGAAAGATATTCGAATGGAAGGATTTCAATCCGCAGAATTTGAGGCATATAAGTTGGTACAAGGACAACATCATCAATTTTCGTCTTATTCGAAAGCTGAAAATCAAAATGATGAATCTACCATAGACGATAATCAAACATCTGTAAAGGGTTCTAATATTATGGACAGTATTCCCTGTCCATGTGAGTTATTTTCCTATGCTTGTCCATGCCACAAGATGTCTGTAACTGATTTAAGAAGAAATAAGATTACCAGACCTACCGTTAACCAACTTACGAGCACTCTTAGATTGCAGTATGGGATGAATAAAGGATTGCCAGAATTCAGTGCTCGTAAATCAAACCTAGACGAGGACGATGAAGAAGACTTATTTGAAGAAGATCTAAACTCAAAGTGTACTCAAATCAATAAACGAAGGCGTTGTCCATACAGGAAACCTCAAAAAAGCCTTCATCGCCTGACTTGCCCCAAATGTTGCCACAAAATTGAAGTTTTAAGTTCCACAGACGGTGAAGAGGAGAAAAAGAACAGCCCATTTCCCAGTGTCAACATATCTGCAGCGAATGCTTCTATTCGTACCAGGTGCAAACATAAAGAGACTGTCGATAGCGACTTTAGAACATTTTGTCCACACGAACCTATGTGCGTTACGATTCCAGTATGTCAAGCTACACACAACAACATTTGGACGAAACGACCCTCAAAATGTAACAAATGTCACCACAAGCGACCTGGCCCACGTGTGATTCGGATTACCAAAGCCTGCCGGCACCATCCCCCCTGCACTGTAGTGCCATCGTGCCAAAAGATAAACGTATTAAAAAATAACTGCGAATACATACCGCCCTGCTTCCATCGTCCCCGCTGCGTCAACATACCTTTATGTGTGCCTTGTTCCAAGAGTGTCAATTATGATCAGAACTTGCAAGAGGAGCTCGAAGAGCATTACCGAAGCCTTCATATGCCACAATGTCGACATACCAATAAAACCGAGTACAGTGCCATGGACCCGCCATATAGAGACATAAACATTCCACATCATAGAGACGTGCAAGTAGTCTCACATGCTCAGAATGATCTTGGTGATCCATTAACTCCAAATAACGCGACGCAACACTCAACACCGTCTAGCCAGAAGTCTATATCTCCTTGTCCCACACCGCAGACGTGTCACCTGAGTGTTTCTACAAAATCGTGCCAATACAAACCAGAAGAAACCGAGAGAGATGAAGATAGCGAGAGCGATGCAGTGATATTCATCAGAAATGTTGGTTGCCAGTTCAAGAACGTAAACTGCGACTTGACCACAAACGGATTGACCAACGATAGAAATCAAGAAATAAATAGCTACTACGCGAATGTGCACACGGTAAGGTACGAGGACAAATTTACGAACCCCAAGCACAGACCTAATTCAACAACAGTCGTAAAGTCTTTTAGTTTGGAAGATGTTCCGAGGTTTGAGTGGGTAGCAAAGAGCAGACCGCCAGCTGAATGCGACGCCACACAGTGTATAGCAGCATTTACTCACATTGATCCTATACAAGCCCCTTTTATGTGCCCCTCGAAGAACAGTACCGAGGAAACGCCGAAGCTCTCTTTGTGGCCTTTGTCTATCACGAATAAAGCAAGCAGCTTGAAATGCAAGTTTCAGCCGGTATTTAGAATGAAAACTCATAAAAAGTCTCGTGTCAATAGCAACAACGTGATCACGATTTATTCCCGAAAGTCGTCGCATTGCCGATCCTAATGTTTACCTACAGAAATATTTCGCTTGTGTTTCAAAACTGGAAAGCTGGAGTCTACTTAACTGGATAATGAAACAAAATGTGATTCGGATTTTGAAATTTTTAGTACATAACCTTTATGTGTATTTAAATTTTGTATGCTTTTGTACATTTGTAAATTAAATTAATTGTAAAACATCTATGTGGTAGTCTCTTTAAATAGTAGGTATCAGTAATGTATCAGTCATCTACCAAATGGCCAGTCCGTAAGTCCGCATGACATGAAGCATTTTTACTGACCCTATACATCGATAAAATATTACTCGATGCCCTATATATTTAGACACATATTTTGAAAATATGTTTTGTTAAAATAAGTCTCATCATGGTAACATATGCTGGACTACAATCAATAAATGAAAGAAGTGCCCACACTAGGTCCTCACGATAACCGGAGTAGGTAATTGGATTCCAGATACTGGCCCCGGGAAGCATTTATCGCATTTGCTTACCAAACCGGAAGGAAGTGGGTCACACAACCTATTCGAACGCTTGGTTACGGTAATACATTGTACAGAAAACTGAATATTGCTAAGCTAAGTTAATCATCCGCAGCTCTGATAGGGTTTTTTTTGGTTCTAGTACCTACTGAGGTTCTCAGAAAGGACCGATTAAACATAAGGAGTAACCCTTAATACGTACACACTACTTTCATTGAGCCCTACTCCCAAGTTATCAAACAAAATAAAAGTCTTTCAGAAGTACCTTTCATACAAAATAGAACTTCCTAGAAATATCGGATGTATGTATGTCCCACTGCAGTGCGCAAGCCTTCACTCAGTGAGCAAAGTAGGTTAAAAATGCTATTCCTGGAAATAGAGCTTTCTTGCATATCAGACTTAAGATTGAAATACTTCATTGATAGATTTTGAACACTCAAGATTTTTGCCCTCAGTTCAGCGGAAATCTTCGGATACATTATACATTAATTTCAAGTATAATAAAATATTAATATTATTTTATTATTATTTTTAATGCATTAACCCGTGCTAAGGACAATTTTTAAAAACCTATTTAGAGGCTAAAAATTCCACCCATGCCGGGATCCGAACCCACGACCTCTGGCTATCCGTGCCAGCGCTCTTTCCATCTGAGCTAATGGGCGACTCACCGGCATCAGTGAAATTTCGAACCTCTTTACAATATTCTCTGTATTACGTACAAGCAGCGACATCTTGCTGAAGTAATTTGCATCACTTGCAGCCCCGAATACCTACCTAGGTTTTACATCGGAATGATATCGCCATTGAATTTAAATCGCTGTACCCACATGATATTGTGACATGTACGTAATACAGAGAATATTGTAAAGATGTTCAAAATTTCACTGATGCCGGTGAGTCACCCATTAGCTCAGATGGAAAGAGCGCTGGCACGGATAGCCAGAGGTCGCGGGTTCGAATCCCGGCATGGGTTGAATTTTTGCATCTAAAAATATTTTTTAATTAATGTTATTACTCTTATTTATAAAATATTGTTGCCCCTTTACGTTCACTCTAATGCAAAACAGTTAACGTTTTTCACACAAACTTCACACCCTTGAATATTCGCCTGTGTGTTTTCGCAATAAGTTAACTTTTTGCAAAACACACCTTTGGCATTGACGAAAGAATCCCACGTAATGCTGACGAACTTCTTCATTACTAAAGGTCGATAAGAAGACCCGCAAGGGAAAATTTCGCTTTACACTCATTGTTCTTCAAAATGTTCAGAAGTCGTTTTGTTATGTTGAAGCTAAAGGGTAAAGGTAAAACACGCGCAAACATTTAAGTTTACTTACCTACGTACACTACCTTCCAAAGTTTTTACAGTCGGCAATATGTGGGGGCTATCCCGCTACCTCTTATAACGCTATCCATAAGAGCGCATCAGAATCACTATAGTGTGGCTATTAGTGCTGTGCACTCCCTGAGGTATGCGCGGCGAGGTGGGAGGCGAAGAAAAAAGAGTGTTGACGGCGCACTGACAGAGCGCAGCAGCCGATTCTCCCCCCCGCGCATACCTCAGGGAGTGCAGCACTAATGACCACACTATAATAAACCAGGGTTGTTAATTTTATCATTGAATTAATTTTTTTGTGTAAATTGTAGAAAAATTACTACAGACAATAAATTCTAACATCTCAATTATATTTTTCTTTGTTCTTTCTTTTATTATTTGTCTGTATTATTATAATATCGTGTTACATTGTGTTATGTGTATTGTATCTTTGTGGCTGCAAATAAATGTCTCTCTCTCTCTCTCTCTCTCAATTCAACTCTATGCCTTCAACTTCCAAAATACGACCAGCTGGGATCAGCCAAGCATTGGACTAGAATGAGAATAAATATCTTGCCAGTCCAGTAGTAAGCTAAAAATAAAAAAAAAAGCAAAGCAAAACCCGTTACAATCTCTCTCTTGGAGATAACTACAGATAAAAGTTTGTTTAACGCGACAAGGAAGGAAAGTACTTACCTACGTACAGAAGTGATTACTACGGGACAAACTTCAAAGTGCACGAGAAAGTTAAACATTTTTGTCTTGTTTTCTTTAACTTTGCCACTTTATTTGTCTCTTATGTGTTCACCTAAGAGACAAATAAATATTCGTGGACATATTACGCAAATTTTGTTAGCCCTATACTAAGTACTGCCCTATTGATGTGTGGTGTCGGCCTAGAGAATAGCACCAACCCAAATTCTTCCCGCGGGTGTCGTAAAAGGCGACTAAGGGACACAAACCAGGAGGTGGGCAGCAGCGCCCCCTGCAGTACAATTCCACCAAACTGCGATCCCCAACACGCATGCCCAGCGTGGGGATTATGGGCATTACCCCCCAATGATGGCACAACCTTGCGCTATGGCGCTCATTAGGGGAGGGCTATGTCCAGCAGTGGACTAATATAGCCTGAAGAAGATACTAAGTACAACTAAATGACTTGTGTCACAGGTGCTATCTCTACGATAGTTTAATACAATTAATAGATATATAACATCCAAGACCCGAGACAATCTAGAAAAGTTCATTTCCTAGTTTAACCCGGCCGGGGATCGAACCCAAGACCTTCGGTTTTACAGACAGCGTGCCAAACCGCTGCGCCACCTAGGTCGTCGATATTGTACTTTAACTCATTGTGTTTACGGAGACGTAAATTAAAGTAGCCAAATATGAAATGTTTCGACATGTATACTGTTGGTATTGTTTTAAGGTGTTTTTATTTGTGTACATAATTCCTGGGTTAATTACTTCAAGGTTATGTATGTAGGCAATAGGTAATGTAAATTATAGGCCTTGTTATATTATTATACTAAATATTTGTACTTCGTACTCCACTTTACTACTTCAATCCAACCCGACGGTTTTCTGGGTGAGATCATTTTCAGTGATAAGATCGCTCTTAGTCTTACTGAAATTATAAACTTGAAAGTTTGTATGTATCTATGAATGTTTGGTACTTTACCATGCTAGAACGGAATGGATTGGGATGAAATTCGGCACGGAGATAGATTATAGTCTTGAAAATCTCTCCCAAAAAAATACATATCAAAAGTTCTTTGCAACCTAAGTCGTAAACACACTTAGTAAGAAATATTTTTATAACTCTCTTTTTTACTATGTTAAATCCTACTAATATTATATAAACGCGAAAGTTTGTCCATCCATACTTATGGATGGATGGATGTTTGTTACTCTTTCACGTAAAAACTACTGAATGGATTTTAATAAAACATTACAATAATATATCTTATACATTAAAATAACACATAGGCTATAATTTATTAGGATATTGTGTGAATTTTCCAAAATATGGCCATAAGTATCTAGTAAGTAGGAAGAAATTTAACATCTGCGAGTTATTTTGGCGAGCGCTGCCAAAACTGCGCTGCCAAAACCTTTTGTAGAACCTACTCGAAATACTAATCCTGCACAGACGAAGTCTCTGACACCAGCTAGTGTACAATAAATTGGTTTCCCAATTTTCTACACTCTAGCTTTTATTGAAACGTAATTGCAACAACCAGTTCTGAAACGGCCGTATTACAGCTGTAAATAGACCCCAAAACTGACCTAATACGAGTATAAACGACAGACTGAATAGGCCTAGACATTCACTTTCCATACACTACCTGACTGAAGTACTATCCAGAGGGGCTGCAGAAATGGTTCAATTTCCTTCAACTATCCTCTAAGAACTAGAACAAGGCATCGAAAGTATTCCATTCGTTTCGAGCTCAATTTTCCGGAGGCACTTGGCCTACTTTGCCGCACCTAGCGTTAGTAAACAAGCGGAAGGTCCAGTGACACTTCGACCTACCACAGTTCTTCTCAGTCTTTTTTTAGGGTGCCGTATCTCAAGAGGAAAAACGGAACCGTTATAGGATCACTTTGTTCGCGACATAGATTAGTTTTTATTGTGGCAACATTGAGTTACATTGTTATGTTGTCACTATTGTACAGAAGCGCTCGTGGTCTAGCCGAAAAAGTGATTGGAATCAATCAATCACCTGAGTTAAGGAACAACAGGCTCGGTCAGGTGCAGGATGGGTGACTGTCCCGTGACTACCGCTGGTGGCATTTTTTCCGAGCGCTTCCGTGCTTCTCAAGGCGCGTTAAGCCGTTGGTGCCGGCTGTCATGTAATGGCAGTCGTTAAGCCATGTCAGAGGCCTTATGGGCGGCTTGATAACTTCGTACAGTAAGGCCCGCCACTATGTCTTACAATACCCCACGATCCCGGACTTGGCTCCCGTGGTGGAGTATGGCCTAACCTTCCTGCGATGCACTAAGAGACCCGTGCCCCAGCAGTGGGGACATACAAGAGGTGGTAACGATTACGCTGATTATTGTACACTGAGTTTGTGCTTTGCCGCTCCCGCGCGCGGTTTATCTGATTTTATAATATAGCCTTATAAATAGTAAATCTCGGTTTTCATTAATCACCAGCCTACTAAATACAGTCCACTCAACCACAAGTGTGTGCTACACACTTTTTACTCATAGTACGTCTGTCTGTCCGTCGGTCAGTCAAGACCCTTTGGGTTCTGCGTGATACAAGGGATTAATTTAATTACGTTTTCCCTAAAGGGTTTTGACACATGGAAAATAAAGCTCGGAAACGAATGGAGGTACTCGTATCGAGTTGTATTATACGTAACTTTCCTCTCTATGAGGTTTCTTTAGAGTTGGGTCGGGTTAATATTTAAACACACGCTTTGATTAATTCGGCCTCGGTGGCGCAGCGGTTAAGCACGCTGACTGTAAAACGGAAGGTCTCGGGTTCGATCCCCGGCCGGGTCAAACTAGGAAACAAACTTTTCTAGTTTGTCTCGGGTCTTGGATGTTATCTATGTATTTATTGTATTTAATGTATCGTCGAGTTAGCACCTATAACACAAGTCATTTAGTTGTACTTAGTATATGTCCATGAATATTTATTTATTTATTTTAATTCTAATCGTTTCACTTGTACTTATGCTCTTTTGTAAATAAATGATTTGGATTCACATTAGCATTGTGTTTTTAGACTTTATATTAACGACACAACACAAGTTCAATAACAACTTAACATATAGTCCATTTACTTAGGTAATTAAATAAATGCAAATAATCTTGATTAGGCTTTCTATAGAAATATACAGTTTATAAATAAAAATATTAACGTTTTACTTGAATTTTATGAAATTACATTAAATTTTAGATTGAATAGGTAAAGTAAAGATTTCGATTTAAAAAGTGTGTATTTCAATCAAAATACGTGTCATGATTGTTTACATTTTTTTAAGTAACTAAACAAATGGACTATAGTTACCTATAGTAGATAGTGTACACAAAATACGCCATTCATGTAAGAGATAAAGTTGACGGTAAATCAAAATACCAAACTTGCAAATATTTTTGTCACGTAAAAGGAAACTACAGTGCGTTCACATTAACTTGACGCGTGAGGGAATTGGTAACAAGGACATAACATGTGAATTAGCTTTTGAACCTAATCGGAAGATGGTAAATCAAGCCCTCAATCCTTTTATTTTCCCCAAGTAATGGGAATGATTTCTTATTTAACATGGTAACAGTAAACATCTCAGTGCTACCAATTCTCTCACGCGTCAAGTTAATGTGAACGCCCTGTACTACTCGTATTTGATATCTGAGTGCTTAGTGCGAGTTTGACAGATCCAATCGAATAACTTTACTACCGCGTTAATCGAGCATTGAGTAGTGAGTATGAGTTAATTAACCGTTCGAACTGGCAAAACGCTGTCTCAGTACAACTCGCGTTTTGTGTTTTTGTGCGTTTTTGCGTTTTTGCGTTTTTGTGCAAAAAACTTCGTGTTTTGGCTGGTAAACGTGTTCACTTCTCAACTCAATGTAAACCATTACAACTCGCACTCACCAATTTTAATTTCCATACTTATCGCTAGGTGGCGCTTCCTCGATTCCATAGAAATGTGAGTTTACGTTAACGCGATCGAGTAGTTAAAAAAATGGCAGTAAGCACTCTGTTTAAATGTAAATTCAGCCTACATTTTGTGGTGGACTTTTTTCTTTGACTTTTGAAAATCCTGTACCCGCGCCCGTAGCAGACATTTTTTTCTGACGCAATTTATTAATTTTATGATTTTGGCTAAGACAACCGAAAGTGAATCGTGTAACAATAACTGTGACAGCTTATGAACTGTGCCTGCACCAGTGCCACTAGCAGTTTCGGACTCCCATCGCCACCAGCTGAGGTTACCCAGCTGGCCGGGTCCGCCTTGTTTCGAATACGCAACTGCCGCCAAGTGAAGCCAAAGGTCAGTGTGTTTCTTTTCCTTCCAGGGCTGTCTTTCTATACCAATCTCAACCGCGACAGCCCTATCTTCACCCCTATTACCGACAGGGTTCAGCTCCACTTTTTCAAATATAATTTAACCGCATACAGTCCACTAATAATCCACATTTTTGTAACCACGCCGCCACGGTATTACTATTATAAATCAATACACAAGCAGCTTTAAGCTAATGCGTGTATATTACTTTCGTGCACTTGTTAAACGTTTATCTAGTCTGTTTTTAAATGAATTCAGTAAAGGAGCACTAGCTACTTTAGCTCTGAATTTATTGCAATGACTACTACTATACTGACAGCAAGGTTGCAAAGCTTCCCCAAATGAGTCAAAGCGATACCCAGATTTCTTTTTAAAGAACTCAGAAGAACTCAAACACTTCTACGGTTCTATCGCCATACTCCACATGTGACGTTATGTAATCGAATTGTAATAAAGTTTTGTGCAGCGCGGCCGAGCTACGGATTTGCTACGTCGTAGGCGTCTACGGCGTAGCTCGTATCCTCATAGCATTCGTTTAAAGGGTTACTCGTATTCGTGTGTAGTTAGTTTATTTTTAGTACGTTTTTTTCATGTCATGTCGTGTCGAGAGGCCTTATGGGTGGGTTGATTGACTGACAGTAAGGCCCGCCACGGTCTTGGCCCCCGATGGCCTAACTTTCCTGCGATGCAGAAAGAGACCCGTGCCCAAGTAGCGGGGACATACAAAGGTTATTGATTGATTGACTTTTTTTTTATTTCAAGCTGCTACCTACTTCTCAAGAGGTAGTGTTGCTCTTGATATGGATTTCCTTCACTAACTATAGATACCGTCAACTAATGCATGTTTACCAGTGGGGTAGGCAGAGAACAGGGTTAGCTACTTGCCACGATCCTGACAAACTTGCTTCGCTTCATTATATTATTTTTAATGCATTAACCCGTGCTTTTTAGCCTCTAAATAGATTTTTAAAATTGCTTCGCTTCATCAACTTTCATTGGTCGCTGCACGCACGCCGGCTTCGGGTACTTTTTATCTTGCCCTTAGCTAAATACATCTCATATTTTTTTACAAACTATTTCCGCATTGTAGTGCGGTCATAGGATGATATTTGTGGGACTGCCCACTTTTGTTGTTACCTTATTACTAACGCTGAATGCTGTGTGAGCCTATTATGAATGCTCTGTGAGCCTATAATTGGCAAATAAGGCTAAAACTGTTAACCCTAATTAAGTAAAAGTGTTTTATAAGAGGGCCGTTGACTTACCTATTAAATAAAATATAACACGCATGTTGTGGTTACCTATAAGTAAGAGTGGACGAAGTTTTTGAGAATTTATTTTAGTACAGTTCGGCCGCTGGGAGAATACGATCCTGAAACCTGTCTGTTTCATATGACTAGTGATGGGAGAAAATCAACGTTAGCTATCCTTACGTTATTTTTAACTAGCTTTTGCCACTGAGTCACGATTTATATGTAAATAAATAAACTAATAGGTATGTTATGTTACTATTTATTGCACAAAATAATAAAACCAAAAACTTAATTAAACGAACTTAACCTAATTGAACATAAAATAATTATATGCATATCATCATCATCATCATCATTTACCAGACTGCAATAAATTATTAGAATTTAAAACAAATTAGTGTAAAATATAACGACAGGCACGTTATTATTTTCGTTATTTTTGGTACATCACTCCAAAAAATACGGTTGACATAACCTTCTAACAGCGTAGTACGGATTTTAGGCATGAACATTAAATATTGATTTCTTCTTTATTTAAGATTTAAATTACTACGCAAAATATTACATTGATTGTAAGTTTACATAATAATATAGTTTCAATGATAATTATTTGCTTGTAGGACAAATAGAACTTAAAAATATTTTTATCAAAAATTCAACGCCACTTCAAAGTTACGTCGTCCGTTCCATCGTGATCTGTCGGATCGTATTCTCCTAGCGGCCGGACTTTACGTAATTTTTATACAATGTAACTCATGTTGGTGTTCCTTAATAAAAAAAACAGCGCAGATGGCGCATGCTAGACTATATGAGAACTTTCTATATGTAATGTAACAAAGTCTCCGTATCTGTTTAAGACTGCCTCGTTGGTCTACCGGTATTACATGTGATTACAATGCCGGATATCGTGGGTTCGATTCCCACTTTGGGCTGCCTACATCTGTATACATGGCCTCAGTTTGGGTGTTTTTCCATGTTTGTGATATCCTTGCCTAGTTACCATAGAATAGGCTGTCTTAGTTTGAGACCAGGACAAGTGATAGTGTTAGATGCATAGATAGAATAATAATATTTGGTACCATGGTAAAGTGGAAATGTGTGAAAGTAATAATAATAATAATAATAAATATCCATGGACATATTACACAGATCTCGTTAGCCCTATACTAAGTACAACTAAATGACGTTATAGGTGCTAACTCGACGAGTAATAATGACTCGAAAGTCATTATTATTGTTCGAAAATAGTTTCTACTAATTAAAACTGTTTTTATACGGATTTATGCTCGTTTATTACATTTTTACAATTTTCCAACGTTTCGGCACCTGAAAAAGTGCCGAAACGTTGGAAAATTGTAAAAATGTAATAAACGAGCATAAATCCGTATAAAAACAGTTTTAATTATGTCTACTGCTCGTGTTAACCTTAGAAAATACTATAGTTTCTACTAGTCAAAGTGAACATCTTTTACTATGGTGGCAACTTCAAAATAGCAAAAAAGTATCAGTTCTTCCATCCTAAAGTAAGTACAACTTACAGCATTGAAATGTATGGAACAGCAGATATTTTTTTGTGATCTCAAAATCTTTCGTATAATTTCTTTATTTTTAAGAAACATGCAGCTTACATGAAAATGGATAAATCTAAGTGGATTATAAAGGTTATTGGTTATCCATCTATACCTCACCAATAGCTTTTGTAATCCACCTCACTTTCGGATAGATTTGTTCATGTTGTTACAGTACTACACATCATAAAAGTCCCTTCGGGAATCTTCGTTCACGCAGACTAGGAAGAAGTATACGAAAGTACCCGAAGCTAGAAGTACATTCAACATAATCTTTAACCGATACGGTTAAGGTGCAGACTTGATTGCCGCAGTAGCGCTACCTATTTCGCTCACGTTAATATTGCCAAACTAATAGTCACCTGCATCGATGACGTTGAATCAAACAATAGCAACAAAGGCGCGCGGCCTGCCATAAAATGAAACTATCTGATTGGTCGATCAACTTGCCCCACATCCAAAATTTGGTCATCGGCGCAGGTACATCCGCGAGACTTATTTTTTGTGTAGCACTGTACCCCTGTATAAGTGAATTATATATGGTTCAGTAAGCAGACTCTGTTGAATAGAGACCCACCTCTGACCTATTACAGAGCTAGTGTCTGTAGCGCACAAATAAAGACAGTTGAGGTGAAAATCCAATCAATTCAGGTACCTAGCCAGTGGTCATCAACTGATGGCCTTCGCCTTTGTTTGCCCAGAAACTATTTGTGATTCGATCGACTCTGCATATTTTATCGTTTGATTGTTGCTATTATCACGTAACTGGCCGAAGAGTAATAAGTGAAATATTTAGTGGTTTTTATTTTTACCGACTGCGGCGGCGTACAAAAGGAGGGTGATGTGCATAGCTCGTATGTATGTATGAAAATATGTCCAATTTTATGTTCCCTCATAACTTCTTAACCTATAAACGCACCGTTATGTTTGTGCGAATGTCATAAGTTATGTATATAAAAGCATAAAAGCAGCATATAAAATATTTACATATTTTGACGTAACGACGATTAGTAATCAAGACAGAGTCCTCTTCGGCTTCACTAATCACAACGTAAATTCTCAAACTATATAAATATAAACAACAGTTTCTAGGAAACCAATAAAGAATATCAAAATAGGAACCGAAGACAATAAGTTTTTGCTCATGTTCTTGACCTTCATGTCAACAAAAACACCAAAACGAACAAAATAATAAATAGAAACAACAAATAACCTACAAACCCCTGCTGGGCATTAAGTACTAAGTAAGTGGGACACAAATTAACGCATTGCGAGGTAGTTAGGTTGGTCCAGCCTACTATAGTCTTTGGTTGTATATTATTTGTTATACTATTTTTATTTTTAATGCACTAACCCCTGCTAAGGAACTTTAAAAACCTATTTAGAGGCTAAAAATTTCACCCATGCCGGGATTCGAACCCGCAACCTCTGGCTATCCGTGCCAGCGCTCTACCAATTGAGCTCAATTGGTAGAGCGCTGGCACGGATAGCCAGAGGTTCCAATTGAGCTCAATTGGTAGAGCGCTGGCACGGATAGCCAGAGGTTGCGGGTTCGAATCCCGGCATGGGTGAAATTTTTAGCCTCTAAATAGGTTTTTAATATTATTTGTTATTTTATATCAAAGTATATTATTCAAAATAACACAGAAACTATGAATTTATCTTAATTCCACTAGCTAATGGAAAGTTGGTTAGTTAGAACTGAGACGTCTGCGCTTAGCCTCATAGTTCGGCCGCTATACTACGTATCTGCGCTACGTTTGTATTTTGGGTTTTCTCACAAAGGTATCCTTCACAGTTAGCAAGTGGTATCGTTACTATAACTTCAGAAATATACGTAACGTGGAAAGCAAATTCATTAGTACATGCCGGGATTTGAAGCCACGTTCTATCGCTCCGCTACCACCGACGTCTACTGGCAACTAGATCGCTAACGGATTCACTAATTACAACGCAAATTCTCAAACTACATGACATTTTGTGATAATCTTCAACTTACATATCTTCCCAAGGCTGGCAAAGAAGATCCAGAGTCCTATGAGAAACGGTGTCTCAACCCGATGAAACTCGAACGCCGCGATGACCAGAGTCCTCTTCGGCTTGACTAATCACAGCGCAAATTCTCAAAATACATAACATTTTGTGATAATCTTCAACTCACATATCTTCGCAAGGCTGGCAAAGAAGATCCAGAGTCCTATGAGAAACGGTGTCTCAACCCGATGAAATTCAAACGCCGCGATGACCAGAGTCCTCTTCGGCGTCACTAATCACAACGCAAATTCTCAAACTACCTACATAACATTTTGTGATAATCTTCATCTTACATATCTCCGCAAGGCTGGCAAAGAAGATCCAGAGTCCTATGAGAAAATGTGTCTCAACCCGATGAAACTCGAACGCCGCGATGAACAGAGTTCTCTTCAGCTTCACTAATCACAACGCACATTCACAAACTACGCACATTCACAAACTACATAGCATTTTGTGATAATCTTCAACTTACATATCTTCGCAAGGCTGGCAAAGAAGATCCAGAGTCCTATGAGAAACGGTGTCTCAACCCGATGAAACTCGAACGCCGCGATGACCAGAGTTCTCTTCGGCTTCGCGGTGGCCGGCACCACCTCCGTCGTCACCTCAAGCTGCTGCTTCAGCTGGGTGCCAGGTCGCTCGCCCGGGGGCTCCCCCGGGAGGGGCGCCACTGGACCCATCGGACCGAAGCCCAACCCGGGGAACGTCGAGGGGGCGTCATCGCCAATGGACGGACTCTGTCTCGTGGTGATCTGCAGGAGAGAGAGAGCGAGTTAGTTGTAACATCTACAGCGTACGTGTATAATTTAATTCATTCGGAGTTGTAAGATTATGTAGTTAAACCTTCACGAAAGACGAAATCGTAGTTTTTCGTGAAGCCTACAAGATCGCTATTATCATCTGCTTAAAACCGTTTTAACGTGAATTACATAGTGAACTTATAATGAATCTAACTACGTCGCAATTCTTAAGTTATTAGCAAGTGGTTATATACTCTTTGGTTGTTAGGCGTTTGTGAAATGTTCTTACTCTCTAATGCTGTGCGTCGTATTTTTAGGTATAGCTTATAATTAATAGTTAAGTTTATTGAATTATTATTAGTATTCTGTAATATATTCTCCCCCTGTTCTTTTTTATTTCGCTCGTCTACCATTTTTGCTTCCACCCCCTGCGGTTGAGTGGTAGAAAATGTATATGGCTTAAATTGTATATGGCTTTAATTGTAATTGTATATGAAAATGTATATGGCCGTATTTTAGATTAGTTTTGGTGCAATAAAAGTATAATTAAAAAGATAAATTGTTTGTTATTCAGCCAGTCATAACCTGTATTTTAAAAACTATAAAATAGTTAAAGTGACCGGATAACTATTTGCCTCTCACTCTTAAAATATTGCCATCTGTATTATGTAAGTGAGAGGCAAGTATTTATTCAGCACTTTTCTTTACTTAACAGTATCGGGTTCTGTTATATAGTTATTGAATTGGACAATTTTGCTATCACTGTAATTATTGTGAAAAGAAAAATATAAAAAAACCACCACGACAAAACTTCTGTTTAATTCAAAATCTTATTTAGAGCTGTGAATAGTAATTCATCTAGTACCGGGCCCCGAAACAAGCAATCCCTTACCAAAAGCCCCGGCTCGCCGTCTGATGTCTAGACACACGTCACAACAAGGTGACCTTTGAAGAAACGAATTCCTCGCCTCTCCTAAACAATTCATGTTTCATACCGATCCAGTGATAACGGAGGCGAGGCTGAAGGAAAAAATTTGAAAGAAAAATAATCAATAAACCGACTGCTGAGAATTAGCACTTCTAAGCAGGCGGGACCAAACTAGGTACTTCGCGATGAGTTACATTGGTGTATCTCCTGCGTAGTAGCTAATACTTCATCATTATCAACCCATTATGTCCCCACCGAGAGGCACAGGTCTCTTCCCTAAGCAAGATATAGGCCATACTCTACCACGTAGGCCAAGTTCGGATTGGTGAGGCTTGCAAGACAAGTGGCTGGTCTGACTGTCACAAGTTTTCAAGCCGCCCTAAGGCCTCTGACTTGGCTTAACGTCTGTCATATATCGATGGCAGTCGGCACCAACGCACGCAACGGCACGGAACCGCTCGGAAAATGCTATTATCGTTAGCCATAGACGGCCACCGATGATGCACTGAACGCGCCCTACGTTGCTTAATCTTCGTGATCGTTTAATATCACTCAAGCAACCGGCGCTACGAGTGATTCTAACGAGCTAATACTTAGCAGTCGGGTTGTTGGTTATTTTTTATTTCAGCTTTTATTTTTTGTCTTCTTAGTTATTTTTGTAGTTTTTGTTTTATTTATTCTGATTTAATGTGACCTATGGCACAAAGCGCAAACTTATTTTTCGATCTTATATTTTTCAATCTGATCATGCATCGCTTAACGTGTGAACTTAGAATCAGATATACTTCGTCTAACATCATCCTACAGTGGTTTTCTGGAAGAAATGACTTTAACTAATAAGGTGGATAATTGTACTGTACTATGTATGTAATTCCTGGTGTCCATACATGAAGAATGTTTTATGTACAGTCTGTTAGCTTTTAGAATATACTCGGACTCTAGAGTAAGCTTCGGTTTTTGCCGGTTTTCGTACTGATGATAGAGTTCTGATTTTGAAATTAAGTGTCATATTAGTTCCGATATTTCTTTTACACGAATATATCCGATTCTATCCAATAGTAGCTGAGGTATATTCTAAAAGCTAACAGACTATACCTACCTATCTACTTAGGTACATACATGTATACGAGCCAACAAACATCACCCTCCTTGTGGGCTCCTCCGCAGCCGCGTAACAAAGGGCGCGGTCTGAAGGTCAACAGATACTGTAGTACCTTTCGCGGGCCAAGAATTGTACAGGGTGTTAAAAATACTAATACCCGGTTTCGTGTGAACCAAAAGATCATAAGTGGTTATCCATAAACTACTTTACACTAATGTCATGATTTTTCTTTGTCTCAGTGTTTTCTTAGTCCCAAATGGAAAATAATAAAAAGGTTAATGGCGAGTTTTTCAAAGCACCATACTAATTTCATCTTTTCACTGTCTTATTACACATCTTGATATGGTTGCAACTTTCTGATATGTGTAGGTTATTATTATCAGGCATGCGAAAGCCCATACCGGCCACAAGATATCTATCTAGCCTGTTCTGTGGCACGTAATATATTATTGTTTTTTTTATTGTTTTTTTTTATTTTTAATGCACTAACCCGTGCTAAGGAACAAATTTAAAAACCTATTTAGAGGCTAAAAATTTCACCCATGCCGGGATTCGAACCCGCAACCTCTGGCTATCCGTACCAGCGCTCTATAATTGAGCCAATGGGCGACTCACGGCATCAGTGAAATTTCGAACCTCTTTACAATATTCTCTGTATTACGTACAGGCAGCGACATCTGACTTAAGCAAATTGCATTACTTACAGCCCCGACTACCTACTTTGCAGTTAGGTTTAACATCGGAACGATATCACCCACATGATTATACTATTGTTTTTTTTTATTATATTTTAATATATTTGAACATTAACAAAGTTGGTTGCTACGCAAACAATTCGCTCGCGGGCGGCCGCAGCGAAAGAACGATATTGTATAATGGCACGTTTTATTTGGTTCCCTCTAAATAAGCTGAACAACATAGAGAACACGAATTGACAAATTAAAGGCGTAGGACGAACACCAGCTAGCTGGACAGACGAGCTGAGGCCGATTACTCGTTGCGGCTGGACGCGGATGGCCGAGGGCGCAGAAAGAATTGCCGTGTCTTGATGAGGTCTTTGTGATAAATAAATGAATGAATGAATGAACGAACGAACGAACGAACGAACGAACGAACGAACGAACGAACGAACGAACGAACGAACGAACGGACGAACGAACGAACGAACGAACGAACGAACGAACGAACGAACGAACGAACGAACGAACGAACGAACGAACGAACGAACGAACGAACGAACGAACGAACGAACGAACGAACGAACGAACGAACGAACGAACGAACGAACGAACGAACGAATGAATGAATGAATGAATGAATGAAACTTTAGTTTATCACTGAAATATAGTTCTTTTTGTGAAAAATAAATGTGTCCCCACATTATGGAAGGGGATTTAAAAATATTTCGTCGTGCCTATTCTTTCACTGCAATAACTACCTTTATTTGCCAACATGGCGATGGCGCTGATAACTATAGATGTTTGCATGTTTATCACGAGAACACGCTTACAATGCCAAACGGATTTGTGTGATATTTGGTATACAGATAGACTTTATGCGAATTCCGCGAACAAAGCTGCGGGCCCAGCTAGTTTCATCTACTCCCACATAGTTATGTATTGAACGGGTCTAATCGCGATTACACCCATTGAATATATAACTATATATGAGGATTGCGAGTCATCTACTCTCTTGGAAGACGCTTTTCACAAAAAAATAAACATACTATAAGACATGCAGTTTTCAGACATAACTCCATCAGTTTATCAAAGTTAATCTATCTCCAGCAGCACGTAAGTGGTTTACGTATTGTTGTTATAATGAAGATGACGTCTCGTTATTTCTTCGTCTATTCACATTATTCCTAGGTACTCCATTTGTGATGAGCATGGAAGTTATATAAATAGCTTAGCCCTTTCCCAACATAAGATAGGATAAGAATATTCTTTATTGTATACCGGAAAAATAGTTACAGAAATGGCAGATACAAATGATCAAAAACAATGGGCGGCCTTATTGCTAATAGCAATTTCTTCCAGGCAACCTCAAATTGGAGAATTTGCCGAGGAGAAATAGATACAGGTAGCCGGTGCAAATACGAATATTAATAGACAAAAGTACGTATACGTACCTAATAATAGACATACATAAATCATACTTAAATACTCTAAATAAATATCTACATATACTTACATAAATAGTGTCTTATAACAAGTGTGTTATATGAACAAGAAAAAGGTTATATACCTACATATATATGTAAAGAGAAGTGACAGCAAAATTATAACATACGAGTACTTCCACTTTTTGCGATCGTTGAAGTTCATGAGTTTTTTTTTTCAGTAGAAGTAGTTAATTTTTTTTTTAATTTGCGGATTTAATACGCATCTCAGGATATGTAATCACGTGTTCTGTACTTAATACAAATATGTTAGCAATAAAGCCAATGGACAATAAGAGACAATGGTGTTAGAATAATTTAAATATTAATTGTACATTTTCCAAAGTAAAAATAAAAAATGGGATGTGTAGCACCTGAAAAATCAGAACAACACTAGGAATTTTTCACGTGTAGTAATTTTGCAAATGAATGAATGAAGTTTTACAATATATGAAAATGTAGATGATAAGATACGTTGTTTTATTTTTTTATTTATACAGCTTGGAGAATCATCAGCTTACAAAATTATGCTAGTGAAAAAAATAGGTAACTAAGAGATATTAGTAACTAAGAGACTAAGAATAGATTCCCGCCTATAAGATATCACGCAATCAAAAAAGGTATAGACTTCATGATTCACGCTTCAAACATATAACTTAGAGTCTGTTAGCTTTTAGAATATACCTCGGCTACTATCGGATATAACATAACATTATAACATTTACATAATGGCACATACATTGCTTCTGATCCCACACTAGGATACCCTGTGTCGTGGGAATCAGGAACAACGACATGTAAACATCCAAGACCTGGGGTTTTTTTTTTCTCCAGCCGGGATTCGAACCCGGGACCTCTTGCATGGTAGGCAGATGGACTACCGCTACGCCACAGAGGTCGTCTAATATATATTCGTGTAATAGAAATATCGGAACTAATATAACACATAACTTTACATAACTTTTCAAAACAGTGAAAAAAAGTTTTATACAGAACAGGAAGTAGCATTACTGTAGTGTGCTTTCGGCGAAAACCGAAGCCTACTCTAGAGCCCGAGGTATATTCTAAAAGCTAACAGACTGTACAGTGGTGATTTTACTATGTGTATATTATAATTTTTATTTGAGAATTCGTTAAAATTCCAAATACACTTTATACATTTGCACTTAATGTGGGTTAACGTAAATAAGTCCATGGTTAAGTTAAACATTTTTTGATTGTCATTGCATTAAACTATAAAAATCACTGCTTTGAATAAGTGCTTTTTCGAAAGTAAATGTTGGTTCGTAGTAAAGTGTGAAGCTAGGACGAGAGGGCTCCGGCATGCATGTAAATTACCACCGCTAGCAAAAGACGCTTAAATGTCTCGCTAAGATGTTGTTTTGCTGAGTGCAACTCGAGCGTGAGAAAGGAACTGTGAATAAATTGTTTACATCGTTATACATTAGATCCACATTAACAATAAACACCGTAAAATATTATGGAACTAAGTAACTTGCGGACAACCCAAGGCTTTTCTTCAAAATTAAAAATATTTGTAAATATTCGAGGCAGTGATGGGTTTCTTACTATGAGTAGTAGGGACTTATGTATCTACATAATCCGTATGTACCTACATATCCACCCATGCCGGGACTCGAACCAGCGACCTCTGGCTAACCGTGCCAGCGCTCTCCCAACTGAGCCAATGGGCGACTTACCAGCATCAGTGAAATTTCGAACCTCTTTACAATACTCTCTATATTACGTAGACCTTTTATCATAAGAAAGAAGAAGAAAAACATTTATTATAGATTGAAGAGTCACCCCGCGGGTTTTCTCACGACGATTTCCTTCACCTCAGCGTGCGTCAGCTACAGATAGACTACTAATTAAAGGTGTTTTTACTCTCTCACTCGCACTTTATGATTGAATATTTTGATAGATACGCCTATTTTTGTTTCACTCTTAAAGGACTTATTATTAAACACCAAATATGAAAACTTCAACTTTACTTTATAGGGCCGCCGCTGTATCATATTCATGAAGTCTACCTAGTAGCTCAGAAATGTCAATACCAGATGTTGCAGTCTTATGCAAATGCTGTAGTCAGGTACCTTTCGTCTCGCCGAAGTGTTAGTAATTTTTTTTATAATGCTATTCAAAATTTCCTAGAACAGAATTATAACACGTGATAAGTAATTACTTACATTTGTCAAATCAGAACAACCTCAATGTGAACGCTGCCTCGTGGCCGACCGCTAGGGAATACTAAACTAGCTGCCTTGCATCGTAATTCGTAACCTAGTTCCGTGGTCGTATTTTGACACGTGCAAGAAAGTTAAATAAACACGTATTTCTATTGGGTGTTTCGAAACAAACAAGTTTTATTACGGGACAGCGGATAATAGCGAAAAAGTCAGCTTTTCCATAATACATTTCGATAAACTATAAAAATTCAGTTTTTCGTGATTTCGAACTTGGTCCAATAATAAAAGTTGTTATGTCCTAGAGAACCTTTCTGACAAACAAACACTGTGTAATGTATCCCACAGAGACAGATATATAGAAAACATTTTATTGAACAACTAGAAAACAATAATTATAATCATGATAGATTCTGTGCCTACATCTCATTACCATACCATCGATAACATCGATATACACTGCTATCGATGTAAGGCAAAAAAAAGAAACAAGAATGTTGTTTAGCGACAAGCGTTAACTTACAACTTCATTTTAAACCGACTTTAAGGTTATACGCTAGGCTACAAAACCTAAGTATATACGCTTGTTATCTGGATAAGAGGCGAAACGCACCAGCGTTTTCTTAGCAGGCGGTCAAACGAACGTATTCATAGAATGTATAGTATTCGCGTTGATAGTAACGTGTTATTAGTAAGTAATTTATTGATAAAAACATACAATGTAACTTTCAATGTGTATATACAGCTTCTTGCGTAACCTCCTGTCTCCTAAACTAGGGTAATCTGTATCTCAGGAGATAGTCCTTCCCTTATGGTGCAATTACCACTGTTATAGAAGTAATATGCTAAAGTACAGTGGAATTGGGCGGGCCACCTAAGCCGGATGTGCCTAGAGAGGTGGGCGAAAATTTTCGTGTCACTAACTGGGTGCCGTGGTCTCGGATGTCAGACGGAGACCACGGCATTGTAAAATTTTAATAAACGAGCATAAATCCGTATAGAAACAGTTTAATTATGTCTAGTGCTCGTGTTAACCTTAGAAAGTGTTTTCGTTACAATCTATTTATTCGGATGACATCCGAGACCACGGCACCTGTAAAAGTGCCGAAACGTCGGAAAATTGTAAAAATGTAATAAACGAGCATAAATCCGTATAGAAACAGTTTTAATTATGTCTAGTGCACGTGTTAACCTTAAAGTGTTTTAGTTACAATCATTTTAAAGTTTCATCATTCAATTCATTCATCAATCATCATCAAAATCATTTAAAAAACTATGAAAATGTACTGAAGTTTGCTCACTACGTTATTTTCATTTCATTCACCCGCAACCGCACGAGATTGCGGGTAAGTGCCTGCAATACTTTCAGTAGGTACCTTAGAATTATTCCACAGTAATCGTAGGAGAGGATTTAAAAGTGCAAACTTTTGTTATAAACACAATTATTGTTCTCTCCCTCCCTGTAATTCAATCTTCACTTCCTCTACTCAAAGAAAAAAAACTATGTATACCTACTCAAAACACGTTTCTGAACCAGTAGAGTTCAGCCATAACTAGTAATAACTGCCTCATTTTCGCGTGCTCACCGTCTATGTCTAATGCGTTCACATCGCATCGACTTAAGGCCTTGAAACTGTCGATTAGGTATGAAATCAAATTAGACACTGTTAGTTCACACTCTTGATGCCTATTTACATCAATGATTCCCAGTAGTTCGGCAGAAAAACAAAGGACAAAATCAACGGAGCTCTAATACCCCCTGTAGTTGGCAGAAATTTACCATAATGCTGCCGAAATAGATAGATGAAAAACACTTTATTCCACGACAAAAAAAAATTACAACCATGATTTCTTCTTTCGCTTAGAGCGATCTCTACGTTTTATGGAAACACGTTTTTATAACGTTTAAATAACACCGTATACCTAGTCTGTTAGCTTTTAGAATATACCTTGGGCTCTGGAGTACTAGTACTACTAGTCTAGTGGAGTAGGCTTCGGTTTTCGCCAATTTTCGCCAGTTTTCGTACTGATGATCGAGTTCTGATTTCGTAATTAAGTGTCATACCTATTAGTTCCGATATTTCTATTACACGAATATGTCCGATTCTATCCGATAGAAGAAGAGGTATATTCTAAGAGCTAACAGACTATAACATTCTTTATTGATAAAAGCTCGAATCCTTAAAACACCCAAATTCTGTATAATTAGTCGGTTGTAAGTAACGCATAGAAGTTTTTATGATTCATACAAATATTTCTAAAAAGAAGCTACTAATTTGTTTCAATATTAGAATTGATTCAATGAGTTAGGTTAGGTTTCATTTCATGTTGTTAAATTTCATTTTCATTTTATATCAATAAAAAAAATCTACGTACAAAAAAAAAAGCTCTGCTCATATTCTTTTACGTTTGGAGCCATTTTCTATTGGTTAATTAAGTTTATTGTGTTTTTATTATTTTATTAAATTGCTTAATTTTTTCGCAACTGTATTAAAAATAGTTGTTCAGTACACGTGCGGAACCGTCATTGCAACTTCTTGTTCCGACTGTCAACCATCACCTTCGGCTACGCCTCAATTCGGGTAGACATTTGTCGGAACTCTTTGCAATAACAGGCTTTCCGCACTCGTAATGAAATACACTATTTCATTTCTTATACTCGGAGTAGTGTTGATCTGATTATTGGGTGGAAAATGCTGCTTCCCTCCATAGAGAGGGAAAAACTCAATCAAATTACTTCCCACGTAAGGGCCGGATGAACTTTAAAAACAGACACTGTCAGCTGTGAAGAGTTTTATGTAAAAAAAAAATGCTGCGGCCATATGAGTTTCTAATCAGCCAGTGTGAACTTAGTGCAAACTTCTTTGAGCGGAATAAGCCGCAACTATTATGCGGTGAGTTCCATATTTAACATTTAAAAAGTCTACATAAATTGTCGGGATACTAATCTGTTATATTATAATGTATCTGTGACCGAATTAAAAAAAATTGGTAATAATAGTGCTGAGATTATATAAATATTAAAAATGAGTTTTTTTTTCCTCTTATTCGAAATTAAAAGTAGAGTGTTTAACACGGGTAAAAAATCAATTACTACTCGGACTATAGCCGCCCTCGCTACGCTCGGGCTCTAAATACCTCGGGAATTGATTCTTTCGACCCTCGGTTAACAATCTACTATACCACACTTTCTTTCAGAGCTTGTTTTCAATTTATTTGTGCTATTTTTGGAATAGCACTTTTATAGAGTTTGTGCCTGAACTGACTGCATCTCAAACTGCCCTTTATAAATATCAACGACTATTTGGGATAAATTTAGTTCGGGCACGTGTTTCCGATACGGCTGTTCCAACTACATGCAGTGCTCTATTATTAAACCCGTCTCTCTTGTTCGGTTCAACTTGAGGGCGGTGCACCATTGGAACTTCAAACCTTCCCGTTTAATACTCGCCCTTATGTTTCTTGCTATAAAAACTACTGTATATTACCCGGTAGATCACCAATCTACGTACCTAGTTTTCCCTTGCAATTTTGTAGAAACCTCCTTTATAAGGTGAAATGCACATTTTTTACGTCTCTCTTACGAAACCCCCGTATAATACTCCCAGGGCTTACGAGCTAGTTGCAACCCAACAACGTTTTGTTGCAACCGTAAATTCTAAGTAGAGGACTTGCTTCAAATTTAAATGGTAGTGTTGCACTAAAGGTTTTCTACAACTAATTCTATACCTTCTATAATACATACTAAAAAAGTATTTTTTGTAAAAGTCACTGTAAATACCGGTTTTAAAAATTGTAATCGGTTAACATCTCCCGATATCACCCAATATTGTGCGTACAAATGATATTTGGGCCGAATTTTTAATTAATATCTTTATGTGGCTCAGTCTATTCTAACTAAGGATGGGTAAAACGTTCTGGATTCTAACCTAATATTCTAGCGCGAATATCCCTGTTGGGCATAAGCCTCCTCAAAGCACATCTTTATGTTCTCGGCCATTGTCATGCAGCTGCAACCCGAAATTTGTTAAGATCATCGTTCCAGTTAGCTTATGGGCGTCCTATGCTGCGTGTAGATTTAAATGGCAAATCACTTGAGTATCCTATTTGTTGGAGCCCTACGTCACTGAACTGAGCCCCACGCCCCGCAGGCCCAAACCGGCCACACAATTAGCAATCTCACCAACATGTCGATACACAATATTTTTGACTTCTTTATTCAATTAAACTCCATCAGTCCACTTACTTATTTACCTCGAAAATAAGACTCTGAGCTAACACTATTCAACCTAGAATTAGTTTGAGCGAGCTATAAGCAGCCCCGCCGGGAGACGGCGTGATGAGGTGGAATAATATAATAGTATAAATTTAATACGACCGCGAAAAGGGTCGAATCTCAAGGGACGAATTTTAGAACGGAGATTGACCATGGCCGTGATTAAAGGTCACTTCATATTCTAACCCAACGTGAACGAAGTCGCTAATTATCTATAATTAGAAGGAATGGAAACATTATCTCATGAGATAACATAAATGTTGATACCTAATTCTTTCTTACATTACAAGGCGTTACGAGCAAAGAGATGTCTATGAGTAGAGAAAAAGATAAACACGATTATCTAACTTTTAACAAAATATTTTTCATCATCATATATTTTAAAAGGTCGTGGTTTTTAAGCCTGGTGCACGTAATCCAATGATTTGGAGTTCGAAGTTAGATACATTTGTGAACTGTTGTATTTATGTTCTGTGGTTGTAGCAATCCATTCGGTAACTGTGCAGGAAAACATGGTGAGGAAACCGGAGTGTCTGAGGTGGAAACATGCCTGAGCGGTGGAAATTACCAATCTGCTGTGGGCACGCGTGATGATTAAGCCCATACTCTGTTTCAGAGGGATAACTTGTAAGAGCCTCTACTGCGGGACGTATATAGCCTCTATTATTAAACATCAATCTCTTTTCAAGAAAAGTAAATTAAGTAAACATATTTTTATTTTAAAAAACCTATTTAGAGGCTAAAAATTCCAACCGTGATGTAAGATGATGTAAGTGATGCAATTTACTTCAGCCAGATGTCGCTGCCTGTACGTAATACAGAGAATAGTGTAAAGAGGTTCGAAATTTCACTGATGCCGGTGAGTCGCCTATTAGCGCAGTTGGAAAGAGCGCTGGCACGGATAGCCAGTGGTCGCGGGTTCGAATCCCGGCATGGGTGGAATTTTTAGCCTCTAAATAGGTTTTTAAAAATTGTCCTTAGCACGGGTTAGTGAATTAAAAATAAAAAATAGTATAATATTTTTACTTTAATAATTTTGTCGTATTTTCACGAAAAATTTGCTTTTTCCACTTACCTCGACAGGGTTGGCGCAAGCAAGTTGTGCCACGGAGACGGCGGCAGCCACCGCTAGCCAAAGACCCCGCCTACACGCTCGCCGACTCAGGTTGACACCATGCTTTAGTGACGTCATCGCCTCACCTCATCACCACTTCAGAACACACTAACACACACTTGGACAACGTAACCTATATGTACACAGTTCACTTTCGAGGGACCGTTGCATGTTTTTATTCGCAGTTTGGTGGAGTTGTTGTTTGCTGAAAAGGGAGGTTTATAATGTTGCTTTCACTGGCTATTGAGATTGAATCTCTCGGAGTTCGCGTTACTAATTGTCGATTCGCGATGCCGATAACGCGCCACGTGATTAGGATTCGATACACTCTCGGGCTTGTGTCCTGTTCTACGGAATTGCCTTCGAGTGATAGCCAAATTTGTTATCATGTAGCCTGTATTTCTACAAAATTGCAGGTATGCGTAATTTTGAAAATAAAGAAAGACAGAGGTCATAGTCATAGCCCGCAATAGGAATGGAACCTGGATCTCTTGCTTCCGAGTCCATTTTTCTGGGCTATCCCCGCTTGAATGAGTGGGCTTAGTGGGTTAAGCCGACTAAGCTGTGAGAATGGTGTGAGCCTAGTTCTAGGCACTGCAGCGGCTGCGTGGTCCCTACGCGCATCTAGTATTCAATGAGCAAGGTATCATCTCATTTCGTAAATCATTTTATTTGCAGCCCGTATTCATTGTAAAGGTCGAATTAGTAGCCTCAATACAAAAAACAGTCAAAACGATTGTGATTCGAATCACAGTCCTTGCGAAATAGTACTCAAGGCAATTGAAGAGATGAAATCTTATTAGCACGGGTTAGTGCATTAAAAAGAATATAATCATGTGGGTACAGCGATATCATTCTGATGTTAAACCTAACTGCAAAGTAGCTATTCGGGGCTGCAAGTGATGCAAATTACTTCAGACAGATGTTGCTGCCTGTACGTAATACAGAGAGAATTGTAAAGAGGTTCGAAATTTTACTGATGCCGGTTAGTCGCCCATTTGGGAGAGCGCTGGCACGGTTAGCCAGAGGTCGCGGGTTCGTGTTCGAGATTCCACGTGGAATTTTTAGCCTCTAAATAGGGTTTTAGAGATGAAATCTATTAAATTTTCGGTACAAAACCGTCGTCTTCACCGAAAATCAAAAATATTTCAGTTCAAAGAATGAAGTTTTTTCGCTGCTTTTTTCGTTACTAGAGATTCGACCCGAATGCAGTTCATTGTCATTTTTATATTCAAAAAACCCTCAGTGCATGTTTCAATCCCTCATTGTCGCATCGAATTAAACACGGTAGTGTAATTTAATCCACACAAAACCTTTTACAGTTAGTCCATAATTAAAAGAGACGGGATGTCAAATATAGTGAAAAGTATTAGTTGTGGCACGGTTAGCCAGAGGTCGCGGGTTTCGAGTCCCGGCATGGGTGGAATTTTTAGCCTCTAAATAGGTTGATATGTTTCAGGAATTAAAGTATTAGTTATATTATACCAAGAATTCAGACCATTTATACGTCCTATTTAAGCACAATACATTTATTTAAAACAATGACTGTCGTTGTTTAGTTTTATAATACTTGTAAGTGAAGAAATTATCTAACACAAATAAAAAGTCTAACCCTTAATCTTTAATTTGCACTCTTTTTGGACATAGTGTAAGTTGAAATTAATTTTTATGTGCTGATTATAACGCCTACCTGCAACGCCACTATAGAGTCAAGTGTCATCCACCACGGGGCCACGGCCACTTATCAACGAGATTCGGTCGCGCAAAGCACAACATACTCGTATACCTAGCTGCTGCACTTTTGCATCGGTTTCCGGAAATATCACAAAAGACGCTTAGAAGCAAATACAAAAGTTGTCGTGGACCATGGCTCATAGTGTGTTTTATTTTGCGTATGCTTCATAACATGTGTTTTTAAAAACTGAGGTCTCTGCAACATCGATAAGCAAGTCTTATAACAAGCCATTGTGGTTTCATATTATGTACCTATGTTTTACTTTATAGAACACTAAACATTTATGTACCATCGGAAGTTTTACACAAGATGTTAGGTATTCGTTTTATCCTACGGTATTTCCTTAAAAGTTAATATCCTCCATCTATTTCTTTGTCTAAAGTGCCCTAGATTCAGAGGGTGACCCAGGAGTGCTTACAACTTTACTCTCCCTTCATTTCTTACTATCCGAAAATGTTGCTGTCCGAAAGCGTAGGTATTTTTTTATTGCTAGTACCTCTTAAAGACCCAGCTGACCTATCCAAACCTAACTACAAAACTACTTAGATAGATAGAGAAAACTTTATTGCTCAACCAGAACATAAGAGCCATGATTTTCTAAATCTAAGCACATCTAAGTAATGTTATACAATTGGTTATGTATGGCGGTACTAAGACGTTCTTTGGACAATCCATGAAAGAGCTTGTTATACTACCCATTAATTGACCAAGACAAGTTGATTATAGCTCTCTCCTAGCTCTCTGTTTCGTAACTCCGTCCAGGCCAAATTGGTCATCCAATACAAGCCCTATATTATCCTTTTCTACGTAAATACTACCACGTATTTAGTTGGTACATCTCTATGTCTAAATACCTCCCTATTGAGTGACGTAAAGCCAGTTAGGGCAGTCGCCAATTCGGCGCCCGTCTACGTGTTTCTGGGGGACGGACGTCTAGGCGGCGTCCAAGGATAAGTGGCCGTCACCGCATTGATCCGCAGTTATGAGATCAGTAACTTCTTTCTATTAGAATTGCTTCAGAGAGCACCTCATAAACTTTTTGGGTTTCAACACCCTGAAAACGTAATCAATTAAAATAATGTCTAAGTAACCAATTTATTACACCTCTGTACTCGAAAATATTATTGTGGTCTTATTACTGTGTCTACAATCTTATCTGTCTGTCTGACTATTTAAAGAGACAAATATCCGAAACCGACTTCAAAAATAGGAGAACGTTCTCAATCTGCCTGTATATTTTAATCTTAACATGTTCAGCAATATTTTTTTGCGATATCGTCGTTCAGTACATATTTTTTTGTTTGGTGGAACTCCAAGGGTGGTTCCAAAAAATCAATTGATAGACAAAAGCATCGAACTATTCCTTTTAGTAGATATAGACGGATATAAGCCATGTCTTGCCATAGTGAGCCAGTAGATATTTCACTGACAATTATTTGTTAATATCAGCCGATTGCCCAAAGCAGTCTAAATAACTACATCCCACCAATTGCATGATATCAAGCGCTAAGATACAAATATTCTTTAGTGTCCTAAGAAAAATAATCATAAAACACATTTAAGATATACGTGCATTCACAAATATACGTAACTTACAAAACCAATGCTATTGTAAGACCTCTCAGACGTGACTCAATCATAGAATAAAAGTATTAAGCAAATGTTTTTGAATTTTTCATCATACGGGCATGAACCAAGACTGTTTGCTTTGTAGGACGTCAATAAAAACAAAATTAGGTATAGCTTTAGGTCGAGACATCGAACCCCGCCTTCGAACACCTACAAGGTTTCCTTAAAATAACGCAATTCCTGAAACATATCAATGAGAGTTCGTAATTTTAAATAACTTTATGGAAAAAAAATTATAGGAGAGTGATATGTGATAACAATTGGTTAACAAAGATACAATTTGCGCATGTCAAAAAGTGGATTTCAAGGTGCGTGTTATTGCGCAACTGCACGTGCGAGTCCGCACAGACGCCCCGTGACCATGGCGCGGTGCGTTACCGACATAGAGAGACTAGGCTCTTTCACGGAAGTTCGTGGTATCGCGGATCCGTGCGACTCGTTGGATCCTACGCGAGCAGGTGACCTCAAAATATGCTATACGGGGAGTGCTACGGGCTCTCTAGACACGCACTATGGATAGAGACTTATGCAGTGCGTAGCTGTCCGTGCTCGTTCGTCTAGATTCAACGAAAATAACGGAATCGTAAACTGTAAGAATCCATCTTTAAATTGAAAGCGTTTAGTTTGGAACCCAGAACGTACCCTACAGAAAAAATGGAGGTACACAATGCTTATAGGTCGGTGGCAAGGCCGCACCCGCTGCCTGAATTATGGCCCTGTGTAGGTATACTGACTGACGGCTCGTAAAATCCTCGAAACGGTTAACGGTCGCCAGCTCGGAAACCTTAAGACAATCGTAAGAAAATTTATGGAAAGACAGGATCATCAGAGATTAAACGGATGTGATTTGTCTTCTTAAGACTTAACTAGGTATTGTGTCACTAAATGAGTATACGTTATTTGTTACTAAATGCCTATACGTTAGCTACTTACGCGCATATCACCCAGAAGGATTAATAGGATTCACTTGACTGCAAGTATACACTATATAGAGGGCGATGAAGAGACACAGTCCTCTTCATGGACACGCCTCCCCAGTACTACACTTTATTTTGTAAGCAGACTATTAAGTAATTTATTAAATACTACATACACTAGCTGCAATATTCAATACGCAAAATACAGTTTTACAAGGATGCATAATATCCTGACCACTAAACTAGGATAACCTATATCTTAGGGGGTCAACAGCAAACAGTGTTTACCCATACTAATGTGGGAGTGAGTCCCCAGGGGTGTCCCAAATATGAAGGCAGCTTTATTATTTATATACTTGGTTTATTTGTCACACACACAACGTGGTCCAAGCGCCACCCATGACTCACTGACTCCAAACAATAAAAATGTGCCTACTCGGCGCTATCCGTCTTCCTACACTAACGTTTCCGAATTGTCAAAAACGTGAATATTTGGCAGTTGGAGTGATTAAAAAAATTAACCTAGGTAGACTTACATTATAGGGGCACCGATTCCCCACCCATCTTCACTTTAGACTCTAGTTTCTTAGCCCATATTATTATGTAGAAATTAAGGAGGGATAAAAAAGGGAATTAAGGAAGAGAAGAAGGAATTATTAGGGGGTTGAACCTAGTCCCTACCTAAAATGTAAGGGCCGGTTTCTGAATAAAGAATTTCACTAAGTAAATACATTGAATTTTAAGTATATTCAATGCTAAATACTTAAGTATCTTTCTGTCACGAACTTTTCTGAGAAATTCGAAGAAACAGCACTACAGTTAAGTATTTACACTATTTTTAAATCACTAAGTCTTCTTCGATCTTACTTAACAGACAGAACTGTAAAGGTTGATATTAATAGAGTTAAATCCTCGGGTTCTGATGTAAAAGTAGGAGTCCCTCAAGGTTCTATACTGGGTCCGTTCCTTTTTTTGGTATATATAAATGATTTGCCCTACCTAGTAGAAAAGCTTTCGCAGATAGTGTTGTTTGCAGATGATACTTCCTTAATTTTTAAAGTAAAGAGAGGTATAAGTAATGTAGACGATGTAAACAATGCTTTATCTACTATTCTAAACTGGTTCACTATAAACAATCTGATGCTAAATGCAAAAAAGACAAAATGCATCAAATTCTCACTACCCAATGTTAAAAATGTTGACACGAGTTTAAAAATATCTGGTGAGAGGCTAGAGCTGGTAGAGTCCACGCTTTTTTTAGGCATAACGATAGACTCAAAACTGCAATGGGGTCAGCATATTGGAAAACTGTCGGGTCGGTTGAGTTCAGCAGCGTTTGCAGTCAGAAAAATTAGACAACTTACAGACGTGTCGACGGCGAGGCTGGTCTATTTTAGTTATTTTCACAGTGTCATGTCGTATGGTTTGTTATTATGGGGACGGGCAGCAGATATAGAAACCATATTTGTCTTGCAAAAAAGAGCAATAAGAGCTATTTACAACTTAAACAGTAGAGAATCGCTAAGGGAGCGTTTTAAAGAAATAGGCATTCTTACACTGGCTTGCCAATATATATTCGATAATATAATGTATGTCCGAAAAAATATAACAATGTTTAAATTAAATAGGGACGTTCATAACGTAAACACAAGGAATAGAAACAAGGTTGCTTGTACTAAATCCCGATTAGCCAAGGTAGGCACATCATTTGTAGGTTACTGCGTTCGTTTTTACAACAAAATTCCAGAACGTGTTCTATGCTTGTCTGAAAATAAATTTAAAACTTTCATTAAAAATTCGCTATGTAAAAAGGCATATTATAGAATAGACGACTATATAAACGATCCTAATCCGTGGTAGTAAACCAATTCCACCGCGATTTTATTGTTAAGTATAACTAAGTATAACATATTTTATAATACAAGTGTGTACAGACGACGTGATTGCATATTAATAACTATATGATACCTTATATAACTGACAAAAACTTAACTGCAAGTTTGCTAAAGGTCATTCGAATGGTAGCGTGGTGTTCGGGTCATCTATCTCCCTCCAAAATGGTTGAGACTGATGATGGCTGAGCACTGCGTTATGCTCGTGAACGAGTGCTGTTCGTGTGTCTGGCCGCAGCACTTATGTTTTCCCCTATTATTGTGAGACATTTGACTAATGCTTTGGCATTTAGGGTTGTTAATGGCAATCATGAAATCTTATTAGGTTTACATATGGCAACTGATGTATTTGGTTTTTAAGATGATTTGAGAAAAGATGGTCAGAGTGGAGTTTTTTTTTCCGCTGCCTTTTTCTCCACTACAATTACGGCCCGAAGGCGGCGGCTTACACTTTACATTGTACATTGACATTCAGCAAACAGAATGTAAATTCTTTACGTTGAAATAAAATTATTTGAAATTTGAAATTTTGAAATTTATTTTTAATGCACTAACCCGTGCTGGTACGGATAGCCAGAGGTTGCGGGTTCGAATCCCGGCATGGGTGAAATTTTTAGCCTCTAAATAGGTTTTTAAGTTAAGTATTTACTTAGCAAAATTCTCAATTCAGAAACTGGTCTTAAGTTTCCACAATGCAAATCGAATACAACGTCGTAAACACTCTAGTTAAGATAAGATAAGAATATTCTTTATTGTACACTGGAAAAACAACAAATACAAAACAATTGCAATTATACATAGTACATAACATAACATAAGATTTACATACTGGCACATACATTGCTTCTGGCCCCACACTAGGATACCCTGTGTCGTGGGAACCAGAAACAACGACATCACAAACATGTAAACATCCAATGTACAATTAATTGCCGATTCCTAACACAGTAAAAAATAGGGCCAATGTCGGTATTAAGCTAGCCTTTGCCTTGCAAAGTATAACGCTAGTGTCAGCGTGTGTCGCGAGTTCAAGGCCACTGCAGTGTAAAGCCAGGCCAGCTGGGGCTGTAGCACACTTTGTTGCTATACAGCCTTTGAGGGTGAGCGTCTGATACAGGGTTTATAGTCTGCCAAGTTTCAAGACTTGAATTAGGTTAGGGGTAAGGGGAGAGATTCAAGAAAAAAAGTTAGCAATTAATTGGGCGTAGACGCATAGACCAGTCCACACGTATGTAAATGATCATATTGTGCTGTCGACTGTACCTACTATAGTGCGAAATTTTGAGTTTGTCCACTCGGATCTCAGAAACGGATCACAGTCGCAATGGGTCATATCAAACCAAGCAAAATATTGTGTTACACTCGGGTCACATGATCCAAGTGGAACACATTTTTAATAATATTTTTTCCATTCGGATCATACCATTAATGTTAGTAATCTATTTTCATAAATAAAGTAATGCTATTGCAGTACATTTTATGCATTGCATTTTGCATAAATTCATTTTATTCGAATAACTATTGTTTCATTAATTTAAAACCAGTCTCTATAATTACGAAAATTAAGGTTTTTACACTTAAATATTCTTATTTCATAATTAATAAATAGTTGAGAAAAAATATATGAAAGATCACAAAAATAGCTAATCAACGATTAGGCACCGTAACGATACTTCGTAATTAAAGTAGGTATAACAAAAACTTCGTAACGTATCTGAATGGTCTGCTTTTCCTCGTTCACATCATTGTGCCACGTGTAAGCGAACTCGTGGCGTGATTCAAGGGGATTCCCGGCACGACCCTCTACTGCAACGGGAGCTGCATTCACAAATACCGGAAGAGAAATGTCCTGACTTGAACGTAGCTTACCCGCGGCAGTAGCACAGTCGGAATATCAAATCATATAGTATCAGAATGTAATGAACACTGCACAAAATGGAAGAAAGAAAAATTATAGTCACTACACAAAAAAACAGTCTATTTATTATCTTCATTTAAGTATAACAGATAGACAGTATGGAAAAAATCTCTCATTGGAGAGGCTACAAGTAAGTAAAAGAGACTTATTAGAAGTATATAATTATGTAATTTAAACTTGACTGGCTCGAGTTTATTTATTTTTCACAAAAATTCTAGTTTTTTATTCCCCACAGCTCTATGAGAGGTAATATTTTTTTCTAGACTATTAGAGTTCGTCAAAATCACCTCCGCTCTGGAGGTAGAGATCGCAGCAAAATATATTTCGAAAAATATATAACCCATATTTCGCTATATTATAGGTAGGTACCTAGATATTTCAAGATGTCCACCCAGCTTTCGTTGCCGATTGATTCTAAAGTTAATAGTAGATTAGTAGCCAAGGGCTGTAAGGCATCAATTGCAGCCCGAGATATGACTTTTTGTAGTGATCGACTATAATTTGAGGGTGCAATTGGTGCTTACACCCGAGATAACTATTCTGCTTTACATCTCGATTGTGAGGTAAGTAGAAAAAAACCGGCATTGCAAAAATAAAACGTTTTAAAGTAAAAGTTTTCTATTCTCGCCTTTTTTCATTAAAAAGAATCAGGAAAGAACTTTTAATTTTTTTTTTTTCAAGAACATAATTGAGCTTCGCCGTTCGATATTTAAAATTGATGACTATTATACTCGCACGAAGACAAGGCTGAATAGCAAAGCGACCTCTTTGGTCATTGGGCTGAATGCATGATGTCTATTGCCAGTATGATGGTTAGATGTACGCGAACTTTTTGAAAGATCTGTTTCTTTTTTATAACTTACCGCCCTAGGGCTTTTCTAGCTATATTATTACCATAGAGCGCTAATTAGTCACCTTTACGCCCCATTTCGAGGTAATAAGAACCTACTTACCAACATGAGAGATGTAAAAAAATATTGACTATAAAAACAAAATGTTTACCCAGAGATCCTGGGAGCCGATTCTCGCCCATACGAATTGAAAGCGTAAACGCAACATATTCGAAAAATAAGATAAGTTAACTCGACAAAGTCATTAGACATTTATTTTCTCATTCAAATTCAAACTAGCATGGCGTTCAGAATAGAGATTTTGCCTGTCGCTCGACTTTTTATGTGGAATTCCAAGTCATAAGCCCAGGTCTTGGAGGTTTACATGTTTGTGATGTCGTTGTTTCTGATTCCCACGACACAGGGTATCCTAGTGTGGGGCCAGAAGCAATGTAAGTGCTTGTATGTAAATGTTATGTTATGTCATTGAATTGGAAGTAAGGTTATGTTAAGTTATAAGCCTTAGAGTCGTATACGAATTATTTGCTAATGAAGTGAGAATTGAATACCCACGCTGCTTTCTACACCTATTGTAGGTGTAGAATGTATTGACTGACTGAATCAGTCTTGAATTCTGGTCATTGAATTTTTAGAAATCAATGGTCTAGTTTAAAGTGTGTGCAAAACACCTAGTTATTAACTGGCCGAATATTTCATAAAACGCTGTTTACGTTGGACGTCCTTGTAAACAATCAATAAACAATGGAATACGTTAACTGCGGTGCGCGTGGCATGTATAAACTGTAAACATTATTTCTTAATTTAAAAAGCTAGTTGTTCGAAATAATATCTAATGTGAAAAATATTGTGCAGATTTTTTTGCGTGTTTTGTGCACGTCTTTTCTTTTATACTATCGTGCTGCGGCTAATATCGAAAATAAATCATTCTTTAATTATTTTCGATATTATCTGCACATCATGCGCAAGCAATTAAATTGGCCTCGCCTTATAACATAAGACGCTCAGACTGTACGTACAGTCGAATATCTATTTTTTAATTCCTTCTTACCATAAAAATAATGGTCATTAATTTGTTAATATATTTTTTTTTATTTGTTTGAAAAGTGCGTAACACGTGAATTCAATTAAACATAAATATAACATAACCTCACGCCTGTATCCCAGAGGGGTAGTTAGAGACCAGGAACTGCCACTTGCCACTATCCTGACGTGCTATTTGGTCGACGTATGGGACGTCCCTTACCGGCCATTCCGCTCAAATTAGCAATATATATTTGTTTCGTCTATCTTTCTTCCTTTATCCTCTCCACATGTCCTAATCAACGCATCATTCCTTTCTCAATTCAAGTCACTACATCCTTTTTCAACCCACAACGTTCTCTAATCAGACTATTGCGTATCATGGCATTCAAAGTAACACTACACATACTTCTCAAGGACCTCATTTCTACTTAATTAAACATAATCTGATATTTTGAAAAAATAAGAATTCTGAAGAAAAACTGTTAAAACAAAAGTTATTAGTATAACTTTGTCCTAGGCCTATTGGAGCCTTTATATTAAAATATATTTATTTTATTTAGTCTTAGTGGGTAACTACTAGACTGAAATAGGTGGAATAACTATTCCACTGTCACTGGCTTGCGTCAGACATTTAAGAGCATCAACTGGGTGTCGAGTGCGTCACACTATCTATGCCGCTCTATTGCTTTTCCGTATGTACGTGACAACTAGCCCGGTAAAAGAACAAAGTCGACTGTTATCTTTAAAACATCTGTTTTTGCTAATCGGAATTTAATATGCAAGCAGGTAACATCTTAGACCCCGTCTGCGTGTGTTTACCTGGTCCGGATAAAAAACACTTGTCCTAAATCGTTTAGAGTTTCTATCAACTCGGTAGTTAACGGAACTCCGATGTATTCTATTCGAAATATACTCTATTATTTTTTTACTATTAAACAAAGAAGTTTCAAAAAAAGTTCAATTAAATCAACTTTATTAATTCACAACAAGGTTTCTTCGTATTTTGACGTCGCTGTTACGTCACTCCTGACGTAGACGTTTAAGCTCTCGTAATACCTGAAGGTGGCAGGGCGCAGCAGGGATTCTGCGAAACAATTTTATGCCGCAGACGAAAATAGATGACGCAGTGTAACGTAATATGTAGTTACTATTTCCCTCCACTCACGACGTCAATAACGTGATATTGCGTTAAATAAATTTACGTTTGTTTATTTACGCGAAGCAATTAATTAAGTACCTATACCAAAACAACAATCGCTATTAGATCCTTTAAAAGTTTATTTAGGCAAAAACCCTCCTGAAATCCTTTTCATTTATAGGGAAGAGCGGGTGATCGTGCTCTTCCACTATAAAGGGTTCCCGCCAGGCAGATCGTATGCCTAGGGACAACCGGTCCAACTGTTGTTAGTTGGACGTTATATTTATGGTATGTCCATCCATCAACTATTACGCATATCTCGCGCACTTACGCATATCTCGACTCAGACTCTTACCGTCAAATTAGCATTGAATCAGACATACGCCTCGTATAAGCCTCTTCTATACAGGTCATTTCTGTGCTTTGCACTCCACACTGTGTCTGCCGATCCGTGGCAATTGTTATAATTTCACAACTGTCGTGTTGACTCGAGAACCTTTTTACCTGCGGAAAATCTTGAAATAAATCGCCAAGTTTTAGCGTAGTAAGGTAATATTGACAACCAGAGTAGAGGCTGGACCGCCTAGTGCGACTTACCAATTTGCTCGCTCATTGGGCCGTATAGGCTTGTGAACAAGGGTTTGCGACCTTTCGAATATTATGCCCTCGTATCAAGAAAATATCAGAAAAGATTTATGGTCAAAATAAATTCTTCGCCCTTTGAATGCGGCAATTTTTTTATATTTAAAAAAGTACTTTATAAGATAGTTCGTTATGATGACTGCGCGAATCACGCGTTTTGTATCGACAAACAATCACAATATAATAATTAGGGGGGTCCAGATAGTACTCTTAACGCCAACAGTAAAAATAAATATATTTTTTTTACAGAACGTATTTTTGTCAAAAGTGTCAGTCATGGTAATAGTAATTTTTAGGACCCATGGCTGTGAAACTAATGCAAAATACACAGGACTAGATACCATTAAATTAAAAAAACGGCCGTTTTTGCTATCTAGATCCAGATCCGTGATTTGTACGGAACCCCCGGTGCACGAGTCCGTTTCGCACTTGGCTGGTTTTTTACACCATATTCGTCAAGTGTTAGTTAAATTCTCAATTCAGAAACCCGTAGTTTATTTCCTGCGGGCTTATGCAACTGGGCCTGGTAAAGCTTTTCAAACTAAATTAAAGGAAGTGTCATTTATGACGTAATTTATGTGCACAATATAATTTATATGGTTTCGCAAGTTTCAGCCCATAATCCATGGAATAAAACAATCAATATTTTTTCTTTGCTTAGTAGCAGCTCCTATCTACATTACATCTATCTTCTTCTTCTTTTCGTGTCAGCGATTCGACCAGTTCATATTCTTCCTGCCCAATAGTTGGCCACTGCAATTGCAGCAGCGTTGGCATCTGGTCCTTCAGAGTGCAGGTGTAAGGGGACAATGGGATTGGGGTAGTCGCACCATGGATGCGATGACGCTCTACAATCACATTGTTCCTCCGTCGGTGCAATATAGCCCCATCTGCTTAAACTTTGTCTGCAGCTACCTACTACACCTATCTATCAACTGGGTATAGTAACGCATAGTATAGTAACGCATATCCTGGACTCACGAAGACCCAATCGAACTAACCTTCCGCTTGTTATTCTTACGAAGGTCTTTTCAATGCAAATCCGTATTCTTAAAAATTTAAAAGTGTTTTGACTGTTTATTTAAGTGTTTTGGATAAACGTGCAAATACGTTCTATATCGTATTTCTTAATGAATCGCGATGCTCATACACTGTTATACATTAAACGGCGATTATTTAGTAGGTAAAACCAAAATAATTATTTAATTAAGGTAATTCCGGTTAGCGGTAATCGCGATTACTTATTAAACCTTAATTGAATTAAGGTTATACTATTTTTATTTTTAATGCACGTACCCGTGCTAAGGAACAAAATTAAAAACCTATTTAGAGGCTAAAAATTTCACCCATGCCGGGATTCGAACCCGCAACCTCTGGCTATTGTAGCGTTATTTATGAACTAAATATAATAAATAACAAACTAAATAAAATAAGAAAATAAGTAACTAAGATTAAACCAAAATACTATTTTACAACTTAAATCTAAACCTTAATACTACCTACTAATTAATAAACCTAATAAAACAACAAGAATCGATGATTGGTTACCGACTTATCGATAACAAATTATCGACAATCGTTAGACTATAATTATCGACTGCGCCTACATCACTAGTCGTTAGGAATGCTATTGTTCTCTAACCTGCCTAGCGATAACCGCCAACATGGTCTTGCTGCGCGTCGATTTGATTCGACCACGGACCGCTTTGAGAGCTGCGCGCACGCGCCTCTGCTGTGCTCACAATATTTCCGGGACCGCTCTGAACGGTCGGATGACATTTAAATAATTAGAAGCAAATCGATTACTACTTCACAAATCGAGTAAACTAATCCCCCGCTATCGGGACCTAAGATCCGGGCCAAACCTCTGCCGGGCTATAAATACTTGGGGCCACTTCCCGTCCCCGGAGTCAAGCCCACTATCTCCGCGCTGCAGTGGACTACGGGAACCAACCGCTACCGAGGAAATCCCAACCTGCGGGTCGCGCTACCACGGGTCACGCTGCGTACCCGCCTCGACTCCAGGAGAGTGCCTATCCGGGCTGGCCAGAAAGTGACTGATCGTGTGTAGGGATTGTTAAGAATCCACGTTAAATAAATTTGTGTCGTACTGTCCACGGTTTTATTTTATATTCCGCTACCGACAGCTAGCCGCTCTTCAAGCGCGACACTATCCGTGCCAGTGCTCTACCAATTGAGCCAATGGGCGACTCACGGCATCAGTGAAATTTCGAACCTCTTTACACTATTCTCTGTATTACGTACAGGCAGCGACATCTGACTTAAGCAAATTGCATTACTTACAGCCCCGACTACCTACTTTGCAGTTAGGTTTTAACATCGGAACGGTATCACTGTACCCACATGATTATACTATTTTTATTTTTAATGCACTAACCCGTGCTAAGGAACAAATTTAAAAACCTATTTAGAGGCTAAAAATTTCACCCATGCCGGGATTCGAACCCGCAACCTCTGGCTATCCGTGCCAGCGCTCTACCAAGAGGTTCGAAATTTCACTGATGCCGTGAGTCGCCCATTGGCTCAATTGGTAGAGCGCTGGCACGGATAGCCAGAGGTTGCGGGTTCGAATCCCGGCATGGGTGAAATTTTTAGCCTCTAAATAGGTTTTTAAATTTTTTGAATTAAGGTTATTCCGTTTTGCGGTAATCGCGATAATTTATAAGGTAAAACCTTAATTGAATTAAGTTTATTATGTTTTACCTAATAAATAATCGTGACAGGACCCGTTTGATATACTCGATAACTACATTCTATATCGGTTTCGACTAAAATGTAAATTTTTTATAAAATATTAACGCATCTCAAGGACCGTAATATAAATATAGTAGGTACCTACCTACCTTCGGTGCTGTGTGGTGTCGGCCTAGAGAATAGCACCAACCCAATTCTTCCCGCGGGTGTTGTAAAAGGCGACTAAGGGACATAAACCGGGGGGTGGGCAGCAGCGCCCCCTGCAGTACAATTCCACCGAACTGCGATCCCCAACCCGCATTCCCAGCGTGGGGATTATGGGCATTACCCCCTATAATAGCACAACGTGGCGCTCTTTAGGGGAGGGCTATGTCCAGCAGTGGACTAGTATAGCCTGACGACGACGACGAGGTGCCCTCGGCAGAAGAGTAAAGCTAAGTGACTAATAGTACACCTAAATATAGTGTTGATAAAAAGTACGGTGAAACTTAAGAAGGAAACTTTTACTTATTAAATATAAACAACTTTTATTATAGAAGCAACACCGAAGCAAAATAACTGGTGTCATACGTTCGCTGGAACGAATATAATTTCACTTCCAATCACGACCTGTTGAAAATTTGACTACTTTCTCAATAACATTTTTTTACATTTAGTATGAAAAATAAAAACAATAAAGAAGTAAAAAAAAGAGAAAGGAAATTGCGAGCTAAAGGTAAAACAAGAAATGTGTTGTATTTAACGGTGTACACGTTCTAAGGAGGACGCTATCATTAACGAGAGGTCCAACAAAACACCAACTCATTATTTTGTTAGCAAGTCACGAAAGACACGAGCCAAACGCACGGCGTCGCATCGGCCAGTTTCACATTCGACGATAACCGTAACTGCACGACACTGTCGGACCAGGATTTTTACGAAAATAAAGGCGTATTCGCAGAACTACTTTAGTGAATTTATGAAGCTTTGTGACACTTTGGTCCTTCGTACGTGCAACGTGTAATATGCTCCTACACACACTGAAACTTGGACTATATCAATCGCCTGTCTAGGGAATTTGACAGTTAGACGATAATAATTACTCAGGATTTGGTGCTCTCAATTACACCCCTAAGCAACAGCAGACGCGGTCAGGTGTTGGATGGGTGACGATCCAGTGACTGCCGCTAGTGGCATTTTACCGAGCGCTTCCATGCTTCGCAAGGCACATTAATCCGTTGATGCCGGCTCTCATGTAATGGCAGTCGTTAAGCCATGTCAGAGGTCTTGTCTTCCCAAACCACCCGGCTTGATAACTTCTGACAGTAAGGACCGCCACTGCCTTACAATCCTCCACCAACGCGGACATGGCTCCCGTGGTAGCGTATGACCTAACCTAACCTTCCTGTGATGTAGATGTAGATGTCCCCAGCAGTGGGGACATACAAAAGGTTGATATCATATCATGTCAATTACGCCCCTGGCCACTTGATTTTTTGTCTGCTTTCAGTTTTTTGTATGAAACACACTTAGCTTACGCTTCATATTATACGCATCCGATCGCTATCGAAAGTTCGACCGACGCGTAGCGTTGACAAGTGTAGTTCTAGATCTGACGCGATTAGAAAGTTGATGCACGAGGGTCTTATTGTTCGAAATTGAATACAACTCAGCTAGTTCGATGTAATGTAATTGATATTACAAAATGGATTAAATATCCTGATAATTTAATGACACGCGTATGTGAGCGTGCACATTGTATATCACGTAGGTCAGAAATTATTTTTATTAGCGACACAAAACAGTTAGGCGACAATACAAATTCCAAATGTTGCCACTTAATGTTGCTATGTCTAGTGAACTCGCCAAAACATGTGTCGACAGCATGTTATGATTGTGGTGTTTAAATTTACAAAATTTAATCTTAAAAACCTATTTCGAGGCTAAAAATTCCACCCATGCCGGGACTCGAACCGGGGCACGGGTCTCTTCCTGCATCGCAGGAAGGTTAGGCCATACTCCACCACTTCCGTGCTTCGCAAGGCACGTTAAGCCGTTGGTGCCGGTGGTCAATGGCAGTCGTTAAGCCATGTCAGAGGCCTTATGGGCGTCTTGATAACTTCTGACAGTAATCCTCCACCAACCCGGACTTGTTTATCTTGCGCCTAATATATACTTGACTAACTCAATAAAACTTTCTCAAACATGCACTTACAATGGTACATATCATATTTAACAGAGGTTGTACACAATACTAGTGCACCTCCAGAAATGAAAACAGCGTCCGATACTAAATATACGTTACGTAAGACTAGTGCATACAACGAGCTACTGACATCGCATCGCGTCCATTGCATACGAAAGAAAAAGTGTGATGGAACCATGAAACTACCAGTCTGACGACGTCGTGTCGTTACGAGTACGACCAATGTGAAACCGTCCCTTCTCAGAGAAGCCAGCACGTGCGGGACAAAATGAGTTTAGGGATAAACTGCATAGCAAAATAGCGACGGGCACTAGAGGTCGACAACCCCTTTTCAGGGTTCCGTCCGGTACTATGAGCAAAACAATAATCCTTATATTCTTTTTGTTGCACTAACCCGTGCCAAGGACAATTTTAAATTGCAATACTCTCTGTATGTACTTATATTTACAGAGAGTATTGTAAAGAGGTTCGAAATTTCACTAATGCCGGTAATTGCCCATTAGCTCAGTTGGAAGGGCGCTGGCACGATTAGCCATATGTCGAGTCCCGGCATGGGTGGAATTTTTAGCATCTAAACAGGTTTTACAATAATCCTTTTTTTAAGAATGTATTTTTTTGTATAATTGGTTATGATTGTTATAATTTTTACAAATGTAAGAACACGCTAAGAAAGTAAATAAATGTGTTGTATTTAACGGTGTCCACTTTTGATAGCAAGAAATGGTTTTTAGAGCACACCCATATTAAACGTCTGTGATTTTATTCTGTAGTGCATTTTATTCTGCATTCTGTTCTGTTGATTTTATTCTGTAGTACAAAAATATATGTGATTGTTTGCCTCCATTACTTACTAATAGTTTTAAAAATATTTATTTCACATACTATCACTACTGTATTGTGACAATTTGTATGATTCTCATTGGTCGATAAATAAATGATTTATAATTTATTGTTATTTTCTACATTTGTTAAAAGTGTCCTGATAAGAATCAGTGACCACAAATAAAATTTATATGATGTACGAGCAAGAGGGGCATGCTCAAACGCTGAACAGGAGGGCACCAGACCCCTAAATTAATAGGGTTTGTCGACCTCTCGTGCCCGTCGCGATTTTGCTGTGCAGTTTATCCCTCAAGTAATTTTGTACTACACTTGCTGTCTTCTCCGACTGCCTCGTTAGTCTAGCGCTATCACGTCTGAGTGCTTAGTGCGAGTTTTTTAACTACTCGATCGCGTTAACGTAAACTCATATTTCTATGGCATCGAGGAAGCGCCACCTAGCGACAAGTATGGAAATTAAAATTGCTGAGTGCGAATGGTAATGGTTTACGTTGAGAAGTGAACACGTTTACCAGCCAAAACACGAATAAACGCGAGTGCGAGTTGTACTGTGACAGCATTTTGCCAGTTCGAACGGTTAACTTACTCATACTCACTACTCAATGCTCGATTAACGCGGTAGTAAAGTTATTCGATTGGATCTGTCAAACTCGCACTAAGCACTCTGATCAGAAAGAAAGAGAGAGAGAGAGAGTAAATACTTAACTGTAGTGCTGTCTCTTCGAATTTCTCAGCAAAGAGCGTGACAGAACATTACTTATGTATTTACTTAGTGAACTTCTCATCAGAAACCGGCCCTCAGTTACATAAGACCACTAAACAAAATACAAGTCAAAAGAAAACATAATATCGAAAAGCAGGTAGCAGCCAAAAATCACGGCGCGGATAGCCAGAGGTCGCGGGTTCGAATCCCGGCATGGGTGGAATTTTTAGCCACAAAATAAGTTTTTAAAACAGCAAAAAATATAAATCACACAAAAATAAACGATACATAGTTATAACAATGCATAAAAAAGTAAAATATCGCAAAGTTTAAGTATTGAGTCCCCAAAATGGGCACGACTCAGCATTCCAAGCCGAGGTCGGGGGTTTGATCCTACCGATGACCCAATACATTTCCGTACAAATAGCCTCAGTCTGGGTGTATTTCCATATGCTTACCATAGCACAGGATATACTAGTTTGGGACCAGGACAAGTATATTCTTAAGTATTCGTCTCAAGTTCAAGTATTCTTATCTCTTAGAATTAAGTACATTTTGTTCAACTAGCCGGATCTATCTGTAACGACCCTTGCAAGCCCTCCTCAAGCCCGCCTAATCTTCTATTCTGTATCTATTTTCCTTCTAAACATTTTTTTTTTTCATCAAAAGTGCCCATAGTAACTTCTATACTTTCGGAACTCGTTATATCCCTTGGCCTTAGTCTGGAACGAACAAAAACCTATTGAAATCAAACACGAACAATACCGAATACAAGAGCGAGATCTGCAAAATGTGGTGTAGAGATTTGTCATTTTTAAAGCGTTAGTAAAAGCTCTATCCAAGTTTGCACTTTTTTAATTGAACAAAAAAACGAATTTTCTCACGGATTAAGAAGGTGAAACCTTCTACGCGTTACTTCAACTTGCGTCTACAGTGTAAGGAGTTCTACAGAGACCGATCAGGGAGATAGGGACAAGAGATAGAGATTCAAATGTATCCCATGGAGTCAGAGGTCGTTCACGTTCGCCATAAAACTGTAGTACACTAATCAAGTTTATGTGAGAGACGTTGATTGAAGTATAGGTATTAAATACAACGGAGATTATAAGAAAATGAACCCGCACGCTCGTGAAATAGAAATCTTTGAATACTATTTCAAAGATTTCACGAGGGAGCAGAGTCAGTCATAATATCGGACGTTGTCGATTTAAATAGTATTTTCATGTGCCCAATAAATGACGAATATAAAATAACAAGCTGAAAAATAATAAAATATGGCCAATACAACAAAGCATTGTGAATCAATTTGTGACCGCCAGTTTCTGAGTTTAGATTAGAAAATTAAAATTATCTTTTTATTTTCTAGTGCCGCCTTTTGACCACGCTTTTTCAATCTTTAAAAATGTTAGAATGTGCGAGCGACAAGGATTTTGGAAAAAAGCACGGTAATTGGTCATTTATAGGACACACAAACTCCACGGCAACTGGTGAGGCTAAAATAATACTAAATCGATGAAAATCAAAACATATGGGAATTTAAAGGGTAAACGGGGATAGATGAAAACCTGTGCTGTCTAGACACATCCCGAACAACACACATTTGAGATACCTTGTATGCCTAAGTACTATTGTCAGTAACTTTTATAGTTACATAACTTATGTATAACTATTTATTTATTATGTCCATCTGTTTTTGAGGGTTTTTGGCAATAAATAACCTTTCATCTCATATCAAAATCGCGAGTCATTCCATATATGTTACAAAATTCTCCAGTGACTCTATTTAATTAAGGGAGTAGTTTTTATTAGGTGGATGCCTTCGCATCCCCTACCATTCAGGGAGTATACCTACTAACCATAATAGTTATCTAATAGCCTATAAATTGTTATCTAAGCAGTAAAGCTTACCAAGCAGCAAACTCGTTCTTACGTTCCAGTTTCGAATCTCTGTAAAATACTCGTCAGTTCTTTACATGTAATAGACTCACAACTAGTCTTGCAACCCTCCACCAATCCGAACTTGGCCCCCGTGGTGAAGTATGGGCTGTACCTTCCTCAGGAAAGAGACCCGTGCCCCTCGGTGGGGACATAATGGATTGATGACAATGATGATAATTGGAGTGATGAGTGAATGAATCGCATTGGTCTTTTGGCCAGCTGTTGGTAATCCTAGGTATGGCTGAGATCATTATTTTGAATACGTCAAGCCGTACTACTAAGAACGTGTTGAGTACCTAAAGTCCAACAATACTAACTCCGATAAAATTTACCTTTACGACACTTTAAAAAGGCTGGACAATTACATCCCTTTAATTAAGACAATATGCTTCTATGAATGTCTACATCGCAGATAGGTGTCATCCCACATATCCTTTATTAAATTAAAACGAGACAACTGTTACGAAACCCTTAATTTAATCCTAACTCAATTTGAGGGATGTTACGAAGCTTCGTGGAGGTTTACGTTTATGTAAGCACAAAGTTTACTAACATTCTTACGTCACAACAAACTAGGTAGATAGGGAAAGCCTTATGTAACTAAAGCATCTAGGAACCAAAAAAATACCTAAAATTTTAGGTAACTTCAACGTCCCTTTTTAATAATCATCGTAGTAATTGATTTTACCAACGATATTGTCCCACGTTTCGCACGAAAACCCTCATTTGTTAACGTCCCTCAAAGTTTATCGCGTAAATTAACAAAAGCCGAAATGTACCCGGTTTTCCCAAATTTTCTTACACTGATTACATTACTTCGGATTACGGGTGATTATAATACGTAGCCTATTCAACATTTAATAACTTATTGATTTTCAAACTCCTGCTGCTGGTCGTTTTACGTAACTCCGTCCGCTATAAAAGAAAATATGCACAAAAAACGATACATACAGTTTTGTAGAGCAACTGAGACACATGAATTGCAGTTGGCTTTCACGATCGCAAACAGCACACGAATTTGTTATTCAATGGCATTGGCGATCATGTGTTTTTCGGATCGGTGGCCATGTTTTTATGACGGCACGTTACAGCATCGCGACTTGACTGAAGTGGTCACAACATTTGGGGTATTTCGGCTAACGGATGGTACCTTTAGCTGGTTTAATTGATTGTTTGTGTTTTAGGGGTATTTTTTTTTTGTTTTGTTTTATAGGATAAGCGCGTATTGATCGCGCGACACGAGCGGCGGCAGGTTTCGCCGCAACTGGCAGGGCGGGCGGGCGCGTGGCGTCTCCCACCCGCCCAGTGTTGCCAACGACATTTTTGAAAACCTGGAAATTTTGCTGTGAAATTCCGAAAATGTTAACAAAGTTACACGTAAGCCGAGGCGGAGACTTCGCGGAGACGGAGACTTTGGAGACAAGCGAATCTTAGAATTATCTACCGGCCAACCAAATTTTGGAAACATAATGCTTCGGGTAGTTCAACTTACAGTATTAACATTAACATTTACATACAAGCACATAAATTGCTTCAGGCCCCACACTAGGATACCCTGTATCGTGGGAACCAGAAACATCACAAACATGTAAACATCTAAGATCTGGGGTTTTTTTTGTCCCCAGCCGGGAATCAAACCCGGGACCCCTTGCATGGTAGGCAGATGCCCTACCGCTGCGCCACAGAGGCCGTCAGCCGAGTATAGAATACTACTAACTACTTAGTTAATCTTAGACACATACTTATATGAAAAAATATAGTGGAGGAATATTATATAACTTTAAACTTTATAACTTTACTAATAATGTTGTGATGTCTACATAAAATACTACTTATGATAAATTAATATTCTGTAATGTGTTGGTTTCAGATTCCGCGGTCGCTTCAAGATTACTCATTGCTCTTCTTAGCAAGAGGATATCCTCACAAGATACGTACCTAGTATTTAGGTAAGCACAATGCCAATGCTCGGGAGAATCTGCAGTGAAAAGGTAATCCAGGACTTAAAATAAATTTATTTATTTGCTATTGGCCAACCAGACGATGTCGGGATGATTTCGACAAATTCTTGCCGGAGTGGTCAGGGTGGCACGTGACCGAAAATCTTGGTGTAAAAGGGGGAGACCTTTGCCCTGTAGTAGGACACCCGTATTATGGAGGCTCCATAAAAAATGCCAAACTGCCACCAATTGTATACTATTCATCTTTACAAATGATATGTTTACGTTTTGTGCTCTAGTATACAATAGATAATATTCTTATCTTTTCTTAGAGTAAAAGCATACAATGTGGGTTTTTGGATTCGAAGGTATGGTCTTTGGAATAGCCAAAACGCTGCCTTAACAATAACAATAATTTGTTTTGAGCTGCCTTCAATGCAGCCATTAGCCGTTAGCCGTCAATATATATATCTTCAGTTTTCCACATCGTGAATACAGAAGACTTGATGGAACGTTAACCTAGCAACACTCTGCGCCCGCCCGCCGCTCGCCCGCGGCCCGCCCGGCGGTCCTGCGCAGACGAGACCTTCTACACATGCTTATTTTGACCCCTAACGTCTTTTTATTCGATCAGCATTGCCAATAGACGTTGATTTTTATTGCCCAAAATGACTGTTGGTTATTTGTACAAAGCTTGTTTTATTATCTCTGGGCTTTTTTCTAGCCTAATCGGCAGACATTATTTGATATTGACGAAGAATGGACCGTTTCTTGTTTATTAATTAAGTCAATTAACTTAACTGCCACTAACTCGATTAATTAATTTTTTAAATGTATTACATTACACGTGCCTAATATGTACTTGTACCTACATAAATATTTAAGCTCACGCCTGTATGTCGGTAGAGTAGGAAGGTTTGCCAAATGGCAATCGTGGCAAGCGGCACGATTCTGATAAATTAGTGACAAATATTTAAGCAATGTTATGTAAGTTAGGTATCAGGAATAACTTTACAGAGAAGTTGAGTGTAACAAGAAACAATCTCTCTACAATATGGTAGGTAACGAGAATAAAACAACTTTGCTCGATTGTTTAACCATTAGCGCTGGAACGGCCTTACGAAAATGCGCTGAACATTGCAAACATAACCGGATGCCTTTATAACACCATTGTCTTTTATATTTGGTCGGAACTACTTAGACACTTTAGTTTGTGGCGTGCACATTCACAGTCAAGTTGTACCGACCAGTCTGGTGCGAATAGAAACGTACTTTTGCTATTTTTTTTATTCACATTTTATTAAAAGTGGCCAGCGCATTTTACAAAAAGAAAAAATCATGGCCGGCGTATTATTCATTGTGATTGTACCTCGCAAAGAACACGAAGAGACCATGAGAAGAAAAACAAGTGCCGACGTCACTTTTAAAATGGAGAAGGAAAACCCGCAAGAAATTTTCCGCGAAGTTAGTGAAAACAAAAAGCGATTTCAATCGGTGAAAATATGCATCCAAGCTGACGGCGGCGGTGCGTTATCCAAGTGTAAATCAACCGATGGCTTGCGAGAGAAAGACTACTTTAAAGTGGACTATCCGGTTATAAATTCGTCCCTTTGCAACGACTTCAAGAAGAGCTACCTGAAAAATTCCTGGGAGGAGCTGAAGCAAGCCGTGAGACCCAGAAAGAACAAGTTAAAGATATCAACCCCTTATCGTGGAGTCGACATCGTATCTGCGTTTCAATCGGACACACCACTCGAAATTGTGAGTTGCATTCAGTGACTGTAGTACTTTATACTCTAAGGCAGCGACTAATTAATGTTGATGAAGCGAAGGGGTCAATTATGTCTAGGTCGTGGCGAGAGACAACCTTGATCCGTAACTATCCCTCTGGAAAGTAGGTGTGACTTTATGTATGCTTTTCATACAAAATAAACAATTTCCAAGTTTGTATAACACATAAAATATATTGATTTAAATGTTACCCACTTAAAACTTTTGCAAAGAACGGGTTTCAGGTTCTGCGTTGTTTCAATAACACGTTGCAACTATAGGGGAGGGCTATGTCCAGTAGTGGACTACATAATATAGCCTGAAGAAGAAGAAGGGTCTATAATATTTACACTTGATTTAATATTTAGTTTATTAACCTACCGATATGATAGTAATACATTTAGTACGATAGTTTGATAGAGTATTTAATTATATCTATATACCTACTTTCATTATGTTTTATACACTTACATTTTACTTAGCTTACGTCCAACTTCGAAGGAGCAATTCAACTGCCACTCACTTACTAGCAATTATAACGTTTTGTCACGCAGTCACGCTTGAAAAGAACATCTTTGAATGAAGTTTTCTGTACATTTCGATATCGATATAAGCCCTTGTATGTCCCCACTGCTGGGGCACGGGTCTCTTCCTGCATCGCAGAGAGGTTAGGCTATTTTCCACCACGAGGGCCAAGTCCAGGTTGATTGTATAGTGTAATACAAATTCTTATATTATATTTTTATTGTAAAAAATGTAATTTTTTTATATTATTATTTTTTAAGTTAAGTTATGTAACCCATCAACAAATAATTTTAAAATGTATGTAAGGTAAATATTACAAATAAGAGTAATTTGAAGATTTTCACTTAAAGCTAAATATTCAAAGCATTATTGATATACCTACTGCGAAAATTCAGGTCTCCCTGCGATTTTTTCCTATCCAGTTACCAAGTGGTACCTACTGCTACTTTATATCTACAAATGTAGGTAACTGTAGAAAACAAAGTCCTTAGTAGCCCGGTTTGGAACCTACGGTCTCCCGGCACGGCACGGGTTCTATCGATTCACCCACGCAGCGCGGAAATTGCCAACCTTTTGCACGTATAGAAGCGTGAAGATCACCGTTTCCGAGACGGGATTCCCTCAATTAGGGAATTGCCATTTACTTCCACCTATTGTCACAAGAATGTCGGAAATCGCATTACTTCTACACCTACAGGTATATAAGAATGTGCTTAGGTATTTCATACCATTTGGTATTAACCACGTTATTGGTTTTGGCCTCTTCGGCAATGTTCTTCCATTATCCTGGGTGCATTGTATCTTTCATTCAGACTGAATGAAAGATACAATGGACCTTCTTTATATTAAGATCAGAATTGCGATGTGCTACTAAGGATTATTTACGATGAATATTTTTGTGAAATGGGCCTTTTGCAATTTCACATTCGATAAACGCACCAATGCAAGGCAAACATTTTGAAGAGAGGTCTAGCTAGACACTAATAGTATGTTGTATATTGCAGATCCTCTCCGAAGTACTTCAACGATTAAAAATAAAAAATGCGTCTTGGACGGCAACTAAAAGCAACGATTTTTGGCAGGTAAGGTCGATACCGTACCTAAATCCACATTGACCTTTAATAATTGTGATCCTAAAGAGAGTCCATAGTGTCAATTCCATTACCCGAGTTCATACGAAGTAATACAGAATGCGTAAAGAGATTTCAGGATCACAGTGTCATAGTTTCATATTTCAAAGTAGGTATAGAAGTGTATCATAAGAAGCAAAGCCCTGGAACAGAAAATGGGGCAAATTCCGCTACGATACGCCATGCCATGCCTGCCTGACGTCATAGGAACACCATGGTAACTCGATTACGCTCGCTCGACTTATTAGTTTGATAACTATCTTGATGGCGCATTCATTTCTGCGCGTCTCAAACTGCTAACACGTGCTCTGCATTATAAACTCTACTATGTTACCATAGAGTTCTTAACTGAGTTTCTTTTATCACTTGGGATATTCTTTTTCCCTTGTGAATCTTCAAATAGTTCAGCCAGAATCATATTAAGTTAGAAACTTTATTAAATGTTTTATTAAAAACCATTTCTTCAGTATCAGTAATCACCTACTTACCTACTTGTTTTTATTATGTTTCCTTCTCAACACATAAGGCCGTAATAAAAACTGTTTTAATACGGATTTCACTCGTTTATTATATTTTTACAATTTTCCGACGTTTCGGCACTTTTACAGGTGCCGTGGTCTCGGATGACTGACCTCATCTCGGAGGCACCTGTAAAAGTGCCGAAACGTCGGAAAATTGTAAAAATATAATAAACGAGTGAAATCCGTATTAAAACAGTTTTAATTATGTCTAGTACTCGTGTTAACCTTAGAAAATACATAAGGCCGGTTTCTAAATTAGGAATTTCACTAATTAAATACTTAAGGAAGGGTCTGTCACGCTCTTTTCAGAGAAATTCGAAGACACAACGCTACAGTTAACTATTTATTTAACGAAATCCTCAATTCAGAAACTGGCCTATTGTAAAGTGATTAACATGGCGCTGTATTCTTGCCGAAAATATCTCCTTCCGTAATTCGGATAGCGTAAAAATCTTGTTCTTTACCTACATCATAAAATATATTATTTATAATAAAATTTTACAATTTATAAAAGGGTAAATAGCTCGTACTATGTAAATAGTAATACAGGTATTACAGAAAGTCCTGCTCTTTCAGATATTGTGTGGAATCAGGCGTTACTTTGCGAAAATCCATAATAGCATTAAAATGTGAAAATTACTTTGCTAAATTCCGCCAAAAAAAATTGGATTATTCTTTCGATTACCATGTTAGAAAAAAAACATTTATAATTGTAATATACATTTCTATATAAATTTTTTACACAAGTTTAAAACGAAATTAATATAAAAATAAATTTATGCAAAATTAAGGTTTTTTTCTTCCGGTGCCTAAATGTTTGTGTCCCACTGCTGCAAAGGCCTCCCCCAATTCAGTCCAAAGTTTTCCGTCCCAGGCCACCTGGGGCCACTCCGGCAGATGTTGGTATTTGAATAGATTATAAAGAACTCTTTACTGTATACAGTAGAAAATAAAAGACATTCAAAGGCATTTATATAAATAAGCTTTAGGTAAGGTAAGCGTAAGGTATTATTAATTTTTTTTTAAGCCTTCCATCCGAGTTTTCATCGACGATTGTTCGCGTGGACCCCGATGAGGCAGTATTCTTCCGACTTATCACTTCCACGTTATTTTCCAGGTGATATTCTCATTAGAGTCCAGTAACCTGTGCGAAGAGACGCTGCAAGTTCTGAGGACTTTCGGCATCGGATGTCGGTGTCAGTCCTCGATAAGTGTTATCCCTTCAACCTTGTATTACAAATCGTCGAATGACGAAGGATCTGTACCCAATACTCCAGAGGATACCAGCTTACTTAAGTATGAGTATAATAGTACTAAATCTAAAGGCCTCATAAAAATGCCATGCCTTAAAACACACCTAAAACGCACACTAGATATAAAGCAGTCTGTGGTGAAGATTTCACAGGGAAAATACGTAACCACAGATTAAATAAAACGCTTCTGGGAGTGTTTCAGTAAACTTTTGTTTTTATAATTAAGCCCGTAAATCTTCCAAATTGTCGTACAAGGAAAATGATAAGGTAAAAAAATTGTTCATGTACTACTTGCGATAAGCTCGATAAATAGAGCAATCACACTAATCATCACATCATCATCACATCACACTAATAGTGAGTGTATGTTTGGTAATTCTTCACTTCTAAACGGCTGAAGCGATTGTAATAAAATTTAGTAGGTATGGAGCTAGCTGGATAATGCTGACACATATAGGCTACATTTTACTACGGGAAAATATCTTATTCCTATGGGAAAATCGATAAACCGCGGGTAACACCGCGGGGCATAGCTAGTGATAGTTGCGAAGCTTCTGTAGGGGGTCGCCAGTGATCAAGAGATCTACTTCATAAAAAAATCATAATGATTAAAAATATTGATTAATTAAGAAAATGACAAATGGGATAACGTGCTCTACGTAGGTACTATATTATGTACTTATATTCGAATCCTAACTATGGATGGAGACGCCTATAAACCTCGTATGGAATGATTTTTTTTAATTTCATATCAAATATTGTTTCATTCAGGGGGGTCGCATCATGAAAAATGTTAAAAAACACTGCTCTAAAGCGCTCCATATCTTGTTTAATTTGTGGTCACATTTTTTTCCTTGTAAAATCTCCACCACAGACTATTTTAAACAGCGTTTTCGAGTGTTTTAAGGCGTTGTTAGTTTTTCCATTAAAATTCGAACGTTTTCTGACACATACAAACCCTATTTTATGAAACAACTCAAATATTCATTACACCTAATGAGGCGTCCGTCGCCAAGTGACGTCACAGTTTACGTCCGATTTATATAAAGATTTTCTTTTAAAATGCCCTCTAATGAAAACAAAACATTTTTGAACAAGTTCTAGATTGCCAGAAATGTTTTGATTGGCTCAAATTAATTAGCTTAGATCTTAATCATCAGGGATTAAAGTACTTTAGTTAGTAAGGGAATTAATTTACCTAATAAGTAAACAATCGCGATTATTTCTGTGAAACGTGTCTATGTCTATCCCGATTCGATCCGTGAAGTATATAACTAAAGTCACAATTATCCTATTTTGGTCTTTCAGTGAAAGCAACACTAGGTGGTCTCGTTTCACCTCATCAGTCCGCGCCCGCCAAAACCTGGCTCAGGTCATCCACGTAGTAAAATCTGATGCAGCCTTGACTTTCGACTGGCTCTTCTTGCTGATCGTAGCCGCTTTTGTGGCCGCTATAGGCCTCGTGGAAAACTCCACGGTCATCCTTGTGGCCAGCATGCTCATTTCCCCTCTTATGGTAAGTACTTTAACAAATTGTGACTTTTTCCGAATAACAATTATAATAACACATGTTTGCTGGCAGAAATCTCTTTCAGAGATAAGTTCGCCTTTGTACATGTTATTTCTTATGTAATGTCCTGTTAAATGTTCCGTGTGCAATACGGTATAAAAATAATATAACACTAAAGCTAGAAAATGTACATTTCGTTCTCATGGTCAATAGCACAATCAAGATTTAGTACCTATTTAATGAACAGAAAGATAATCGCTTGCACTGTTACCACTTGTAGAGACATAAGTCGCCAATGCTAATGGAAGAGAATCTCTGTATGCTATACGTATGTTTATTAATTGTAACGCTTGAAAGAAATCACTGCCTTAAAGTGAGGTCGTGAGTTCGGTTCCTTTACTTCTATAGATTTTACGAAATGGCCTTACAATAATATGGATATCATAGCTCAGGGTATCATCATCATCAGCCTACTTCTGCCCACTGCTGGTCAGCAGTAATCTGTTACGTTGCTTTGTGGCAGTTTATGTTCAGCTTATACCTTAATAGCTTTTGCACCTTGCAGGGCCCCATAACAGCCGGGACATTGGGCACAGCGGTACACGACCGCTCTCTTCAGCGGTTAGGTCTCCAGAATGAAATACTTGGGCTATTCCTGTCGCTGATCATCGGATTCATTTTCGGCCTAGCCATCTGCACTGTCGACGAGCGGTACGGCATTGGCGATTGGCCTACGTACGAGATGATGTCACGGTAATGCTGATTTAAGAACTGTATTTCACTTCCTATCAAGATTTTCTTGAAAAAGTTGCACTCTCAGAAACAAAATAACTGTTTTTAGAGCTAGGTTTTTCAAACCTTTATATTGCATTTTGACCGTGACCCCACTGAGGGGACGGGTCTCTTCTCTAAAGAAGGTAAAGGTTATAATCCACCATGGGGCCAAAACCGGATTGGTGGAGGCTTGTAAGACTAGTGGCTGGTCTTACTGTCAGAAATTTTCAAGTCGCCCTAAGGCCTCTAACTTGGCTTAAGAACTGCCATCTATCGACAGTAATATTATATATTACATACTAGGTAATATGACATATATACTCACCAGAAAAAAAGTAGAAAATAATTTTGAAAATTGACAATTGACGCTTTCCTTCTAAGAAATCCAGAAAGATAAGTTGGTCATATTCTCTCTTGCTTGATGCCTCAGATGTGAAGTACGATCTCTCTGGGTGGGAGTTCTGGTGGCCATCCCAAGCGGCGCAGGAGTGGCATTAGCGGTACTGGGAGAGTACACGGCTTCCCTTGTCGGCGTCGCTATTTCGGCTTCGCTACTTCCTCCAGCTGTGAACGCCGTAAGTTTCATAATACTCGTACAACCGATTTTTGCGGTTATATTGACAGAAGGACCAAGTTATTATACTCACGTTTTACCAAGTACAAGACCATACATCCCATTACAATGTAAACCGGCCTTTTTAGAGGCCTATTCACCAGGAATTGGGATAATGAAGTACCTTCTGGGTATGACGTCAAACCCACGGATACAAAATTGTTGAGATAAAATGGAATAGAAATCCACTCAATGGTGAGCCAGAAGTGACCCGCAGGCTCACTCAAGCTGCCTCCGAGCGTTTCCACCGGACAAAATGGTGTAACGTCGGCGGTAACGTGCCTACTGGATGTTACGTACTTTATAACAACAAAAAAATATTGAGTAAATATCATCATTTTCAGGGTCTTCTTTGGGCGATGGGCTTACTCCACCTCATGTTCATGGACGATACGACTCGTTGGTCCGACGTAATAAGTAGTAACACGTACAGCGATAACCCGGCTGTGGAGTTAGCTGTTCTTGGGACCCTGTCGCTGTGCTTGACGCTCGTTAACATTGTTTGCATATTCCTCGCTGGAGTCGCTGTATATAAGGTAAACTCTTCGTAATTATTTTAATCCACCCATCGGCCTGCATTTGTTTACTCTAGCAATTAATGTACCCTATACCAAAACCGGCGTGAGTGCTTGCAGCGACTAATGAATATTGATGAAGCCGAAAAGAGGTCCACTATCTCCCAACTCATTATCTCTACTCAAACAGCTTTTAGTCCATACGGAGTGTTCAGTTCTTTAGCAGATGTGACCAGTCCATAGCCGCTTTAGTTTACTAATCTTAATGTGCGAATTGTGTTTTACTTTACCTGCCCATTCATAATACCGGCAGGCCAAAACGAAATCGTCTTTTATATGCAGGTAAAAGAAGTATCGTCATTAGAGAAAAGAGAAATAGGATGGTGGCGAGCTAAGCGGGACGCCCTTGACAGTTCAATTCGAAGTCAGAAGTCAAACACCTATTCCGCTTTTCCACCCTCGTGGAGTCAGATCATTGAAGGGTAAGGCACTCTCAAGAATCCACAAAGATAAAACAGGAATTTGCACTTTACACGAACGGATTCGTGTTTTATTGCATTATTTAATCGGGACTATTCGAACGCGAGGAGCACACACAAATAGAAATATGTTACATAATACATAATCGCATTTAATCCCATTAAATGAATAACTATTTACAGTGCTTGTGGAAACTTTATATAAAATTCACTAAATCGAAAACAATTGCCATTTCAACCAAAACAATGTCCTAAATTTACGTTTCTAATGAATTTGCAAATGTTTTAGTGAATGGATTGACCCGCCAGAGGACAACAAATTAGACAATGACAAGAATGTCGCAAAGCCGGGGCCGGTGCAAAGTGACACTATAACATACCGGCGACGACGTCCGCCGCCAGTCTTACCTAAGCCCAAAATACAAAACATTGCGGCGTATCTAGAGAGAATAAATAGGGAAATCGGGTAAGACATTGCTATAGACGCAATCTGGAAATAAAGACCGTAATTTCTTTTGTTTCTCTCTGGTTTGCAAAGTCTATAGGTACTTTAGACAAATCTGACCTAGCTAGTAAACCACACCAGAAAAGAAATTTACGGACGTTATAGACATATTTTTATTGTATAACACGTCTTCGTTTTTCATAAAGTAATTTAGTGTAAGATTCTTTCAATTTTGCTTTATCAGAGACTAGGTATTGGGTAGCAAAATTATGGCTAAATTTGTAATTTAATTCTTCAAACGTTTGGTTCAAATGTATACCTATTCTTTTACTATCCAACATCTAATTTAGAAATGGTCGAATGTGCGACCGAGAGTTATAAAAAGATCTTAGTATTTTTCGTAATTTACCATGTTACCGTTTACCAAGGAAACTCTACCTTCTAAATATCGCACTATTTGGCACAGATAGCAATAAACTTACAATGCCAGTCATTTTCGCCTAACCTTACCAACCGTAAGTTTGGGCAAAAATTACTGATAAAGTTATTGTAAATTTAGTACTAATTGTATTTGTAACTTTACTAAATTGGGGCCGGGTTTGCCTACCGACTGCTGAGAAGCTGCGATTTGAGATTGACTATGAATGATTGCATACAGGTAGAAATGCTTAAGTATATACTTCCTGACTCTATTTTTAGTGCAGACTCAGTGAACTGTTTTAAAAATAGACTGGATAATCATGTAAAAACCAAAAACAATCAAGTGCAGTGATAAGACATACACGTATCAGCTCTAAGCTGCTAGTGTATCAAATAATAATAATAATAATATATTAGGTTTGTTTATTATATATGAAATGATTATTCTTCGTAGCATTTTCGATTATCGAATTACACTTAATTGTTTCGGATTTGCTAAATATTCTAACACTAACGCTTTATCACTTGCACTGATAAGGTTTTCCTGATAACTTGTGTTTTAGGACTGGTGAAGAAAATGCAATGGATGGAACTGAAGTTTTGAATAACGAAGTAAACTTAACGTGTGAAACAAAAGAAAGTGTAACTATTGACAAATCAAAGGAAGTAAATCAAGATGATCGTTTGAAGTGCTTCAATGATAATAGCGCAACCATCGAACCATCGGAAAATTATACAGTGAATACAAGAAGATTTGGCCAGCATTATTTAGAGACGATGTCATATGACGTTTAGTACCTAACATAAACAAAAACTAAATTGCCTGTATTAATACGGATTTAATTTACGAAGCTATCGTCTTGTTATTGTGTGCTTATGTTATGCACTATTTCTTTTTACTTTGTTAAAATATAGAGTTAAGTTACTTAAGATTTTTCGTTCTTCGACCTAATATAATACCTACGTATAAATTTTAAATTCAGTTAATAATAACTACGTATTACTTGCACAGTCCATCAGCTTACTTAACGACAAATTCAACACGGAAAATCTTTTCAAATTAGCACAGCGTTTATGACATTTCAAGATCAATTAGTGCAATTGTCAACAAGTTAACAAACATCATCTTCTCACATCACGCCCTCAGTTATGTTCCAACTTTCTATAACGAAGGACCTGACCACTAACAATTCAAAATGCCTTCAGGAGTAATTTTTATAGTCTGTATTCCGTCAAGTAACTACGAACACATCCTCCGCTTTGGGAAACCCAAAGACATGATTACAATAGACGACGTCGATTACAAGCAACGATGCCGGTTGCAAGTAGAGTTACGAAACAAGAAGTCCAGAAGCATCCCTATTCATTTGACGCAGGAGTATTATAACGAAGCCTTCAATCCGACTCTAGAATATATCAAGGAGGATGACGAGTACTTTACTATGGAAAGCGTAAGAACAATTCATTTATAAGATATTCTATTAATCAATTTATGATAGAAATGCCCGCGACGTGACAAACTTTCACATTTATTAGTGGATTTAATTTTAAGGTCGTTGTATCCTATAATAAGGAAATACTCAAGGTGATATATATTGTACTTTCGGACAAGTGATATCAGATTCAGATAGTGTAAGAGAAAAAGAGAACAAGAAGTAATGCAGCTGCTAAAGAGGAATAAAAACTTTAAGCAAGTAGTTTTGTCATCTCACCCCCAGATATTACAAGAGTTGCTACTCAAGTTACGGGTGGAGCACGTCGTTTGGATGAGCGACAAGGCAGGAAACTACTTCGAGGTGATATTTCCTTGCCCGACCGGGGACCGATGCGAGACTATGTTACACTGCCTGACGCAGCTCGGCATCGGAGTTCGGTGCAAGTCCATCGTCAGGTTATTAAAACTTTGTGTTAGGTACTTGGATGACTTTTGAAACTTTTCTGGAGTCGGTAGTAATTAACTTAGCTAAGTAACGGACGAAGTGGCCAGTTTCGATTTTGTGATCTGTTTGCAAATGCGATACGATATCAACCCCTTGTATGTCCCCACTGCTGGGGCACTGGACGCTTCCAGCCAGGAAGGTTAGGCCATACTCCACCACGGGGGCCAAGTCCGAGTTGGTGAAGGATTGTAAGACAGTCAGGCGTAAGTCCCATAAGGCCTCTGGCATGGCTTAACGACTGCTATGAAATGACAGCCGACACCAACGGCTTAACGTGCCTAGCAAAGCACAGAAACGCTCGTAAACATGGCACTAGCGGTAGTCACGGAACGGTCACCCATCCTGCACCTGACCGCGCCTGTTGCTTAACTTAAGTGAATTGATTCCGATCACGCGGTTCGACTAGGCCACGAGCGTTTGCAAAATACTGAGGTTTAAAGTGAAAGTTCTTGTGTCTGTCAAGAAAAACTAAACTACTTTATATTAAAACAAACTCCCAAAAATGAGTCTGCTCATGTGCGTAATTTCGAAGTTACTGTCGAAGCGAATTGTTTTTCAGTGTGCTGCCATGTAATGTGGTACATGCAGCACTTGATCGCGAAGAGTTTGATGAAGAAGATGTTATGTAAGTTTCCGAAAGTATTGAGCAGGTAATTTTAACTTCATGGAAGTTCGTCTCCGATGCATTTGTTACTTTTCCAGACGTCCAGAGGACGCAACACGGTGGCGTAACTTTGTGGAATCAATCAGATCCAAGCTCACTGTGAAGCAAGTCGTGGATGGTGTCAGGGGTGGCGGCGAGCTGTCCTTCGACTACCTGACTCTTATTATCACAGCCGAGTTAGTATATTCGCTTATCTTAAGTCACGTATGCACAAAATAAAGCAATTAAAATTTGATTATATTATTTTTAATGCACTAACCCGTGCTAAGGACAATTTTAAAAAACCTATTTAGAGGCTAAAAAGACCTCTGGCACGGATAGCCAGAGGTCGCGGGTTCGAATCCCGGCATGGGTGGATTTTTTAGCCTCTAAATAGGTTTTTTAAAATTAAAATTTGTCCAAGTAAAAATACTATGTTGGTACTTCACGGTCATCTGCGTGACCGCACGATCATCAGAGCAATTTACTTTATGAATAACTGCATGACAAAATGCATCGAACTCAACTGTCATTCCAATCGTAATTAGGTGATTTTAGGCATAAAATGACACTAAAATCTGTCCAGCTTGTTTCGTTATGCTATCCCGCAATACGTACCTACTCATAATATTCCAAAATATTGCGGTTGGTCCTAGGTCCTCACTAAAACTGATACTTTTTTCACAGCTCGCTGGCAGCTCTTGGTTTAGTTGAGAACAACGCATCAAATATCGTGGCAGCCATGTTAGTTTCTCCATTAATGGGTCCAGTTATGTCCATAACATTTGGGACCATAATTTCCGATAGAAGCCTGGTACGGAGCGGCTTTGAAAGTTTGGTCTTGGGAATGATATTTTCGTTGATCTTTGGTTTTATTTTTGGTCTTATCTTGGGAACGACTGAAATGCCGTGGGGTTTCGGAGATTGGCCGACCGAGGAAATGAAATCGAGGTGAGATTTAACCTATGCGATGCAACTTTAGCCTGTATACGTCCCACTGTAGCACGCACACCTTTTCTGAGAGAGAGGGATGGGCTTCACGCGTGACATGATAATTGATTGCCAAAGTCGTGCGCACGTTCTTATGCAGGTAAGTGTGAATCTTGCTGTCGAATCTCTACATCAGGCAGCTCAAACATAAATACCAATAATAGCTCCTTCAGTAGATTTTGTGATGAAATTAATTTCTAGTTGTTAACACTTTGGCCCATCTGTACCTACCTGTGTTTCGCGTCATTCAGCTTTGGTATAATATAAATAAACCATTAATAAGCAATAATAACCATCAAGTTATTTACTGGTCATGAATTCATGAAATATCAACCACTGTTATATTTCTTAACTTTCATAGCATTTCAATAACTTGTTACACATCTGCGACATGAAATCAAATATAGGTGAGTGTTCTTTATACAGGGGCATTTTTCCAAAGGACTATGTAATTTCAGAGGCAACGTCAGGTCCTTATGGATGGGTGTACTTTGGGCACTCACATCCGGTACTGGAGTGGCTCTGGCATTGTTGCAAGGCAGTGCTGGGCCCCTTATTGGTATAGCCATCTCAGCTTCATTATTGCCCCCAGTGGTTAACTGCGTAAGTATTGCTACGTGTAGCGTACTTTGAAGTACCTAATTAATATTTACGCAGAGCGAAGTAAGAAGCTTGGTGCCACCTGCACATAATGTAAAAACTTTCTTAGACTTTTGTATCGCTCTTTTATGGTGTCACAGCAAAGGAAGAAAGTTTTGGTTACATAAAGATTTTTTTACAGGGCCTATATTGGGCGTTGGCCTGCATTTGGCTGCTATATCCCGGAGTGAAAATACCTCATATCAAAGGAGAAGCGTACTTCGGCAATTCCTCATACAAACCATTGTATCATGATTACCTTCCAATTGAATTTGCTGTTAATGGTTAGTAACTAGCTATAGTATTTAACTCTACCGAACTATACACCTAGATAGATACAAAATAAACTCACGTACCTACCTATATATCCTTAAGTGGAACACGAAGGAGTAGGCCAAATCTAGGTATTGTTTCGCGCCAAGATCGTGAGACATCTCATCACGTAACTTCCTAAACATGAAAAGGGAGAAGTCAAAAATCGACATTAAATTATAGTTAACTTAATTCACCTGGATTTCTCTAAATTACTTCCACACAACACAATCACTTGTCCTGATCCCAAATTAGAATATCCTGCGGTATCTAAAAATCTATTTGAGTCTATAAGAAAACACAAGCATTATAAACTATGAAACTATTTTAGGAATTGTAAGCTGCTGCCTAACAATCGTGAACGTGATTTGCATCTACATCACTGCTATCATATTCCTGAAGATCAAGGAGGTGGCGGCACCCTATACTTCCACACCGGACTTGAGACGCTTCTGGGAGCAAGACATCAAAGTGGCAAGGGAAGCTAACAGGGCCAACCTTCGTCGGGCCGAAGAAGACGAAAGAACTGAGTGAGTGTCGCTAAATTATTCGTCTTCACTAACCTCCACTTCACGTAACCAATGTAATTACGGAAAATTGTTACATTGGTTGCTGACTTTTTTATGGTTCTGTACCCGAAGGGTGCATATTGGACCCTATTAATAAGTCTTCTTCACTAACTATACGGAAAGTTGTTGTGATTACTGACTTTTTATGGTTCTGGAGCCGATGGGTGCAAATTGAACCCTATTAATAAGTCTGTCTGTCGATCTAACACTTCTCAGATGCACTTTAAGTAATCTGTGCTTACGTCTTTCTCTTTACCACAAACTTTAAAACTCCTCTGCGCATTCTTTTAAGGAGTCGTGTTTTTTATAGATAAGACCGTAAAAGTAAACCATAAAGCGCGTCCACATACGAGAAACGATTTTGAGCCTTATTTTTAGTATTTGTTCTAACGTAAAAATGGGGTGATTAAAAGTGCAATTCATATCCCTATAGTATAACAAATAATAAAAACCAGCTAAGTGTGAGTCTGAGTCTGAACTAAATTAAAGATATCCCATGTTTTCTTAGCAAATAAGAACCTAATTATTACTATAGTGGTCAAGACATAGGTAGATTAATTATTTGTCAAACACGAGAAATAATATCTGCCTACCTAATATAGTACAGAGGAAAAAAGGTTAATAGTAAAACAATTTCATAATCAAGTATATAGTAGACACAAGGTCAAACGGTACAAAATAATAATAACGACTAAATAATAACAATGAGTTAGAAATTCCACAAAATTTATAATAGCATTTTTCCCAGACTTTTTTTATTTAAATTTGGAGTGATTTCCGTTTAAGTAACTCTCGTATATCTCTTGGTATTTTATTATCATACAAAATATGAAATATAACATATTCTTTTCAATAAGTGCAGTATTGGCTCTAAGTGTACATACTCTACTACTATCATCTTGTTGTAAGCGGGTACTGACAAGCGAAATGGTTGGAAAATGGTACGGAATCCTCGGTACGCGTCTGAGACTGAATAGGCCGATTTTTTGTAAGTACACCTCTCTGGGTAGTCTAGGTTACGGGTGTCAGTATATTCTATTCCAGATTGGTACTCGATGACCTGAACCAAGACGAAGATGAAGAAATAAAAGCAAAACTAGAGGCAGCAGTCCAGGAAGCTTTAGAGGACGATGAAACTTACAGAAAAGTAAAGCGGATGAGCTATCAAAGTCACAACGCCGATGAGGTGAGAGACGTCATATTTTTACTGGCAATGTAGAAGTAGACCAGTTTCTACCCCACCATTTTCCCGTATTTATCACAACAGGAACCATCCAAGCTCCTTCATGTTATGCATTTTTTGAGACGAAAAGTTGACCAGTTGTTTTAGATACCTAGTAGATAGAGACCTTTATATTCATGTTTTGGGGGATTTCACGACTTTCTGACAAGAAAATTAATCTGATGCCGTGCATAGGAGATTTCTGACTCGTAATATGATGAAATTGATGAATAATGATCACTATTCAAGTAACAAAATATTTAAAAACCTATTTAAAGGCTAAAAATTCCACGCGTGCCGGGATTCGACCCCGCGACCTTTGGCTATCCGTGCCAGCGCTCTTTCCAACTGAGCTAATGGGCGAATCACTGGCATCAGTGAAATTTCGAATCTCTTTACAATATTCTCTGTATTACGTAATATTGTCCTTAGTACGGGTTAGTGCATTAAAAATTATATAAGTAACAAAATAGTTTTTTAAATTTCTGTAAATGCGATCATGCATACCTAGCTTTTATTAGGTCAGGACTTCTTTTATAACAATATAAAACCCGTTCACCCTGTAGTTATTTTGACTTCAGATTTTTACCGTGATCGTCATGACGTATCATGGAATCCTGATAAGTTGTTAGTAAAAGATCATACCTATGTCTAATATTCAACAGTCGTTTTAAATTACAAGCTTTATCGTCGTTGCAGTACTTTTTTGTTTAATTTGTTAATACAGTAATACATAACTGTAATAAAATAGGGCAGGTCTCGAAACGAAATTTTCTCTACCGATAAGTCCGATTACCTTATAGGTAGGTAGTCCTTAATCCTTAATCCATAATCCTTAACCCTAGTTGTCCATAATATACCGTCATAAGTTATGATATGTCCGGTATAATTTAAATGATTTTTTCCCTTTGGCTACTCATTTAACACGATTAATTTCAAAGCTCTAGTTCAAAGCCTTGACGAACCATCAGTGAGTCAACAATTGCCGTAAATTGTAATTTTTAGATACATGAATTTTAATCCCTCTGCAAAATAGGTTAGTCCCACTGTGGCGAACAAATAAATAATATTGTTAGGCCGGGAACATTAATGCCTATCCAAAAATTCTTCGTGATATAATTTCTATTGTCACAGAGGAAAAACGGAAATTGTTTAGAAATTAAATACAAACTGATTTTACAGGTAATAAGAAGCATAGGCCTCCATTCCCGAACTTCCTCACCAAAGAGATTGAGCCAAATCCACTCCGGAACCTCAACGCCGACTATGGGGCAACCTAAAGGATCAAACATGGACGACATCGCTGCTCTGGATAAGCTTTTGACCTCTATACTAAGTTCTCGACAGGGCAGCAGAAGATCAAGGTCTTTTTGTTCTCATCGCGGGACCCCACGGTCCAGTCGGATGCCTGTAATAAATGAGCTAAGGAATAGACGCTCAGATTCCTGGCCTGATCGAATATTCGAGAACACAGTCGTCCAAAGTGTATTGAGCAACGTAAAATCGCAGAAAAGTAATTCGTCTGTTGAAGAACCTTTTTTGACTCCGAAATGAATAATAATGAATAAACATTTTGGTCATCCTTGGAATAAATTAATCATTTGTTTTTGAGCGAGGTAGATGCATTAGTTTAAATGAATTAGAAGGTATTACAAATGGTTGTTAATAATAATAAAAAAGTAATTTAAACATAAATTATTTTAATTTTTTTTTTTGCCTCTGCGTGTCAGTTAAACATAGCAACAATTAATATTATTTATCTACTGTACAAAACAGTATTTTATAATATCACAGCTTTATTTAATCATGAGCTTAAGAGTATATTTAAGTTATATTTTGTACTTAAGTTCTTACAAAGGCAACATTTTTGTACGTAAACATTTACAGATAATTCAACTAAATACTGGAAATACATCATGTAAGTAAAAAATATGTACTGTAGAAATTTTTATAATGTACCTGGTATGTATTTCTAAGCTATTGGAATAAAACAATAAAACCTATTAAAAATAGAAAAACTCACGCTCACACAAACAACAAGCTTCCTTCTATTAATTTTGTCTAAAATATTCACCACTTTCATGACAAAGTAGATTTACCAGACAGACTTTGTTTATCATCAGTTTTGTCATCAATCGTTTTAAAACTACTGTTCTTTACTTGCGAACAGTACACATCAAATCCTAGCGATATTGTATTGTCATATAACACTCTATATTTGGTAGGTAAAAAGAAAAAGTTGATCAATTGTGCAGGTGGCCAGATGTACCACTCTGCTCGATAGAGCATTACAAACTTGTCCTTGACTTCACTCCGAAAGTTCTCTAAAGGTTTCTCTTCAAAAAGAGCAAGACTTCCAAAAAACGTCAGAATCATTATTGGCGAGAATACAATTTGGTCCAGAATAAGTTTCTTGGTCACATTTCTCCAAGTTCTACCAACTATGAATCTGTCCAAAATTTTGTACCAGTGGTGACACAATACTCCCACTGAGGCCCCTGATGATGCCATGTGGGCAGTTCTTTTGTAGTCATACTTGTCACTTTCCTTTGTGTATAACTCATAATGTTGCTCAAGGAAATCACCGACACCAGACAAGGTAACTGATATTGTAACATTAGTATAAAATAAGTACTTGTCACTAAACGCCGTCCGGACAAAGCTTCGCACCTTTGAAGTCCCCGTTTTGTAAGTGTTGGATGCCAGCTTCCGCCAAGTGAAGGTCAAAGCTCGCATGTCAGCTCTGTGAAGGCAAAGTCTCTAATAAATTAAATTGATAATTTAAGCACATTTCATATAAGGAAGATGAGAATATTACCGTGATCTTGATTTATTTCAGAGAAGAACATACAAAACATTTTATTAAACTACAAAGCTACTTTCATTTCACAGTAATACACAAAAAGGAAACATAATAAACTTTATTGGTGAAGCAATTACAAAACAAAATCAATCATGGCTATCTTTGTCTTTATTCAAATGTTTACTATGTTTAATCCTCGAGGTATACACATCATATCCCAAAGATATTGCATTATCATACAGAATCCTATATTTAGTAGGCAAAAAATAAAAATTTATCAACTGTGCTGGTGGCCATACCACCCACTCTGCCTTATAGAGTATCCAGAACTTATTTGATACTTCTTCATTAAAATTTGTCCATGGATTCTCTTCAAAAACAGCTACAGTAGCAAAGAATGACATTATGACAACTGGGGTACAAATGAATTGGTCCAGCAGAAGCTTTTTTATGGCCATCCCAAGGGATCTGCCGATTATTACTCTATCAAGCATATTGTACCAGTGGTGGCAGATAATGCCAGCAGTGAACCCAGAAAATCCCATCTGAGTTGTGCGCATGGGGTCATACTTGTCTATATCTTTCTGTGACAATTCATAGGACTGCTCCAACATATCTCCCAACGATGAGATGCCTACAGAGAGCAATACATTGGTGTAAATCAGATTTTTACGATTAAAAGCATCTTCTTTTGCAGATTTATAACTTCTATAGGCTTTAGAGATAAACCGTCTAACCACCATCCTTCACCTAGAAGAAATGAGACTGGAGAATGTAGATAAATTATTTACAGCAGTCGTTTGATATAAGTATATCTAAACTTTTTAAACAGGACGTAACAATAAAATCGAAATTAAACATAACGAAAATGAGCGGGGTTCAACTCGTCAATATTTACTTTGGAAACATAAAAAGCCTATTGGCGATTTCAAAGTTTTGACCTTTCCCTAAAATACACTCTGTAGATAGATAGATAGATAGATAGAATATTCTTTATTGTACACAGAAATTACAGTAACAGAACCTAGATAAAAATATAGTACAAATGGCGGCCTTATTACTAAAAGCAATTTCTTCCAGGCAACCATAGACGGAGACATGAAAGAAATTAGAGACGGGTAGTCGGTGCAATACAGAAATAGTGAAATTAGAATTCAACGAAATTTATATAAACTTACTTAAACCACATACATAAATAATTAAATAAATAAATAATTAAGATATACATACATACATACATACTAATAAATAAATTATATATGGGAAGAGGAAATAATATAATATACCTACGTAATATTTACTGCATTATTTAATTATTGAAAGGTAGTATTCCTTCACTCTACACTTAAATATCGCAGACGAAGGAGACTGTCTTATTACTATTGGCAGTGCATTCCACAGTCGGACGGCTGTGGCTGAGAAGGAGTTACTGAAGAACTTCGTCGAGTGACTAGGTGTCTTCAGCAACAGATTCTGAGCTGACCGCAACGTACGACCGTGAGAATCATGCAGAAACAGAAAGCGTTGTTTAAGGTAGACAGGAGTGGTAGGATTGAACAGCACAGAGTAGAGAAGTGAAACAATGTGAGCGTTCCTGCGGTGGCGGATAGGGAGCCACTTGAGCTTAGTGCGATATTCGGATATGTGGTCATATTTTCGCAAACCGAATATGAACCGTATGGCGAAGTTCTGGAGGCGCTCAAGCTTATCTAATTGCTCTTGTGTAAGGTCAAGATAGCTAGCATCAGCATAATCGAGGATAGGGAGTAGTAGAGATTGTGCGAGCGCAATTTTGGTTGGAGTTGGCAGGAAGTTCCGTAACCTCCTCAAGGAGGCCGCTGAAGCGAACATTTTCCGGCTCACCTCGGCTAGCTGTGGCACCCAAGACAGGCACCTGTCGATCACAATCCCCAAGTTCTTCACCTTCTCACTAAATGGAATATGGACATTGTCAAGTTTGACATGAGGCAGTTGTTGCCAGTCGATCCTAGAGATCATTCTAGCACTCCCGATAATAATAATTTGAGTCTTACTTGGGTTGACTCTCAATCCATATGAATGGCTCCACTCCGATATACGGAAAAGGTCTGCATTCGTTTTTGATATTGCGGAGTGCAGGCCATCCAGAGGAGATTGAGTATAAATCTGGAGATCATCTGCGTAAAGGTGGTAGGAAGAACTAAGTTTCTGAGTGATACTGTTAATAAAGATAGCGAAGAGGAGAGGAGACAACACACCACCTTGAGGAACACCGGCAGTCGTATTACACCAACCAGAGTAGGAATGGTCAATGCGTATACGCTGTCGGCGCCCATGTAGATAACTACGAAACCAGTCAATAACCATCGGAGATATGTTAAGAGAACACAGCACGCCCAACAGGATATCAAAGTCGACCGTATTAAAGGCATTACTGAAATCCAACAACGTGAGAACCGTCAGCTGGCCATTCTCCATCCCAAGTCTGATGTCATCAGTGATGTTGATGAGTGCCGTAACTGTGCTATGCCCGGGACGGAAACCTGATTGGAGAGGATTAAGGAGGTGATTTTTGGTTAGGAAATTGGAAAGCTGTTGATGCACTAGACGTTCAAATACTTTTGACAGGAATGGGAGAATGGAAATTGGACGGTATTCGGAGAATGAAGAGGGATTGGGCTTCTTAGGCAGTGGAGTTACTTGGGCTTCCTTCCAAACGTTCGGAAAAATACCAGTGACAGCAGACTCGTTGAGGATTCCAGCGATAACGGGAACAATTACATCTACGATGGAAGTGATCATTTTCCGACTGATGGCGTCAGTGCCAACAGCGCTGGATGTGATAGATGCTATGCTCTTCTTAACATCACAATCTGAGAATTGACTAAAAGAAAATGCGGGGAAGGTAGGAGTTGGAAGCGTGGAAAGAAGTTTCAATGTGTTGGCTTTAGAAGTCCCATCTATTGAGGAAGCAGAAGAGAAAAAGAGATTAAGAGAGTTTATATCTAAATCTTTGGAGGGAATATCTTGTCGTGCTTTACCAACTCCTAAAGTTCTAAGAAATTTCCAGACTTTGGCTGGATCACCGTTCTCAACAGATTCGTGAATGTGGCGACGTTGTGCATCCCTACACACCTTGTTGCAGTGATTCCGAAGACTCAAAAAACGATTTTTGTTGTGATCAGTTGGCCGAGATTTGTACCTTGACTTGGCAACCGCTTTCTTGTGTATAGCTATTTTGATATCATCGGTGAGCCAAGGTGCTGGTAGGTGCTTGACTTTGATTGCTCTCATGGGTGCATGAATATCGTAAAGGTTAGTGAGAAGAGTGTTGAAAATGGCAATCTGTTCATCGACTGTATCTGCATTAGCTACCACAGACCAGTCAATATTCAGCGCGTCCTCCTTGAGTTGATCTAGGTCCATGCTACCAAAACTACGTTGCATAAGGATCCTCGGCTTAGCTTTGGGCGGACGCAGTTTATACGAAAGAAAAATCAGATCATGATACGAAAACGCATCAGCGGGAAATTGGCCGTGTGAAGCAACATTTTGGGGTGAGGCTACTAATATAACATCGAGAAGTGAAGGCGTGCAATTGGGAAAATGATGGGTCGTATCAAGGGGAAGAATTGAAATGTTGCTTGCCCGGAGAAGTGATTGGAAAGCACCGGAACGGTGGTCATTTTTTATCAGACAAGTATTGAAGTCGCCCATAATGATAGTGTGAGTATATGAAGCGGTGAAGTCTTCTAGGAGACGTTCAAAAGAAGAGAAAAAGGGGATTCGAAGTGACGGACAGTAGTAGACACCCAGTAGAACTTTACTGTGACTCAAGAGAACTTCCACAAATAGATGTTCTCCGGCATTAACGGGTGGGGGCTGAACTGAAGAGCTAATAATTGAAAAAGGAATGTGGGCTTTCAGGTAAATAGCCACACCACCGCCACCACTGCCAGTACGGTCATTTCGAATAAGATGAAAGCCAGGGAGGGAGTAGGACGTTGACGGGAGACAAGGCTTCAACCAGGACTCGGAGACAAGAATGGCGTGTAAATTCTTAGTGTCAAAAGTAGCTAGCATATCGGGGAAATGCGCAGGAATGCTTTGGGCATTAATGTGAACGACATTGAAATCTTTCTGTGAACCAGAAAATTGGGAATTGAGAGAATCGGCCAGAGATGGGATGCTATGAAAGCTACATTCGTTGCTATTCAATCCAGGAGACGAAGGAGAAGAAAAGGATAAATATTCGCTGACATCGCTAGCGGTGTCAGACATGGTAGGTAGATGAGAGTTTAAAATAAATATTTTATAATAAATAAATATATATATATATATATAAAATACGATATTACTATAAAGATACCTAGTATATAGGTAAGCACTCAAATTAGATGCCCGACCACCCGCCAGCTGTAAAACAAACAGTAAGTAAATAATAATATGCACAATCATTCCGTTGCCCAAGGAATTAAAACAAATTGAAAAAAACGGAACGCAAACAAAAAAAAAAAAAAAAAGCAAATGTCAATTAGACGTCACTCCTACGAGCCTAACGTTTACAAAATAAACAGTTTCGTGGGTTGGACAACGAAAAGTATTACGAAAAGTATTAAAAGTATGACGAACACTGATAGTCATATTGTAGTGCATGATTCACTGTAAAATTCACTTTTGAACCACCTTCTTTTTGGGTCGACTACTGCTGGGTTTCGCAAGTTTCGGCTGTTGTTTAGCGGGGGCCGGCACCGTAGTAGAAGTGCAATCAAGCGTTACAGCAAGTTTTTCCACCTCCGCCACTGAAACCACCCTATGCCGCGAGCCATCCGGCGCCAAGATGTGGATAGTGCCTTCTCGTGTCCAGCACTTAGTGACGCCAAAATGTTGCCGGGCTGCCATGAATGCCTCATGCCTGGGCCGAGTGAGGAACTCGGACAGCGTCGCTCCAGTGCCTTTGAGCTTAGTCTTGGCAAACCAGACTTTATCCTTAGCTTCGGTGGAAGCAAACTTTACCAAGACGGGCCTAGAGCGGCCTCCGCCAGGGCGCCCCATCCGCTGACACCGTCTCACATCCCCAGCACCCACATCAACCTGGAGAGGTGCAAGCACCCCACACACTGCTGAAGATATGTCTTCTTTATCCGCTTCCTGTAGTCCATGGATAAGTACCATCTTCCTGCGGCTCCGCATCTCAATGCAATCCATCTCTCGGGCCATTAAGTCCAGTTGTCGCTGCAGGGTGTTAAGAGACAGCACAACAAATGACTTGAAGATGGAGAATTCAGAGCCAAGATTGGGCCCTGCGGACGGTGAGGCAGTGCCAACACTCCCACTTAGCTGGCTTTGGAAGGCCTCCATTTGTGCGGAGAAGTGGGCTGAGAGCTCCGCAACCGACTGCTTGACTGCCTCCATAGTGAATTGTGATGTGATGTGATTTATGTTGCAATACAGCTGGCAGGTATTATAGTAAGTAACTAATCACTGTACATATACAAATTGCGATTTAAACTTGCAAAATCAATTAATTAAATCTAAGAACAAATTAATTGTTGTGTTTAGTTCAACTACCCGCAAACGAAAAGCGTGTAAGTCTGTACGTTACTTCAATACAGTAGTATCTGCTTGCAGGCAAGTTTTTAGTTTCTCGCTAGTTACGAATCTACGAAAAATTTAATAACCTGTACGTAATAAAGAGAATAGTGTAAAGAGGTTCGAAATTTCACTGGTGCCGGTGAGTCGCCCGTTAGCTCAGTTGGTAAGAGCGCTGGCACGTATAGCCAGAGGTCGCGGGTTCGAATCCCGGCATGGGTGGAATTTTTAGCCTATAAATAGGTTTTTAAAACCTGTACCTTTTACTTACTTACTGCACTTACGTATTTGAGGTAACAAGTTGAAATGACAAGAGCATAAGTGGAAAGTTATTGCACCGATTTCGCTATGGACATATTGTCATTTTAGAATTCGCTAAATAATTGAAAATAATTAAAAAAATTTACTACATACGAAAATTGTTCATAACCTAAAATTGCGCATTTAACAGCTGTAAAAACACAGACTACGTTTAATCAAAGGCCGTGAAATAGAGATGTGCCCAATGTTCACCGATGTTAAGAGGAAAATATCGAAATTTGGACAACGAATCAACGAACAAAACAATACACTTTTACTTCTCGATTTCTAGGACTCCGGAGAAAGAATTATAGTTTCGCTTTGTCCCTATTTTCCGTATCCATATCCATCCGTGTATTTTTGTCAGTCGTCCATTGTCCACACGACCGTCCGTTCCATCCGTCTATCTACGGCTTAACTCAGAGAGAGTACTAGAAATCTTCATTTTGGTACTAGATTATTCTAGTAAGGTTATGATTTTTATAAATCATAACCTTACTAATCATGACAGCGAAACAGTAAACTAAATTATAAAGCGAAAAAAATTTTTTTTGGTACTCCCAAATAAATGTTTTCTCTCTTTCTTTAAAAGTAGGTATTATACTTAAACGCGTAAATGTTACATTGGACGTCCTAGGCGGACATCCGGACATACTTCAACCAAATAGGGGATATATTATCAAAAGGTAAGATAAAAAGTTCCCGAAACTTTCGTGCGTGTATGCAAGGACTAATTAATGTTTATGAAGCGAATTCTTTCGCTTCATAAAGCAAAAGAATTCGCTTCATAAAAATCTTCACCAACATCTTTGTTGGGTATAGGACACACCTAAATACTAATACTTAAAAACTAATGAGAAAACAAGGTACTTACAAAGTCTGTCTTCGTCGACGCCTCTCGACTTGGCAGCCGGCGCCGTTCGGGTTGTGTGCACTATAAGGTCTAAAGATCCCTAGACTTCCCCGTCTATCCCTAGAGCTCTTTCCCCAGAAAGCTACCTACTTTCAGTGCACTTTCACGGCACCACGTTTTCACCAAATGAGAATATTTTGGGCGATCCGTCGCCCGACAACAAAAACACTGGGTTCCCTCCCTGAACTTATTTCGCACTTCACACGAAGATATAAGCCCGGAAATGTAATTGCCACACAATTTTGGGAAATCACACGTTTAACAAGCAAAAAACAAGAGGTCAATTATACTATTTTTAGCCTCTAAATAGGTTTTTTAAAAGAGGTCAATTTTTTAGCTCATCTGACAGATGTCAAGTATGTTCAATTCAATGTTCACCCATCAATGCTCATCATGGGTGCGTTCAAAAATCAAACTTCTATTTTAAACAATCTTCATTCGCTTCATCTATCAGGTTCGTGGCAAGTAGCAGATTTTTATATCTGCCTACAACTTCGCGATACAAGCGTGAGTTTGTGGTATGCTGTTAGAGCGCAACTTTCATCTCCCGACTATGTTATTTATAGAAAGTAAAAAAGCATGCACATACCTATAACGTATGGTATTTCTTAATTATTCGCGATACTCATACGTAGTTATATATTAAAGGGGTCCGTACTCGCCACTTCAGTCTACCCGTGGCCACTGCAACTGCAACGCTGCCGAAACGTCGGGAATTAAGGTAATTACGTTTTACCTGATAAATTGAATCAGTTTAATGTAGAACTATCTATAACGAATTGAAGTGAAAAACTATCTACGCCATTCAGGCTTTCCGAAAAATATATAAGCCTAAGTTCTCATTGACGAACTGATGCATCTGTTTTGGCAGGCGCTGTTTATTTCACTAACAATGTTACAGGCGGTAAAATGAGAAAACAACGGAACATTACATATGTAACAATAATGAAATACAAAACTAAAACTACTATAAGCAAACAAATTACATAAAACTAGAACATTACATTATGAACAACCATTATTTAAATAATGTAAAATATTGAGGCAAAATCATGTCCCATTCTTGACTTCTGCAATACCAATTAGTATAAAATTTGACAGCTAGACATAAGGAAATGTCAGACGTTAGGAATTTGCAGCATGTATTCATTTACTCCATTCCATTGATCTCATCTTAGATATGCAAAGTTAATAAGCTTAACCTGTCTAATTTTCACCCTTCCAATAAACCAAAACAGTAAAATGATAACGTCGAAACCGGTTTTGGTCGCGGCATCCTTTTTTTTTTGTTACCCAGGAGAAACCCCAATTACGGGTACCACCGGCTCGGGGGAGCACGGTGGTTATGTCCGACTCCCCGCCCTGAAAAGGGCGGTATACCGACTAAAACTCCTGGGGTGTTCCTCCGCACCGCAAAGGACGGGACCACGGGGACGCTTACGCACACTACCGCGACCCCGTCTGCGGGCGCCCTTTCGGGCACTCCTTCGGCGGCGCCTCCTGCCCCGTCGGTACTCTACGACGGGGCTATAAAACGCCGCATCTCCTCGTTGGAGCGCATAGGGGCCAAGTGCGTAAGAACTTGGCTCCCACACGCCCCAACGCGCCGCCCCCTCCATCCCATCGTTGTGTGGTCCAATGGGATTAGAGGAGGGCGGCGCATCGCTGCGAGGCCCGTCGCGTCGCCCACCAGCGCTTCTCTGAAAGCAGAGAAGGCGGAGAGTGACCGCGCGGGCCCCCTCTGTGCTAGAAGGCACCCTCGGAACACGCAAGGGCGCCCTCCAGCCCGCCGTGATGGAGGCCACTCTGGTCCGACAGGTACGAGGCGCGCGCGCTTTCGCGCAGCGGCGCCCCCCCCAGTTGGTCCTTCAATCGGTTGGTCGCCTGGGTCCCGCGCCACAAAGTGAAACAGGGCCCACGCGACCCCTCCCGCAGTGATGGAGGCAGAGGGCCCCTCAACCCTCCGCCCACGGCCGCTCTGGACCGACTGGTACGAGGCGCGCGCGCTTCCGCGCAGCGGCGCCCCCCCCAGTCGGTTCTTCAGTCGGTTGGTCGCCTGGGTCCCGCTCCACAAAGTGAAGCAGGGCCCACGCGACCCCTCCCGCCAGATTATTCGCCGTTAGCCAGTAAGATCCGATAACAACTTACTGACTAACGCTCAGGGTGCACCGACCCCACTTGCCCCTCCATCTGGTTCATAGAATCAGATGGAACGGAAAGCGGAGGGGTACACGTGAAGGTTATCTGGCATCGCACCCCTTGGTCGCGGCACCTTTTTTTTTTTCACCCAGGAGAAACCCCAATTACGGGTACCACCGGCTCGGGGGAGCACAGTGGTTATGTCGGACTCCCCGCCTTGAAAAGGGCGGTATACCGACTAAAACTCCTGGGGTGTTCCTCCACACCGCAAAGGACGGGGCCACGGGGACGCTTACGCACACTTCCGCGACCCCGTCTGCGGGCGCCCTTTCGGGCACTCCTTCGGCGGCGCCCCTGCCCCATCGCATCGGACCGAACGACGGAGCGAGGGAACGCCGCATCTCTTCGTTGGAGCGCATAGTGGCCAAGTGCGAACCCCTTGGCCACCACACGCCCCAACGCGCCGCCCCCTCCATCCCATTGTTGTGTGGTCCAATGGGATTAGAGGAGGGCGGCGCACCTCCTCGTTGAGGCGCATGGGGGCCAATGTCCTGTTGGCCCCCACACGCCCCACACGCGAGGCCCGTCACGTCGCCCACCAGCACTTCTCTGAAAGCAGAGAAGGCGGTGAGCGACCGCGCGGGCCCCCTCCGTGCCAGAAGGCACCTTCGGAACACGCAAGGGCGCCTTCCGGCCCGCCGTGATGGAGGCGGAGGGTCCCCCGACCCTCCACGTCCCGGCAGCCACTCTGGTCCGACTGGTACGAGGCGCGCGCGCTTCCGCAGAGCGGCGCCCCCCCCAGTCGGTCCTTCAATCGGTTGGTCGCCTGGGTCCCGCTCCACAAAGTGAAACAGGGCCCACGCGACCCCTCCCGCCAGATTATTCGCCGTTAGCCAGTAAGATCTGACAAGAAGAAGTTACTGACTAACGCTCAGGGTGCACCGACCCCACCACTTGCCCCTCCATCTGGTTCATGGAATCAGATGGAACGGAAAGCGGAGGGGTACACGTGAAGGTTATCTGGCATCGCACCCCTTGGTCGCGGCACCTATCCCAAGTTACTAACACTGCTATAACTTAAAAAACCTATTTAGAGGCTAAAAATTTCACCCATGTCGGGATTCGAACCCGCAACCTCTGGCTATCCGTGCCAGCGCTCTACCAATTGTGCTATAACTTTTCTAATTTAAGTTTGATTTTAGTTCTGTAAAAAACTTTATTATCTTGAATAAATGTGCACCAAAATTAACAAATAAAACCTAAAAACTACGAAACACTTACCAAAAAGCAATAAGATATAGTTGTTTATAAAAATTTTAGGAAATTTCTGAAAAAATATTTTCGTAAATTCCTCATTTGTAAATATCTAATAATAATGTCTTGCAAAAATAGTAATATAAACATACTAGAACTGTTTACACTCGTTTTCTTAACCTTTTACACGAATCGAATCCCAATCTATTTTCCCCGGATAACTCGAGGAAAATTGGGCATCTTCTGACATTTCGCTGTCTACATTTTTTTTCTAATCTACTAGTGTTTTTTGTATCAACAGAATCGTCGATTAATGCCTAATCCAACGACATATAACTAATCTGTAAAGGTCGGTTCAACGACGCCTCCACAAGTTGGGCTTGGAACCGCGTGGAAAAAAGCCTGGAAAGTGCCTGTAAGCACTTGTGCAAGTCAACCAAAGATGCGCTAGATAGTGCCTACAGGCACTATATTAGTAAGGCCTGCCACTGTCTTACAATCCTCTACCAACCCGGACTTGGCCCCTGTGGTGGAGTATGGCCTAACCTTCCTGCGATGCAGGAAGACACCCGTGCCCCAGCAGTGGGGACATACTGAGAGAAGGCTTGTTACCTATAGTGGGACGTTTATTGGGCGAATAACTTTTACTTCCTTTAAGCTAAAAACTAGATGTTATCATAAAGTTATGGTGTGGGCATTGTCTACGCTTCAGAATGTGCTGTATATTTCTTTTTTAAATAAAAATATAACTTGTTAACAAGCAAATAAAAATAAGTGTAATAATAACAAAAAATATTTGCTTTAATGCATAAAAGACAGAATACAGACAACTACATAATGATAAACAGTAACAATTGTCGATGAACACACTTCACAGAGGTTCTATATTACATGTAGAACCTGGCACATGGATTACATGGAGAGCGCTGGCACGTTTAGCCAGAGGTCACGGGTTCGAGTCCCAGCATGGGTGGAACTTTTAGCCTCTAAATAGGTTTTTAAAATCGTCCTTAGCACGGGTTAGTGCATTAAAAAGAATATAATTTCCTCACGATGTTTTCCTTCACAGTTAACGAGTGGTATTGCTACGACGACCAATGTACATAATTTTGAAAACAAAGGTATTGGTACCTGCCCGCACTCGGAATCGGGAACCGCGGTATTGCTACTATAACCTAAGCAATGTACGTAATTAAAAAAGTCATTGGTCAAATGAGGGCCCAGCGTTCTACCACTCCGCTACGAAGCGTAAACAATGCCCACACCATAACTATATGTTAACACCTACATAATTTGTTGTTACCATGTTTTAGCAAAGACACTTTTATTGGTGGAATAATAATAATAACATCGATATTTTCCAATAATGCCCATCCCTAACAAAACGTCAAAGTTGTCAAACTTTCTAACCAGACACAACCGTAAAATCCTGTGGAAAATCCTCAAATCAAAAGAAAATAGGTAGGTACCTAGTTCAGAGTGCTTAGTGCGAGTTTGACAGATCCAATCGAATAACTTTACTACCGCGTTAATCGAGCATTGAGTAGTGAGTATGAGTAAGTTAACCGTTCGAACTGGCAAAACGCTGTCACAGTACAACTCGCACTCGCGTTTATTCGTGTTTTGGCTGGTAAACGTGTTCACTTCTCAACGTGAACCATTACAACTCGCACTCAGCAATTTTAATTTCCATACTTGTCGCTAGGTGGCGCTTCCTCGATGCCATAGAAATATGAGTTTACGTTAACGCGATCGAGTAGTTAAAAAACTCGCACTAAGCACTCAGTAGTGAGTATGAGTAAGTTAACCGTTCGAACTGGCTAAACGCTGTCACAGTACAACTCGCACTCGCGTTTATTCGCGTTTGGCTGGTAAACGTGTTCACTTCTCAACGTAAACCATTACAACTCGCACTCAGCAATTTTAATTTCCATACTTGTCGCTAGGTGGCGCTTCCTCGATGCCATAGAAATATGAGTTTACGTTAACGCGATCGAGTAGTTAAAAAACTCGCACTTAGCACTCAGACGAAGACGATTACGCGAGACGCGCGAGCTTGTTTGCTCCCTGCAGTTTTACTATTTAGCTTCTTGACAAAAGCAAAAAAGATATTTAAAAAAATTTTGTGTAAAGTATTAAAAATTATCAAAATAAAATGTACCTACATTTAAAAATTTTACAATATAAAAACGATTATGTCAATTATATAATTCAATCACAAGTCATCATTCTGGTGCCAAAAAAGGTCATGGATGTCATCCAACAGCCGGCTCAACCTGGAAATTCCGATTATAATTGATTTGTATATTGCCAAAACAATACGTATCCCTTAAGTTAATTTTACAATAGACACAAAAAACGTATTATTAAATTATTTTACTCTTTTTACAGGCAAAATCAGTGTATTTATGATCTCCTTAGTATAACGTCTTACTTGTATTGTTATTTTTTTATTACTTTGTAACTTTAAAGCTAAACTATTTATCTTTTTTATCATTGTTAACTAATGTTATTAGGGAGATTTTTTTTTACATCTCCACCCACCATTTTTTTCGGTTGACCCGCAGGTTGACCACGTCTTCTGCCAGGCCCGGACGGCGAGGAAACTATTGTGCCCCATACCATACCCCGATTTAAAAAAAAATCTCTTATAACAAGTTCCTCAACAAGACACGTTTGTCGGGAGAGATAGCGGCTAAGCTTGTATTCATAAAATGAAACTTACCCATAGTTAATTTTGATTATTAAAACTATATTTTTGACTGCTATGTTCAAAATAATTACAGTGGAAATTGATTTGATACTTAAAGTGACATCGGCTAAGCCTATATTTATAACATATAACTTGCCAACAGTTTGTTGTGATTATTACACTTCAATGTTCTATTGTTATGTTAAAAAAAAATAAAAGTGAAAGTTGATTTGCAAACCAATTTGTTATTTGTTCTTCTCTTCCTCTTTAACATCCTCTTCCTCATCCTCATCCTATTCCTCAAAATTAATTTAAAAAAATTCCTGTACCTCATCCTCTTCCTCATAACAAGTTCCTCGACAACCCTACTGCGAACGCGAATCGCACTTTGGTCGAAGTAAAGATGACCATAATGTACAGTGAAGAAGGGTTACCTCAAGTCCTTAGTAGGACAGGTCCACCCAGAGTAAAAAATAAAGTACCTTACAAATTATGGCACGGGTAAAAGCCAAATGTGTCCCTTTTAAGGATAATTGAAAGCAGCATAATATGCTATCATTATCCTATTTAAGGATAATTGGACGAGGACGCCCGAGACGGACGCACGAGAAAGCCTACAAAGGCAGACTCGTTGGATACGAAAACGATGATGGTTATTGCATATGGGCAGTGTTAGAAAATAATTAATACCGTCTCATCCGGTCACGTGATGTGATATTTGATGAAAAATCGCTCTACAGAATATAGAACGAAGCCGCTGAACCCTATAAATTTATTCACACGACACCAAAGAAAACGAAATCAAAATAAGAGTGTCTCAAAAAAGTCGTCAGCAAATTGTCACTGATTACGGACAACCAGAACCAAATGACGAAATAAGGGCAAACGAAGAAACGTGCGTCTCGAGATCGTTTGAATTTGGGGAGGAAGGTATGATCGAAGAGCAAATGTTTGGAAGCTAAACCGAAGCCTATATGGCTTGAAACAAGCGCCAAGGTGTTGGCGGAACTCTTGTTTTCAAGAAATACTTTTAGGTATGGGCTTCGATCAGTCCGAAGTTGACCGTTGCTTTTATAAAAAACGAGTAAATAACAAAAAGCTACTTATTACGTTATATGTCAACGAAGAACTAGTAGCAGCTACCAATAACGACGATGCTAATAGGTTTCTGCACGGCCTAAAGATAAGATTGAGCATTACTATGAAACCTGCATCTCACTATTTAGTTCTACAGATAGATAAAGAAGAGGATGGCCCTATTCTTTTAATCAAGAGGCGTATGCAAAGAAAATTCTAGAACGTTTCGGGATGGCTGACTGCAACCCTATTGATATACCTATAGAAAAGGAGCCCACAGGCTTAGAGAAATGTCAAGAGAGGAAAGAAGTTAGTAACTTTCCATATCGTGAAGCTGTCGGGGCCCTCGCATATTTAATGGTCGGAACTCGTCCGGACATAGCATATGCTGAAGGAGTCGTGTCTCGAAAACTGGAATCGCCTACCTACGAAGATTGGCTTCGCGTAAAACGAATCTTTCGCTGCATTAAGGGAACATACTCACTTGGTATAAAATATAAAGCGCCGCACATACCCGGCGTACTAGAAGGATTCAGTGACGCAGATCACGGTTGAGATCAAGAAACGCGACGATCTACTACTGGTGTTGTGTGTCGTTATTCTGGAGGAATACTTTCGTGGCTGAGCCAAAGACAAGAGCCAGTTGCTATTTCGACGACAGAAGCAGTCAGTGAAGCTGGTAGAACACTAGTTCCGCTGATATGGATTTTAAAAGACCAAAGTTAAGTGTGGATAATTAAGCTGCGGTGAAACTCACTCACAACCTCGAATTTCATAAAAGAGCGAAGCACATTCGCATAAGACATTTTTGTCTAAGGGAATTGGGATTGATTGAAGTTCGAAGAATTGGAACAACTGACCGAGTGGCAGAAATGCTCACTAAAGCACTGCCACGGCCGACTTTTTGGTCCCGTCTTTCCTTGGCATTGACGAAGAGTGGATGATGAAGATGACAGATTCGAATAAGAGAAAGTGTTAGAGTTTATGAACACTTTGGTAGTAATTCAAAAAGCAACTGTCTTCGTATGACACTTGTCCCTTCTGTTTTGTGCTTTGAAATCGTAGATAGAGTAGAACTCCCTCTACGTTTGAAATACATTTTCGGTCGCCAATATTTTTCCGTTTTATTTCCAATTAATACACGGTTCTAAACCAGCTGCAGCCAACCAACTGTGCTACCATCTGCTCCAATATTTTTCTCTTGGCTGCCGGTAGCAAAACTATAAAGTGATTTGAAGAACCGGTTTTCGTATATGTGTTCATCACTATATCAATCGAAAAAGGAGGAAAAAACGGTGAAAACGACCAATAATCTGTGAATCAAACAAGTATTTCATGTAGGAGTGGGTCGTTGTCCGATATTTCGACGACGAAACGCAACCGTTTTTTCTGGAACGAAAACAGGTCCTCGAAACGGTCCTCGTTCGCAACTGGTTTCATTGTATGCGAACGAGCAAGTCGCAGAGGACGGTCAAACGAGTGCGAACGAGACGAAATCACGAAACATCGGAAAAAATAAGTTGTTTTACACGATATTCGACTGTATACTCATAGACATAAAGATTACTTTATTGTATCACAGACCAAAACGAACGGAACGAGCAAGGAGCCGACGACGACGTCGCAATGATCTCATTACGTTCTAGGCTCTATTAATATAGCACTAAAGGACATATCCGCGTCAAATAATCTAAGGACTGGTCTCGCGACGAACGAACGCTGGCACTGCTTTAGTCTCTGGCACTGCTTTATAATGAAACGTAAAACGGTCCTATCGTCGCGGAACACAAAACGGTCTTATAAAACGGTTCGTCTTTGCAACGATCACTCCTAATTTCATGCACAGTGGTGCCACAAACTAGACAGAGTGGTGCACAGCACAGTGAGATCACAGCACAGATTAGATTTCGTGTTCGAGGTGTTAGAGTTTATTTGTTGAAAATTCATTTCATGTACTAAAATACAATAATCGAAGACCATACATAACCATGGCCGGTAAGAAGACTATTGTTACTATAATTTCAACTAATTTGTGACCTTTTACCTGTAACTGTGTCCACGCGACATTCTGACCGGCGTTTGATCCACTTTACTGAAAGGAAGCGTTAATCTTCTCTGAATGAGCTCAAAGAGATTCAGGGACTTATGACCAATCTTTACTCACATTTAGGCACTTTCTTTTGTAGATAAACTAGTGCTCGACAGAGCAGCTATGAAAGACAGGTCCACCTCGCATCTCCGGGTGTTTGTTGGCGGCTTGCAAGAGGGTGCTGACATAGACGAGTTGTATCAACACTTCTCGCCTTACGGAGAGGTTCAGGGAATTGTTGTGAACAGAGGCTTTGGCTTTGTACAGTTTGCGGAGGAAGCCCAAGCACAGAAGGCCATAAACAGTGCCAGCGGCAGTGTGTTCCAGGGAAAATCCCTTACCATTAGAACATGCCAAAACAACACTGACAAAAGGTAATATTTTTGAGTTAATATTATGGATTAGTCTAATAGAGGAATTAGGACTGGTCTAACATTGTTATGCTGCAACACAAATGAGTCTAGACATTATGGTGAAGATAAGCAAACTTCATGATAAAGTGAAGTGAACTCAAATTGAGGCATTTGTTCGGCTTCAACGCGGTTGATACTGATATTTAACAACCTCTGTGGGGCAGCGGTAGCTCATCTGCCTACCATTCGAGAGGTCCCGGGTTCGATCCCCAGCTGGGGACAAAAAAATCCCCCAGGTTTTGGACGTTTACATGTTTGTGATGTCGCTGTTTCTGGTACCCACGACACAGGGTATCATGGTGTGGGGCCAAAACCAATGTATGTGCCAGTATTTAAAATGTAAAGGTCATAATGTAAATTAAATATTAATTTCAATAGTTAGACAAGTGCCAAGCACAAGCAAAGTTTGGTTTGAATTTTAAAGCAATCAGAGCTATTTCTCGGAGTTTTGGAGATCTTAGTCTTTTTAGGCCATTGGTTTATAAATTACAGTTGACAATGTTGTCGAAAAGCAAATAATAGATATATACCTGAGGGAATTTGTCTGGAAGATGATATGATAAGTTTAAAGTTAGTTTCAGTGTAGGTTTTATTTCCATTACAATGATTATCCAAAGGAAAGTTTCAAATAATACTTTTAGCACCTATCTTAACTGTACTGGTGTACTGCAATGATTTTTTTAGGTAATATTTTAGTCATTTTAAAAATTATACTAGCAAACTTACATTGGTCATCATCATGAATGATTAAATGAATTTTATACTTTTTTTTTGTGATTAATTTAATTTTCTTTCATTTGATGAAAAAAAATTAATTTAATAAATAACAAAATAAGTTTTTCTGCAAACTTAATATTCTGCAATGTCATGAATTTTGTGTAAAAAAATATCAATTAGTAATTATTTCTTTCTATGATGACCAAACAGACAACCAGAAGCCGACCAACATTCACAACTACCACCTGCCGTGGCTCTCACAGACAACCTGCCCATTGTAATAGAAGACCAGGAGGAGCCCTATGATAGCTATGGCAACTTCATCGGGGATCAGGGTGAGATATACTCAATTTATATATGTCACATACACAACTAATCTCACAGCTATAAGAGACCTAGGTTTGCCACTTACTATGATCGCCACTTACCACTTTCTTTACCTTATTATTATTAAAATTCTTTATTGTATTAAATTTTTCCACATAGGCTAAGTTTAAGCTTAGTAGCAATAACCTCACCTATGTCCAACTTTAGCGAACATATACACACATACTCTCTCTTCTCTATTGCATTATGTTTAATCCAGCAACTCCTTCCTATCTGAAAGAGCGCTTTGAGTTCTTTCCTAGGTCCAACGGCTTGGGCTAGGCGTTGATGAGTGAGTCAGTCAGTCAGGACTTTGAATTTTATTTATATAGAAAAAGTGTTCTCTATCTATTTCTATCTAAATGTTCCTTTGCATATAATGAACTTTGGTATATATATATTTGGTATTTTGGTAAATATAGATTTATAATAAATTATATAAGATACACCCCGTGACAAATATAATCTGCCGAATCGAAACATTATTTCTAAGGTCGGCGGACTGAAGAACAAAAAACACAACATCACAACGCCTATTTTTAGAAAGAAAGAAAACATTTATTTCATTGCCACAAATGCACACACATTTTTCATTGAAGTATTTCCATCACCAGTTATTAAATCTATTAAAAATAGTCCACGAAAGAATATAGTCAATCTCTCATTCCATCAGGCTACGGAGGTGATGAAGGGGACTACGACAACTATCAGCAGCCACCGCCGCGTGGAGGCCCCCGCGGCAGGGGGCCCCGGGGCCCACCGCGCGGTCGGGGGCCCCGCGGCAGACCCGGCCCGGGGCCACCTGGCTTCAGGGAGCGTTCGCCCATTGGCGGCAGAGGTATGTTTACTTGATCATTGACAACGTCTGGATTGACTTACATGCCCTAACCTAAACACGATCAGTTTTTCGACAAAATCGCATTTAGGTGGATCTCGTGTATAGTTTACGAAAGTTTTATTAACTTAAAGCCTTCTGCCGTAAACAAATTTATGAATATAGTAGTTATTTTGGGCATGGTGCGATCTCACAGATGATTTTAATTAGCACTGTTTGTATTGAAAAACAGTAAAAGTAACAACATAGAAATAAAATGCAAAATTTCATGCATGTATTTCTGTATTACGCGAAGAAGACATATTTACTCGTTTTTTGGTCTGGGACAGGTAAATATAATATGGTGTCCCCAGTGTAGTTGGGGTTGCCGGTGCGGGTTATAAATAGGTTTAAGTTTCTGGGACACATTCTTACACTGACGGATAATGACGACCATACAATTCGTAGATTATTACGACAATTCAATGTACATTGAGGAGCCGAGTCTTCCTACTTATTAATCTGTAGGTTTGTCGACTTTGTAATGTATATCGAATTGTCGGAACAGCTGATATCTGAGTCATTTCCTTTTTTAAGTACAATAATATGTTTTGTATCTATCTATGTCAATGGTTCTTAACCTTCTAGACGATAGAAATTTGCTAATATGGCCCCTCATGAGAGGGATCATTTTATCAAATTTTTGTCTTGTCTACGCCTAGCTGGCTTATTGGTAATTCGCGGACCACTTGGAACGTTTCCAGTTAAAAACCACTGATCTATATTGTAATCTGGAACTGCGTGTTCTGAAATTAAATATAATAAAACATCATTATGCTTAAGTTAAACGATCACGAAAGTTAAGCAACATAGGGCGAGTTCCGTGCTTTGCAAGGCACGACAAGCGTTAGTGCCGGCTGCCGTCGATAGATAGCGGTCGTTAAGCCAAGTCAGAGGTCTTAGGACAGCTGAAAAACATCTGACAGTAAGACCAGCCACTAGTCTTTCAAGCCTCCACTAATCCGGGCTTGGCCCCGTGAGGGAGGGAGTATGGCATATACCTTCCTCAGGGAAGAAACCCGTGCCCCTCGTTGGGGACATAATGGTTGGAGGATGATGATAATTATGTTTATGTTACCTAGGCGGTGATTGGCCTGACCGAGGCGCCTACGATCGATATCCGAAGCCGCTGCCTGACTATCCCAGGGCATTGCCGGTCACCGAGAGAAACGACTGCGAGATCATCGTCGTGTCAAGAACACTCACGTAAGTTTTTAGCAAACATACGACTTTCAAGTCTCGCTTGTTACACGTCGAGCCCAAAAGGAGGGTAATTGTTTGGGTTACGTGTTGTATGTATGTATGTATGTATGTATGTATGTATGTATGTATGTATGTATGTATGTATGTATGTATGTATGTATGTATGTATGTATGTATGTATGTATGTATGTATGTATGTATGTATGTATGTATGTATGTATGTATGTATGTATGTATGTATGTATGTATGTATGTATGTATGTATGTATGTATGTATGTATGTATGTATGTATGTATGTATGTATGTATGTATGTATGTATGTATGTATGTATGTCTAATTATCTGTGCCCTCATAATTCCCTGAACCAATGATCAGATTTCGAAAAAAAGGTCTCAATCTATTCGTCGTGTACTTCGTAATTTCAGGTATTTTTTTACCTGTATAATTCATCACATTATTCTCTCTTCTCAAATCATATTAAAAACCTACTTAGAGGCTAAAAATTCCACCCATGCCGGCATTTGAACCCGCGACCTCTGGCTATCCGTGCCAACGCTCTTTCCAACTGAGCTAATGAGCGACACACCGGCATCAGTGAATTTCGTAGGTTTTTAAATTGTCCTTAGCACGAGTTAGTACATTAAAAAATAATATAATCATGTGGGTACAGCAATGTCATTCCGATGTAAAACCTAACTGCAAAGTAGGTACTCGGGGCTGCAAGTGATGCAAATTACTTCAGCCAGATGTCGCTGCCTGTACGTAATACGGAGAATATTGTAAAGAGGTTCGAAATTTCACTGATGCCGGTGAGTCGCCCATTAGCTCAGTTGAAAAGAGCGCTGGCACGGATAGCCAGAGGTCGCGGGTTCAAATCCCGGCATGGGTGGAATTTTTAGCCTCTAAGTAGGTTTTTAAATTGTCCTTAGCACGAATTAGTGCATTAAAAAATAATAAAATCATATTAAATTATTTGTAATATTACTGTTGTCTTAAAATGAGTTTCAGTATATGCGTTGGGCCTGTTTCGAATTGAGAAGTAAATATTTAACTGTTGTGCTGTCTCTTGGAATTTCCCACAAAAGAGCGAGACAGAACGTTACTCAAGTATTTACGTAGTGAAATTCTGAATTCAGAAGCCGCCCCTTCGTAATTCTCTGAGCTTATTGTGTTTTCTGTATTCAATGGTTTCCTATCAACAATGCATTCATTGTTTCAATTCGATTTTTCTTTACAGAGAGTACGCCGAATACATAGAAGGTCGTCTTAAGCGACTCGGCATCGTGGTAGACCTTCTGTACCCAATGGAGGACGTCCCCATAGGCAAGGTTTGTCTGCATTCTAATATTAGTTTGCAATTTTTGTTATTTTGTTTAACTACATATTTGTGAAAACCTATTTAGAGGCTAAAAATTACACCCATGGCGGGATTCGAACCCGCGACCTCTGGCTATCCGTGCCAGCGCTCTTTCCAGTTGGAAAGAGCGCTCAGTTGAGCTAATGGGCGACTCACCGGCATCAGTGAAATTTCGAACCTCTTTACAATATTCTCTGTATTACGTACAGGTGTACATATTTGTGTTTCATTTTTTCATTCAGATACATTTATAACTCTTTATTTCATACTCACATTCGTATCACATTTAGATGTTAGTAGTATATCGGCGGATTTATCGCTAAAAGCAATGTCTGCTAGACTATCTTAGGCTCCGTAGGCAGCTTATGTTCTTGAACATATTCATATTAAGACACATATTAAGGCTGCTGTTACTTTACTCATGCTGTCTCGCGCGCACAATCTTTTATATTTTGTGATTTCAAAAAAATTTGAGTACTTTTAATAAATGTGTTCCAAGGATTTGATAGGTTATTGAATGACACATAATTAAAATATAATTTTGGTTTCTTATAAATAAAACGTGTTTCCAAAATTATTAAATTTATCAATTACTAGATCAGTCAAATTAAACAAAGTCATTGGTACATGCCCGCACTCGGGATCGAACCTGGGGCTCTCGCTTGCCAGTCTATGGTTCTACCCACTGAGCTACCACCGCTTAAGTTACGTACATTTGCGAATTTGTAGTCGCAATACCTCACGCTAACCGTGAAGGAAAACATCGTGAGGAAACCCGCGGTTTGGTTGGCTCCGCACGTATTGACTAGTCTTTCCTGTGGGCTAGGCCGACTATGCTGTCAGGATGGTATAGGTGCTGGGCAAGCCTACACCATCTATAAAACCATGTCCCAGGCACTACAGCGTCAGAGTGGTCCCATCACCCATCCAGTGTGAGTGAAGATACCACTGGACGCTGTATAAATCATCTCATTAATTAGATGCAAAAAGGCCAATATTAGATCAGTCAATAACTAGATAACCCATTACGTCCATTCCAAATCCAAAAAAGCACTACCTGGAAAAGTCGAACTAAATTCGGATGACACGAATGCGGAAGAGAGCCCGCGTCTCTAGTCATTGAATGACTCAAATGGTAGTTATTATCTGATTTCGAAGACAGAACTTGTATTTACCAATTACGCATGCAGGTAGAATTTATACGTCTACTTCGGACCGTAATTTTTTGGAGTGCGTGTATTGTCTATCTGATTAAAGTGCACGCATGTAACACTGTTAATCAAAGAAAGTTACTGGGCAATAATTTTCCTTTCGCTCACACAATTTTTGCACCCCATATTGTGTGAGCTAGAGGCAAATAGTTATTCAGCTCCTTTCTTTAATAAAAGTGTTTGCCATATCATACTTTCTTCTGTACTTTTTAAATCTTACTTTTATTGAAAATGTAATTACACGAGTTAATTCTTGAATTTTGTCGCCGCAGCATCCTCTTCGTTTTTTTCATTATCGTCATAATCGGCCGGTGTCAGTCCAATGCCTCTCACAAACAATCGGCTCTTCCCTTCCAGTCACAGCGCTTTGTGAATATCGTCACACCACTTGACCGCAGGGTGTCCTACGCTACATTTGCCGATTCACGGTTTTTTTTATTCATCCCTAATGTTTGGTAGTATGGCTGTAACTTACCGTTTTGTTTTACTTACAGGTGTTGGGCAACATTGCATCACGAGGCTGTCTCTACGCCATACTAGTCATGCCGCAGAACCAGGAGAATAGGTCCATGACCTTGACCATGTTACATGGATTGCCACAAGGTGAGGAACTTGTTTTGTTTACTGGATTTTTTTGGTTTTTTAGAACTCTGTAATCAACGAGGAATCCTTATATTTTTGCCATCGCTGTATGTTTGTCTGACCATTGAATTATGGTCTGACCGCGGCCTAGCTCAGAATCAGTGGATATTCGAAAGCTGAAAATTTGATATAAATTTACTTATTATTGACGCTTAATTACAAATTGGATAAACAAAAACTTAGATGTAGGGGGCATAATACCTGAATTAGAAATAAATCTAGTCTATGCCATGTCAAAGTGAGGGAGGGGTATTGGGCAATTGACCATTCAAACTTGTGAGTTTGGTTTATGTATTGGCGGTTGTTATTTAATCTAAATTAAAAAGTCTAAAAACTTTTCATGTTCATTATAAGCAGCAAAATGGATCGTCATAAAAAAACGACATGTGTGATAGTTTTCTACATGCTATACTATTTTTTTTAAACTGGTTTTCCCTGTTTAAAAAAAAATGTTAAAAAAATCCCTGTACCTTGTACCTTCTCAAATTAACACTCTATATAACCTGTGGGCAGGCAACTGTATAGGCACATTTTTTGCATGTTTTAAAGAGAAACGGTTCTATGTAAACTTTTCGCTTAATATTTCACATAATTATGAGTAACATTACAATTTCAATTTCTTGACCTAGAGAACACTTTATTGTACATAAAAATGGAAATTACACAGATATTTCTTAACCTAAGTTCAGACGGCGGCCTTATCACTAAAAGTAATCTCTTCCAGACAACCTTTGGATGAGCTGGACTAATATATTCGTTATCAACCCTTGTATGTCCCCACTGCTGGGGCACGGGTCTCTTCCTGCATCGCAGGAAGGTTAGGCCATACTAATATAATAGATTGTATTATTATTGATTGATTGTATTTCAGAACAGTCTATTCACATTCACGGGATATAGGACACCTACTTTTAAGTAATTTATATCTAAACAATTTTTAGTTCACGCTTTCCATTCGCAACTCTTCCCCAGAGCATCGCAACATGCCGCTGGAAGACGCCTTGCAGCTACTGTCGCGCAACTTCCAGGAAGTGAAGCGAGGCGGGCCGAGCGGTCGAGAGGCTCTCTACGCCCTACTGGGCCAGTTAGCAGACGGACGGACCCTCACCGTGATGCAGTACAATAAAGTCATCGAGTATCTGCAGGTGAGAGTTACTTCCAGAAAGTGAAGCGCGGAGGAATCACAAGCTGGCTGGAGGAATCATAAGACGCTTAAACATAAACGGCAGCGGCTTACATTTTACATTGACATTCAGCAATCATCATCAACTTATTATGTCTCCACCGAGGACCACGGGTCTCTTCCCTAAGGAAGGTATAGCCCATACTCCACCACAGGGCCAAGTCCGAATTGGTGAGGCTTGCAAGACTAGTGGATGGTCTTACTGTCAGTAATTTTCAAGCCCCCCTAAGGCCTCTGACTTAGCTTAACGATCGTCGTCTATCGACGGCAGCCAGAATCAACTGCTTAACGAGCCTCGCGAAGCACGGAAGCGCTTGGAAAAATGCCACTAGCGTTAATCATAGACGGTCACCCATCCATGCACTGAACGCGCCCTATGTTGCTTAACCTTCGAGATCGTTTAAGATCACTCTGGCAGCTGGGGCTCCGAGAGATTCTACGATCGACATTAAGCAAATAGAATGTAACTTCTTTATGTTCAAATAAATTGGATTGATTGATTGACTGCTATGTCCACTTTTTCCAGAACATTGGTAAGACTTTCCCTAACCACAGTACTGGAACATTTAGCCGCCTGTTGTTGCCTGAATATTACTGAACGCCTGTACTCTGTCTGATCAAAAGTTGATGGTTTTTGAGAGGACTAGGTACGTGACCTAGATCCGATCCCGGCGAAAAATAACCCCTTACAAGATCGTATTTCTACGCATATTGAACTGCTAATAATTTTCATATTATTCCCAGGAGCGACGGGAGCAGCAAGAGAAGATCGAGCTCGGAGAGCCCTTAGCGCCGGCCAACAACAGCAAAACACAAGTGGATCTACAGCAGAGGATCCTGAGCATCCTCAACGATAAAAACGTGATAGCCAAGGAGGCAGCGCCTGTAGCGCCGGCCCCTACCGCCCCCGCGCAAAACAATAAGCTTCTGAACGACCCCACTGTCAGAAAAGCTTTAGACTCCATTCTGCAGAAGTTCATCTAATCATCTTCCATGTGGGTTGAACTGTTTAAATTCCGGTCGTCCTAAGAATGCCGGCGATATCATTTGACATTTACATCTAGAAATAATCGCAGGATGTCCGACGTGAGATACCTCCAAAACTCGACCTAATTTCAAGAATGGAATTGAAACATTCAATTGCTCACTTCACACTATCATTAACACAGAACATAAAAAAAGAGTAGAAGTAGTGACATGACCATTAGTATGAAAACCAGTGTGACCAAACTCACACTTTAAAACCAAACGCACACTATAACTGCCAAACTGTCATTGGTAAATAAACAACGCCAAAAGGTCTATATCATAAAAGTTCCATTAAATATAAACCTTTTAGTTATGTAAACAAGGATCATAATCATTGGACAACAATAAAATTAAGTTTGACAACTCTTTCTTTTGTACCGCTACTTTACACTAGATGGAACTACCACCGCGTCTGATCTTCGAGAAGTTTTATGTGATAGGCAATAAAGTTGAAAATTAAAAAATAAGTATCCGATATGTTGCTACTCAGCCGGATTGATTTCCTTGTTTATGTCATTACCATTATACTATTTTTATTTTTAATGCACTAACCCATGCTAAGGACAATTTTAAAAACCTATTTAGAGGCTCTGGACGGGTCGCGACCTCTGGCTATCCGTGCCAGCAGCAGCAGTAATATTTATTTGCCAAATTAATTTAAAAATACAATGAAATACTACTCACCGATGAACTGTTTCGGCATGATTGGTAAATTTTAGTCCCCAACTCTTATTTTTACATTCTAACACAGCACAAGAAGGCATTTTAGTAGAGCTTTTACGATTGTTTTCTTAACTAGAAACAAACGACAACTGAGGCAAGAAGAACTGTCAGACTACGCATGATGATGATGATGCCTTCCATGCCGATTTCGGCAACGGCGACCAATTCTGTTTTGTGTTACTGGTGCGTCTACGTCTTACAGACTACGCATAGGCAATACATTGCTAACGCGAGGCACGCGGGCAACGCCCACTTACGACTTCTACTCTTTTTATATTATGTGATCACTAAGCTCTATCATCGCAGGTGTCTAATAGAGTTGTCTATTCACATTCAGTTGCAAGGGCATGTCTTTTTTTATCTTGCTTAAAATATCTGCATTACGGAGTGGAGACAGCATTAATAAACTAGATACAGTACATTTTTAAATTGCTAATTTTAATGCGTTTCGACAACTTCCTTGGCTTCGACGCTGTGTCAATGTGCGTTGAACCTAAATGTCAACTGAAACTTTGTGGACATAGGCTGGTTGGCATTTACAACCAACAAGACATAGAAAAGAATCATCAAAATTCTTGGGTTGACTGGACTATTGATTTTAAGGCATAACCCACTGCCTTACGCAATTCAAGTGGGGTAGTGAAAGTACCCAGATACATTGTAAGGACATACAGCCTTATTTATAAAAACAAGAAAAAACGTATTCTGTGATGAAGATTTTACAAGGAAAAGATGTAACCACTTAAATAACACACCTCCAGAAGTTTTTTAGTGTAATCGTGTTTTATAAATAAGGCCGATTGTATTTAATTATAAAGTTCAATGGTAAGAATAATTAAAAGAATAATAGTAATATTAATTACAAAATGTAGCTGCAATAGTATTTATTATGAAATTAAAATTCTATCGCCAGCTAATCATTTGTTTGTTTTTACATGATATTAGAACCGTTAGGCGCAGCCACACAGGCGGGCGTTTTCCTTTCCATTTCGTACTAATCCTGAAAAGTTAGGAAGGAAATCAACATAGCTTAGGTGTATTCAAATTTAGACTCTTTTCCTATTCAGGTTTAGTAAGAAATAGAAAACGTCCATGCCCGCGCCAGATCCTATAGGGCTTGCTCCTTAAGTCTCCAGAATTGATAGACAGAAAGATCGGTTTGTTTTTCTTGCATGCTTTATTACAATCTGTAGTTACTACAACATTGAAGATTAGTTAGGTGATAAAGCGATGGAACATTGGACTCTGAAGGGAGACTTAGGTTCGATCCCAGTGGGGACATGTACCAGTGCGATTGTTTCCTAGTTATGTATACCTTTGTGAAGTTATAGTAGTAAAACTGTAACTGTGAAGGAAAACATCGTCATAAGTAAGTCTGATAGTTTGACTTGGCCTGGCATTGCTTTAGATTTGTAGGTAGGGATGTGGAAATAATAAAAAGTTGCTCAAATTTTACATCGGTTCTATTCAAAAGGTTCCATACATATATTATTTATTAGAAGTTGTCTAAATAAGACCCCGTGAGACTGTCTTAAATCGGAGTTCATCAGTGATTGGAATAAACACAGTGCTATATTTTTGTTTAAGTTTAGTTACATACACAAAGACACGAAATTAATTATTAGGTACCACATACTAAAACAATCTGAACATGCAGCAGCGTTGTTTCATTGTGTTATTATCAAGTCAATATTACGTTTAAATATTCTTCTGTAGATGTTTCGGGCCCTCCTAAGCAAGGATATACAAACAAGTCAAAAATACAGTCACTCGTTATTTAAAAAATAATTTTGATGCATGAACTACACTCATGATTTATCAAATTACCTAATACCGCCAGCGGTCGCGCTCACCACCGGTCTTGGCTCGCAATATGCAAGACCACATCACAGTAAATACCTCTTTGTACAAAATAAATAAGGTACTCTACCTCAAGCCCCGTCCCGACATTGAAAGCAATATTACTTGTGGTGTTTACTATGAGTTTACGATAATTTGCAACAAAAGGGCATTCAATTCAATATTTATAAAACAAACCCCTCTACTGAGATCATGGCCCTGTGATTTATAAGATCTCTGTTCTTTATAATATTCATGTTACATCCCGCATTCTAGATTTCATCGTCTATACAAGTTTCTATTTTATAATCTAGGATAACGATAGGAATATCCACATCTTACACTACCTATATGAACAAATTCACAAACGCCCTTACAACTACAGCAATGAAATGCCTCCGCACACCTGCCCACCTCCATAAAGCTAGTATTTGGAAGATTTGGTGTCGACGGGAGATCGATAGGTGCGCGCAATATTTACAAGGGATCAGTCAAGCATAATGCACTGCCAACAACCGAGCTGCAGCCAATCCATGCTCCTTCAGTCACATCGATATTCGTCAATGTCTAAAATTAGGCGGACCTTATTTCTGTTGGATCTTCCTGCTTGGAGGGGTCAAACCCCTCTTTAATATGGCCTCCCGTCCCTTTGGGGTCCAGGTCGGTGGCCCAGCTAAAGTGCATTAGAGCTAAGTGTGAGTTACCTAGTTTATTGTGAACTTTTCCAAGTAGGTAATATACTAATGATTCTCTCGGCGCGATGTCTTTGAGGTGGTGTAAGTCGTTCAAAGCGTCTTGAGGTCTGCCGGCGCGGAGTAGCACCGAGGCTCTGTGGAACCGGCACAGCGGATTTTCGGGGTCCGCTGCGACTGCCCTCTCTAGCGTGGCCAGGGCGCGATCCATCTTACCGAGCGCAGCTTGGGCGAGGCCTAATTGACAACGCAGGACTCCAGAATGGGGGTGGAACGTGAGTGCGCGGCGAATGTGAACTTCTGAAGCCTTCCATTGCTCCTGGCGCGCATACACGGTTGCGATACCGAACCATGCGACGTAGTAACGCGGGTCAATACTGATAGCCATCCTGAAACTCTCCAGGGCTTTCCCTGTCTCCTCAGCACCGGCATACTCGTGTCCGAGCAAGGCGTGAGCGTACGCCGCCTCGGGATCTAATTGCACAGCCCGTTTGAAGAACTTGAGGGCGGTCTCACGCTCCTTGTGGAGCGAGAAACAGTTGCCAGATGCCAGCCATGCAATGGGATCAGTCCTGTCCAACTCAACCAACTCCTGTGCTAGCGCTGACAATTCTACTTCCTTTTGTAGGTGCCACAGACAAGTGCTGTATATGTCCATGCCTTCTGTTCTGTTAGGATGTTGTTTCCGAATTTCGGAGAAGATCTTCGCGGCTGCTTCGTACTGAGCAATCTCGTAGTGTGCTCGCGCGATCATTGTCTGCACCCATGGCGAAGCTAACTGCTTCGGTGGTATGTCTTGAAACAACTTAATAGCGGTTTTGCAATCTAAGAAGGAAAGGGATTTGTAAGCATCTCCAAGATCTTTCATCAAATTTAATAATGCGACACCATTAGAATTCTTAGGTGTAATGGTTGGAGTTAATGTCTCAATACTTTTGTTTCGTTCATTTGTATCAACTGAACTTGTTTTGACATTCGTCTTGGTTGAACGCTGTTTATTTTTGCGCGATGGACTTTTTGGAGCAACAAATTTTCTACTAGGCGATTTGTTATTCTCCTTCACTGAATAGCTGCTATTATTACTGAATAAGCGGGAAGACCGCCGGGGTGCAGGTCCGAGAGTACATCGTTGGGCTGGAGTGAATGCATCTTTCAGAAGGCCCATTTGAGCTCTCAACGAATTGACCATCTTTGGTATAGCTTTCTGCTCATTTGAGTCAGTGAGGGTGGGCGTGTAAAGGACTGGAGATTCTTCCATAGGTAGCATACCAAAAGATGGTGAAAATGGTATTGGGGCTATGCCACTGAACACACTGTGCATATGCTTTACGGGAGCCTGTGTCTCAGGCGTGATGGTAGTGGACATGTTCATGGGGGTGCGTGTTGCAACCACATTGTTCGGAGTAACAATATTAGCATTCAGATTAGTGTTAGGAATGTTGCTATTAACAAATGAAATGTTCTCAGAATTGCTGACTAGATTAACTAATGTGGTTACGCCAAATGAAAATTCAGGGTTATTCATTTGGAAAACATGTTGTGGATCAACTTTTTCACCCATTTTGCATAGTTGTGCAAAGGATTTCCACATGAATGGGTTGAGGGAAAGTGCTTTCCGATGTGCATCAGCTGCTTTGTTTCTTCTTTCTGTGACACTGTAGATTTTTCCAAGTAACTGCAGTGCATAAGGTGCTTGCTCCCCAAATTCTGATGCTATAATGTCCAGATTTGACCCTAATACTTCTTCTGCGTCTTTGAAACTGAAAAGGAACAAAAGCTAAATTTGTAAGCCTGTACAAATTCTGTCAAGATTTGCAAGAAGTAACTGATTTGGCTAACAAAGTTTATACAGTTGTCCTACTGGATTGGGTCCAGGACAAGTTACCTACCATTTTAAGTCGATAGAACATTTGGCCAGAAGAAACCTGGCTTGTGGTAGAGACAATGGCATGTTCTGTAACAGATAGTGCGCTTCGTTCACCCGTCGGGCTCTATAGTAACATGTTCCCAGTAAAAATGCGGTTTCTTCTGAGGCAACTGAAAATAATATGTAATTGTATTAATTGGTTTAGACAAATGTTATGTAGAGAATGTTAGAATTGCATGATAATCAGAAATTGTTGAGGTTACGTGAAGTTGGATTTTGAAGGCAGCGGAAGGCTATCTTATAAATAAGCTTATAAATAAGGCAAATGAGAATTTGACAGTTGGAAATTACAAATCTATTTCTTCTGTTACCTTCAGCATGTAGTCTCTCGGCCAAGAAGATGGCATTCTCGTATTCATAGTTATTGAGACAATCCCAAATGATAACCTGCGGAAATTGAAACATTTTATTGGTTTTTTGGTTTGCAAATCTTGACAGTTGCAACAAATGGTTTTTCTACACACCTGAATCGGTTCCTGTACAATCATTTTTGAAAATAACTATTGTGCACTAATCACGAGTTGTTTCTATATAGTAAAACATTTCACATTGGTTGTACGCCACTGAAAGAACCAATATTTGCAAATTATTGGAAACGTATTTCGCTCACGACGGACATTTTCATTTGTTGACTGAGTGTTGTCTATGGTTCAACGATTGCGAAAGCTATTTAAAAAAAAACTTTGAGGCTCACTACACAATCAACTCCGCTATGGATTATGGTCGTTTTTGGACATTTTATTTACCGTAATTTTTTCACATATCTCGTGCGTGCGTGAGGCAAACAATACTTTAATTAATAGGAATACACAGTATTTTATTTTAGATTCTAGTAACACTAGCAGCTATTACAAGGTTACTACAGTTCATTACATAGAAAATTAGGAAACACTCAACCAATTAAGTGTTCACAATTTATTATGTTATATATCAACTGTTAGTTACTGTTGGAACTGTTAGTGATATGGCAATAAAAGTGTCAAAATAAATTGTTTTAGTTACTTCTTATACACCATGAACTTTAGGCGGTAACAAATAATGAACCTGCGTTAACCTTCAAATATTCTAGTATCTTTTTTAAGTCAAGGCACTTTCCAAAAATTTAATAGTAACGACACAAACGTGCTACGCGTCTGAGGGCCATTGTTATTTCATTTCCTTAAGTGGGTATTGTAGAAGGCGACTAAGAAAAAAATACAAAGAGACGGGCAGCAGCGTTTTCCTTGGGATTCCAACCACATACTGCGAGCGCACACCCGTCTGCCAAGGCTGGTCTTTGTGGCAAAAACACCTCATGATAATTTCCAAAATAGCAAGGCCCCCAATCCCAGCCTCCGTCCTGGCCTCCTATACCTGGCTATGGTAGCAGTCATAGTAACGGCGGGGCAGGGGGTGCGAATAATCCCCGGCAGAGATCCGGCTACCAAAAATGAAGACCCAATTTGGTAACATACAACGCGAGGACACTGAGGACTAACGCAAAATTAGAGGAGCTGGAAGAGGAAATAAGTTGGGGTGGGATATCACAGGATGGCCAGAATTGCGCAGAAAGTGTGAGGACACAATAATCCTAAAATCTGGCAACTTGCTGTACTATCAGGAAGGTGACCACACGTCTCGGGATGGTGTCGGTTTCATCATCCAGAAGTCCCTCATCAATAACATTGTTGAGATCGAGAGTGTTTCGAACAGGGTAGTGATACTCAGATTCACCAAACGGTATACGTTGAAGGTCATCCAGGTTTACCCTCCAACCTCAAAACATCCCAACAAAGAAGTGGAGTTACTGTGATTAAATTTATAAAGCCTCACACTATACTGTTATGATGAGGGACTTCATTACCGGGCGTAAGGGAGTCGGGCAAAGAAAAAACAGAGGCTGCCTTCTTGGAGAGAAAAGGCCTTGTTAAGGTAAACTCATATAAGCTGTTGGTTTTCCAATAAACAATAAAATAACCACGTTCTTCAGGAAGTCACAATGCAGGAAGTGGACCTGGATGAGTCCAGACGGAACCATGAAAAATGATATAGACTTCATCTTGTCGACGAGAAACGATGTTTCCGTGATCGCCATCATATTATTATAGAAGCGTAAACAGTACCCCGTATCGGATTACCTTTGCCAGCCTATACCTTGGAGACGGCTCTTGTTTAGCTCAAGTATTTGTATTGTCTTGGTTATGTATAGTTTTAAAGTTCGTGATATTTTTCTGATGGACATTATTATTCTCATTAATATTAAAAAATAAATTAAGATGACAAAAAAAACCAAAACTAGCAACTTTTAAAATGCTCTACAAATTTCGGTTGGTCATAGTCATAGTCAAAATGAGTGTGCTTAAATAATAGCTATCAAAATAAAAGCTTCGCTGTTTTTACAATAAAGCCAAAAACACATCTGTATTCTGTTGAATAGATGGCATTTTAATTACTTCTTTTAGAACCGTGTTCATAAAATCAGCCAGATTTCAGCAAGTATGATATAGGTAACACACAGCAAAGCCTTGTTTTGTCTTGGTCCAAAAGCCTTGTTCATGCTAACACCGACGATCTTTAGTTAAGTACATAAAGTAGAGTAATATATGGTTTAGTAGTTAAGCGTGTTACCGCTAAAAAAGTGGCATTTTCTTTATTTTTATCATAAATGAGGTGATACTGGACTATCTTCAAACACGCAAACGAAGTTGCGGGCAATAGTTAGTTATGTCCTAAATTGATCGTCTATCGTACACTTTTTGTGAAATTGAACATTTGCTCTTTGCTGACAACACTGCCATGTTAGGCTAATTTGTGATGCTAAAAAAAAAGTGATGTGATGTTGGTGTTGGTGAAAGACGGAAGAATTAATTTCGATACAATTGTTATAAAAATACAAGAAAAAACAGTTTTTCTTGCTATATTTTACGCATAATTGGTGTTGTTTGAATACAGGGTCCTTTATGGTTATTAGTGTGAAGGAAACCCATGAAAACCTGTGTACAGTGCTGTGAACATTATGTGCTGTGCGTTGATTACGAATGACATCTGGTAAAAAGGAAAACAGAAGATCAAAGTCGCACATAGCTATTTACAGGTAATATTCCACAAACACAATAACATATACATGTTCTTAAAGTGTCGATGGCTCCTTGGATTATACTTTGGTTGAGATAATTGTGTTATCATGCGTCACTAACGGAACTCTACGTGCGCCCTTCACTCTTCTCTCAATCAGGAATATCGAGCAAGAACTAATGACCTCTAGTTTATAGCTTTTTGTCTTCGTGCTCTTCGTGCTCTGTAATGCGAAAGCGTTATTTCTATGTAAATGGCCATTATTTTACAAGCATTGGAGCTATGTGTACTTTTTTTGCAATGTCCTACTTTTAGGTGAAATTTTATGGTGATTGCGCCTCTGGCACTCTTCATCGGTTCGAGCGATACCCATATGGCATAGATACACAACACACATAGCAATAAAGTTAAGACAGTAGAGTGTGATAACTCTGCTATTTAATGGGAATGTTTCTATTACACTATAAGAAATCTGAAAATGTTGAATTGTAAATTGTGTTTAATATTACACACATTTCTTGCTGGACCAAACAAATTTACCTCTTGAATATCATATATTTTTTTACAGTTGTACAAAGATATGCATTGTATTGATTCAGTTGGTTGTAATAAAATAACTTCTTTGTTATTGACGTCATTATAGACTGTTGATGAAGTACATTGTCTTTTATCCTAGCGATAATTCCTTGTTGAATGTTATAATTACACTGAGAAATGGTTGGATCTACATTTCATGCTTTGTACCACAACTTTTCTTAAAACAGGATATCAATCAATTAGATTGATCAATATCAATCTCACCAAATAATAACTATAAGAATCTCCCATGTATGATCTTTGATATCTTCAAACAATCATGTCTCTATTTCTTCCTAATTAAGTATATTGTGGTTCCTGGGTGTGACTAAATAAGGTTTTTGTTGACTAATAGTCTTTCTTCATAGCAAAAATTAAGTATTCACCGAAGACAAGGTCAGTGCTTGAAGATAAGTGATTGCCATGTTGAAACATTTTGTTGTTAATTTAAAAGAATCTGGGTTCTTGTGCTTGTGAAAACCTGCTTTGTGAAACGTCTACTCATAATTTTAGCAACACTATTTGCCAATAAACTCGCTCACCTATTATTTGCAATGCACAAAAAGTTTCATGTAGAATTCTAGCACTTGAGGATATCTTATCTTCACTTGACAAATTTCATCATTAGTACTTACTATTCAGTCAAGGTACATATGCCATTTGTTTAGAGATTGCCCGTTCTGTATGTAAAGAATAGTATATATATTATTTCTTTATTGTACATTTAAAAGAAAACAAAGCAGTAAAGTTGCATGTATAGCCTCCCTTTCCATACATCCCATTGGATGCCTGCTCTAATTGAGAGAGAGAAATCATAATCAAATTCATAAAATTAAAATGAAAATCCAATCCACATTGGTTTACTTGACAAACCACAATGGTGCTTGGGTTAATTCCAACAAAAACTTTGCTATCATTACTGAGGTGCAGTGACAATTCTGTATCATGTGTGTTGTTTAACTATTGTTCTTATTGTGTAGAAATGTCAACAATACAGAAATTACAACAAACTACAAGCTCGGTTCAATAGACATAACAGCATATCATCATTTACAATACAATTATTGCCATGTACTTACTGTGCCATATCTATTAATTGATGCTGTCACAAGATAACTCTGATTTCTTAATCGGTACGCACATCCTGGACACACTGCAGAAATCCAAAAGTAAATCAACTTTCCATTCGTGCATTAGGAAAAAAATGCCGCAGCAGTAAGGATAGACAAAATTATGATGCCAACAAGAGAGTGACTGAAATAGAAAGCGATAAATGGACAGCCCCATGTTTCAGATTTTTTTCAAATAGAATCTTGTTTACTAAATTGGACAAGTAGTAGATAGTATATTGGACAAGAAGAAGTAATGTTCTTTCTTTCCTCATGCTTATGCTACCACGCAAATGGTAGCTTAAAAATTGTGGTGGTTGTTACACTTTATTGCACAGAAGAAAAATTAATATCAACAACTACAACATCAACAAGTTCTTTTCTTTCTGGCCAGACACCAGAATATTGTTAACTTTGATATTTTAGTGCCACAAAATACTCTAGTGGCAGAGTCATTCTACAAGGTTGCTTTCACTACATGATTCCTCTCGCCACAAGTGCCCTGTGATAAGTCATTAAATTCCGATAGCACATTGACCTTTACATGCATGCACTTTACTCAGTTACGTTACTAGTATCATTACAAGTAAAGCGTAAAGGTTCCTTGATCTACTGTCTCCACCACTACAAAATAATAATAATGGCAGTTTGTCAACAAACAATTAAATTTCTTGTACTTTTCACGATCAGGACCCCCTTGAAAAATAGCCATGTTACTAACTATAGCTAAATCTTTAAACTAAACAGGCTTGTGTCGTATTTATGTCATGATCAAACAACCTCGTGTGCATCTACTAGAATGTAAACTACTTCTCTATTGAAGCCTATCTTCTGGAGTTATGGTATACAACTAAACATAGCTACCAAAGCCAACACCGCATAGTATGAACATGTGAGCTACGCGTTTTGTCGCACTAAAACGGCAGAAATTGCCGATACGATACTGGAAAGTCGCGTCTTTGGACATTAAATCCCCGCGACTCATGTTGCTATGAGTCGCGGGGAATGTTCCTATGCCCATGCTGATATTTTGCAAAGATTTCAGCCCTAAACGCTAAGATTTAGTAAATGCTCCTTGGTATGGCAATCCTATTTTTGCACTTATGTTTTCCTTAGTTTTGTAAGACAATTCACTAATGTTTTTGCATTTAAAGTTATTGATGGCCATTATGAAATCTTATCATACATATAGGTGTCAACTGATGTATTAGATTTAATATGGCTTGACAAAAGATGGTCAGAATGGAGTTTATTTTCCCGCTGCCTTTTTCTCCACTACTCTAAAGCCCGAAGGAAGCGGATTACATTTTACATTGTACATTGACATTCACCGAACAGAATGTAAATTCTTGACGTTGAAATAAAATTGATTTGTGTTCATACTAAGCTAAATGTCCTAGATGACAGGTGCAAAAACAAAGGAAGATAAAAAAGATGTTGTCTGACAGGATGAGCGCAGCGGTGACGATCAACGTGACGGCCCAGCCGATCTCGGACACGGTGAAGGAGATCTTCAAACCTCTGCAGGAGCCGGTGTTCCTGCAGACTCGCTCCGCGCAGGTCATCGCGGGCATCTTCGTGTGGACGGCACTGTTCATCACTTGCCAACAGGTGTTTATTTTTCTTGTTCATAAATTACGATGACCCTTCCCAAAGAAGGTAGCTTGCGAGAGTAGTTCAAACTTTCCGCTCCCACTATGTAAAAAGTGTTTGCATGAATTTTTCACATAACATAACATTTAAATAAGTACAGGCACATACATTGCTTCTGGCCCCTACTAGGATACCCTGTGTCGTGGGAACCAGAAACGGCGACATCACAAACATGTAAACGACATCACAAACATGTAAACATTTGGATGTTTACATGTTTGTGATGTCGCTGTTTCGGGTTTTGGAACCAGGGATTTATTTTGTCCCCAGCCGGAGTTCGAACCCGGGACCTCTCGCATAGTAGGCAAACTACCGCTGCACCTCAGAGGCCGGCATATATTTTCGCCTAAATAACTACACTCTTTATTCAATAATGCCTTAATTTCTCGTGTTGGCCATAGACAAGAAAGGTAGAATAAGGCTCGCCTTCTTTGCCTTTCAGTTGAAGGCTGCTGGCTAAGAGTCCTGAAATGAATGAAGGAAAAAAAATGTGACTTATATTTGTGATAGTACGGAACTCTCAGTGCGCCAATCCGGCTCGCACTGCCAGGTTATCTACTGTTTGTATTATTTTTTATGTAATTCATTTATCGAGTGGGGTAAATGGGCTGACCCAGATACCCATGAAAGTTAATAAATCAATTAACGAAATCTGACGAATAGCCAGAAATTGACACTGAAAAGCTACCCGAAATCGATGTTACATTCTGGGCGGTTATCTTATTAATATAAAACAAAGTCAAGTTTGTTCGAACTGTTATGACACGAGAACGCCTGGAACGGTTTTCATGGGTTTGGTTTGTTGGATTTGTCTGAATCCCGAATAGCAGAGTAACTAAACCAATGGGAAAATTCGCGAAGAATAAAAGAGAAGAAAAAAAATCCAATAAAATGTTCCTGAGTTTCGTAACTATCAAAAAATTAAAAATTCATTACGGCGATACGATACACATAAAGGTGTGTATACATTTCAACTTGTTACCTATCATGCCTGGCTCAAGATTAGACCTTTATGGGTTAGATATAGATATGATAGGCATAGTTTCCGTTTGCAACCTTGGGGTACGGAACCCTAAAATCTTTTTGAGAGAAAGAAAGTTTGATTTAGATGTTTTATTTAAAATTTACACAATATTCACATTTGCGTTGCAGAGTTTTAATATTTCGTAACTCGAGACCGTGGCTCTGTTCACTCCGTGTTTTGCTTTTTTGCAATTTGCAAGAATGTTCCGAGTATCTTCTTTCATTACACTATTAAGTTTATATTCTCTAAACATTTCGGTAATGCTACTAACTATTATGCTTGTGCAAATTAAACTTGACTCGTGAATGTTGCGTTACTATAATTCTTGTGAATTAGCAAATGCTCATTTAGGTAGTCTTGAGCGTGACTGTCGTTAATGCGTCGAATTACGTATAATTAGACATTCTGTCGTTCAGAATAGCAGTGAAATTTCTCCTAATCTCGATGTATTTAAATTGAATGCTTGTATCGTTACACGATACTCGCATTTATATGCAGTATAAATAGAGATGAGATCTACCTTAAACTTGTTTTATTGTGGAGAGGACTAATATGTTTGTACAATCACTCAATCATCTTAATAATGATTTTTAGATCCCAAGGCCTGAACCCAGGGCAGAAAATCTAAGACTGCATACCATTAACGTCAAAAGCGACACCGTTTGTGATCCTAGATTCTGGAGCATGGGTCCTCAATGTCACTGTTAACGTGATTGAGAGATTGTGCTGATACTTTGAAAAGACGATCTGTAAAAAAGATATGTTTTTTCCAATTTGTGGCGCTAGAATAACTCTATGGAGCCCCTTGAACCTAAACCAGACTATGGGATAATAGTGCCCACATTAAATTGACCTCATTCACTTCATATTAAGTCTAAAAGTAATGAAAAATTCATACTACCCATATTAATAGTACCCATGCCCGATTTCAGGGTTAACATTTGCGCTAGTAGGTATAATTTGTACATAGGTGGTAGTATGGTAATTCTAGCGACATCGTTTATCGTATATACGTATCATCAAAATTATTTTGTGCACTTATAAAAATAAAGTACAAAAGACGAACTTAATGGCATAATGGCTAACAGCATGATCTTCCAGCATATTCATAAAATAAGTCTGAATTAGGAATGCCTTTTAGTCTTTATCGAATACTTATTTAATTGCCGTGTAAACTTGTTACTGTTTATCGGTCTTTTCGTAACATGAACTTCGTCTCATTTGATAAGAAATGCGGACGTAAACCAGAATGTGACATGAGTCACTGCTTCTTTGTAGGATTCAAGTAAGGTGTCAAATAAGGGAAATAAGCGGTAATTAATAACCTCGAATAGAATTAGGTGACTAAAGTCTAGTAAAAGGGTGATAAATTGCCTTCTTTGTTTAGTTAGAAATGTACACCGTGAACATTGTAGAAATTGAACTTGATAAACAAAAACACATGAAAACAGTTTCTTTACTAAGTACGAGTGTTCATTTCACTACACTGACAGAAAAGCATTTCCAAGGAGTAAAAGGTTTAAATTTTTAATTTTATTTTTATTATTCTTCCTATTTTGTAATTTGACTCGGCGCGGTCAATTTGTAAGCAAAGAAACCCTTAATTTTTAATATTTTGCTTTTTAAGGAAGTGGTTGAATTAAATTAATTTTATTAAATATTTTAAATTAATGAAATAACGGTTGCTTGATTTTTCGTTATTTAATAACCTTCCTGTAACAAACGGTTAGAATATTTATCCATTGTACTTTTAAAATCCTGGTCTTTGTAATTTGATTAAAATATGTGTAATTTCCTTTTTTGCGTACAAGAAAGTGTTCTCCATTTATTTCTCTATCTCTGCTCCTCCTTGGGGATACGAAGTCAAAAGTCAGGCGCGAGTATATGATTATATGTGTGTTTTGATTCTCTAAGTGCTTTGACGTCGTCATTCGGCTAAATATCAACGTGGAAGACGGAGATAATGGGATAGGTAGAGCAGCTGGTCAGGCGGTAGACTGATGGTCATAGAGAAGCGGCAAAAGTTGGATAGACTGACGATCGGTAGGCAGACCAGCGACAGCGATGTAGAGGTAGTTTGATGAAATTGCTACAACCGCCGAAAGGCAATGGGCGAGATTGGCAAGCAGGGTTCGAAAGGATAATTATCTGTGATAATTATCTTGATAAAAATAGCTCGATAATTATCAATTGATAATAACAAAAATTTCGTTTATGCAAAGCTAACAAAACCAAGCAGCAAGATCTTAGTTGGCTATTAGGATTAGGTCAACAAATAAGTTCTACTGCAGCTACAGCAGCAGCACAGCGAATGGAAATAGAATCATCATCGGATGAAGATATTCCTTTGACATCTTTGGTCAATCCAATTTAATATATTTAGAATGTCAAATCTGATGGACATTTTTTACCTTAATTAATGTTAATTTGTGTTGGATTTTAAATAAAAATCATAGAATTTATTCTTTTTGTTAGAATTAGCCAAATTATAATGCATTTGTTATGAACAATATAGCAAATTATTTTCTTACACGGGTGACAATTATCGGATAATTCAAGCAGCAGCGTATTTATTTTGATAATTTTGAACCCTATTGGCAAGGGACTGAAAGTATTAGCGCTAGAAGGAAGAAGTCAATGACCAGCCTGTGTAGTACGACGACGCGTGTAGCGCCGTTTAACGTCAAAAGTCGCGACTTTTCAGTACATTAATTGTCAAATTCTAACATTTCGTCGAAACGCGTGACTCGCGTCATCGTACTACCTATACTGGGGGGCGAGTCTCTGTAATGCATAATTGTTCAATAGAGTCATATTAGTCCGGTAATGGTCGTTTCATTTACATTATCGCTAGTCTAGTAACCAATGGAATAACCCGTGCTGCTTAACACAGCGCCTCGCGCGATCCGATCTTTTTCGCGAGATATGCAGACCTTTGTGGCGTAGCGGTAGCCCATCTGCCTACCATGCAAGAGATTTGTGATGTCGTTGTTTCTGATCCCCACGACACAGGGTATCCTAGTGTGGGGCCAGAAGCGATGTATGTGCCTGTTATATATTTATGTTACGTTATGCCTATTTAATTTGCGCGGATTATACCCCTGGAATGAAATTGTACTGCTGTTGCTTTTTAGACTATCGAATTCAGGCAAATAACTACCACTTTCATGCTTATAATCATTACAATGACAAACTATGTAAGTATTGAACTCTAGGGCCTGGACTGCCTTTATTCCTGGGCTTCATAGATAGGCTTGTATTTTGAAATAAATTTAAGTTTCTTATTCTTTACGCTGATAGTTAAGTTATCAGGTTATTTTTATGATTCATTGACATGTAAGATCCAGACTAATCTCCAAAACATGTGTACACAGCATTGGTTACAAAAATACGAAATTAAACTTTAGACATGTTACTTAGGGTCTGTTTCACAATCTGCAGATAAAGTTCCGGATAAGCTATCCGCACCCAGGGCTGCCGTTTGTTCTAAATTTGAAGCCATTAACGAACACACGCAATATAGGAAAAATTATTTAAATTTAGAACAAACGGCAGCCCGGATAGCTTATCTGGAAGTTTATTTGATCATTGTGAAACAGGGGCTTAGACCAACATTATATTATTATGCCGCCATAATTTATCATCTATCCGCAACCCACAAGTTGCGTGTCCTACATTTCTTCCATAACACTATCAAAGACCATTCAACGCAATCAGCAGCGCACACAAAGATACAATTAAACAAAAATCCATTCAACTCGACGAATGAAAACAATGGATTGACCTGTTCGCCACTCCAGCTGCGAGAAACCACAGTCTTGTCAGTAGTAGGAGAACCACAGTTCTGGCGCACTGACCTCCCGCTCTCCCAAGGGTCCCCCCTTTGGTTCAGAAAGTCGCGAAAGTTTGGGAAGCGGGTCCAAAAAAAAAAAAAAAAGAAAGTTTGGTGTCTAATCCCACTAAATCGGGTGCGCTGAATCGATTGCACTCACTCCCAGAGCTCTAGGATAAGCGGTTTCGGAGATAGAAATATCGTGCCATGGTGATTAAGATAATGGTATAATCACCTCATTAACAAAGCGATGTTTTCGTTTGGGCGTTATGATCGAGCAGGTCATTAGGGCTCAGGGATCGAGCAGGTCATTAGGGCTCAGGTGACTTGTTAGTCACCACAATGACTACACATTTTGTTTCTTATAACTCTTTCTTCATTTATTTTTATACATCACATAAAGCATAAATTAAACCAATCTTTCAGCATTACATCATTTCGAACGGTATTCTCAGTGAAAATATTTATAAAATTATCTAAACTCCTTCCACTATACTTATGGGCTAAGTACATCACGCAGTATTCTCCACAAACTGATGTTAACTCATTCTGCAAAATTGCGTTGTTATATCGCCATTGTTTACTATTTCTCAGTATAAACCTATGATAGGCTCCTGATGGCTTGCGACCGTATGAATCGAAGTATTCTCCAGTTCGATTTGCATCAATATGAATAGCCACCCAGTGAGATCCGGGCTGTGTGTCTGGATCAAAATTTCCTATCAAATACATTGGTACCTCTACTACCACAGGAATGCGGTTGGCGGCATACACATTATACCTCATCAGCGGATTTATTTTATATAAACAATCTTGTATGTCTATGGTATCCATGGTCAACAAATTGTTATACGTGTAACTGATTCAAAGATCTTTTGTATTGTGTAAATCCTGGAAGTGATTCACTTATTTTTGTGGTCCGTATTTCTCTGACCTACCTATACCATTACTTTTGATACTTACTGACGTCATTGGATGCTTTGCAACAATCTCATTAGTTATAGTGCACCGCTTCCGATGATGGAAAGTTTAAAACATTAGATGTTTGCGTAAATGCAATTAGCAATCAACTATCTGGTTTCCAAATGTTACCAATAATCATCTTGTTTCGTTCAACATCATTACTGACTAGGTTTAAACAAGATTAATAACGAGCAAAACTGACTATATAACGGCTTCCACGGGTCTGAGTACGATACAGTTTCTATCACCAACACGGTGAAGTCTTAAGTGAATCAGCGCAATCATCTCTGCACTCTATCCAACACACCATGGAGGTAAGTCACAAATTTTGTTTTTTATATGTACTCTCTCAATAGCAAGGCAATAATTTATGTAGATATAATAATTATTCATTGTTCTTTACAGAATTTTTCATCTGATCTCATCGTCGATGAAGAAAATACATTTAAGAATTACTACTATCCAACTCTTTCTGATGAGGAGGAGGACTCAAGACAAAATCGTAAGAGAAGTAACAGTGCAGACAGCAGCTTTGATAAGTTATTTGAGGTGCCAGCAAAAAAACATAAAAGCAAGAGTTCATCAACAGTCGGTCGGGCGAATAGTGAAGGCGGCGTGTCTTACATATCAACAAACGTAGATGACGGTCGAGAAGCGACTCATCTGATAAAAATTGAAATATACGACGTGAGAAAACTCGTCAAAATTCCACCCTCTCAGCACTGGAAACATGCCAATGTGCGAGTGAAATACTACTGCAAAGGTGTAAATAATAAACACCTAGGTAAAACCAAAGAGGTGGTTCATACAATCACCAAAGAAATCAGCACAACTCAAGACTGCCGGAACTATTCCTATAGTAACTAAGGGATTTTTACTTAGTTATTACTTAATGACCTATTCTTATTATTGAAAACAAATTGTAAAATATTCCTTTACTTAACACGAATAATTAAATTAATAAAACTGCACTTGCTTTTTTTCTTTTTCTTTTAATGCTCTAATAAGTTTACAATAAAAACTTTACATTTGACTTAATTAACTACTGAAGTCTACAGTAACATTACGATTCTTATCAATTTCTATAATATTATCAAACTCTGCATAAACAATACAATTAATAGTTTGTCGTAGATCATTGTCAAACCTTACTTCCAACCTTACACTGCCATGTCTTACAAGATTCCAATGAGCAGTAGAATTTGCAGATAAGTCAGGAGTCAAATCAAATGCCATCAAACAGTAACCATTTTGATATTGTTCCTGAGATATATCATTACCCTCATTCAGGAAATGAATTCCTGTCCCGGAAAACAACGTATGGTATGCAGCAGTATGTACTCCACCATTGAATGAAGGTTGCAAAGCTTTAGATGGTATTTGCTGACCGTCAATATAAAGGCTAAATGAATTAATACCATGGTTATCAAAGTCGTATGGATTTCTTACTAAACTACCGTTAAATGCTGCGTTATTTACAAACCCAATAATACATCTTTTAGGTACTTGACCTAAAAATATATTATCTAATGTTTTCCCCTGAACTCCAGCCGGTATAGTTAAAACTTTTACTTCAGCACGTGTTATTGGATACTTAGCAGTGGTCGTTGCTAATACCTTTTGATGAGCGAGTAATACAGTTGGATTGATTCGAGCTCTACGTATTATAAGTGTAGCATCGGTTATGCAAACTTTGTATTTAGCATCTGCTACAGCAGCCATGAGATTAAAGCTCTCCCTTGAACGAACTAATTTTACACACATTTCAACACCATTAATTAAAAACTTTTCTTGATTGAATATGTCTCCGTGAAGATGTCCAATCATTTCTATCTCTTTACTCTGACGAGAAGCTGTCTGTCTCTTAACGAAACCGGAATTATTATTATCAGTTGCATTCATGTGGCCCGCAGTATCTTTGTACCAAAGCCCACAAGTAAGATGGGATTCTTTAGCCGCGGGAGCATAATTCAGTAAAGTTTCTATAAATGCTCGGTAGGCATATGTATTGTTGGGTGGTGACACTAGTTTCTGATTTAAGTGCACATCCAACTGGCTGAATAGAGAATGTAACCAATTATTAACCGGAGCTACGGCGGTGTCAGCAGCTAAGTTGGTAGAGTCTTGATTTAATATTTTTGCCTTAATATGAAGTAAAGTGTGTGACAAGTCAATGTAATCATCGCCGGTGCCAGGAACTTGAAACTCAATCGGACCATCATCGGTTAGCGAAGAAATGGGCTTATAATGAATCCATAGTCCACTTTCAATACTTGTTTGTGTAGATGGTAAAGCAAATAAATCTAATTCTGACTTAACACATTCACAAGAATTATTATGTAAGAATGACATTTTCAACTTGAAAATATATCTTTGATATTTTTGTTATTTAGTGCTCTTGAATTTTTTTTAACAGCCTTCACTTTCGACTGCAGTGATTGAATGAGTGCTGCTCGTTGTTTTCTTTTAGTTATATACCCAGAACCAGACATGAGTTTGTCAATCTTATCATCAGCTTTTCTTTTTAAGTTTGTATTGACCTCTTTAAGACGTTCTTTGATAGATTCATCCATAGGACGACTGTTGACCATATCTGACAAGAGTCCTACTCCTGCATTTAACGCTTCTTTACCAATAACCTTTGCTCCACTAGATAACAAAGGGAAAACACATCTAAATAAGCCTCCCAAGAAACTTCCAATGCCGTGGCCACGTTGATAAGGAGATCCTTTGAAAACTACACCAATACCGGACCCCGCCTGATGTGTATAATAGTGTTCATAGGGACAAGTTATATTATCAAGCTTGGAATACATTATATTTTTCTAAAGTGTAGTTTAACGCTCACAGTCCCAAATTGGAATGGTATCTTTTCTCCTGTGCTTGATCTTATATCTATTTCAATTGTATCAAATTCACGTCTCATAACAGGTAAGAAATGAGGTGGTGAGAATATATGCATTTTGTTTGATCCGTAGATATACTTTGATGGATCCAATGGAATTATTCTTAACAAAGGTGCCATGACGTCTCCCACTATCTGAGGTTCAATAATGTCACAGTAGACAAATAACTGCGATGGTAGTCCTAAAAATATATTTGCAGGACACCTTCGGTAGTTTTTATCGACAAGATTAGTATTTGGTTCAAATCCCATTTGAAAACTTAATTTAGGTGACAAGGTTAATGATGTGATTGAGTCATCATTGATTGTTGCCATTACAAGTTTGGAGATGTCATCAAATCGGAATGTAATATTTTCTCGCAAATTATTCAAAGCTGTTATAATATTGTTGATATTTTCATAATTGGTTGCCGGTATATGTTTTTTATACATAACTGATGATGACTTTGATTCATTAGGCATAATTATACGTTTGGTTATGTAAACAATGTTTTCATGTTTTTGTACGTTAAACATTGTACAAGGGTATTGAAACTCGACGATCCCCACTGCCCATTCACCTTCTAATTTCAGAGGTTTTGGTAATTTAGTTGAAAAGTTCGTTGTCCTGTTATCGGGAAAATACTCCACGGAGCTGTTACTCAGCAATGTTAAATAAAAACTTTCTTTAGTCATATTTTTTGTAAATTGGCTGCAGATATCCAACTGTTAAACTTATCTGGATAACCTTTCCACTTGACTAACGCTTCCTTTCTGCCACTAATGTAACGATAACGAATTATTTTATCTATTTTGTATGACGTAGTGGGGTCATAAGAGACTTTCTGTAATTCTTTTTCATAAAATGTCCCAACTATGGGTTCGTTTTGTAAATCTTTTAATGTATAAACCACCCAAGGAGATCTCTCTATTATCGAGGATATGATGAAAACTTCATCACTCCAGTTACTTTCGTATCCTTTTTGAAAAATATGTTTGTACTTTGTTATCCTCACATGGTCACCTATATGGTAACTTGGTGGTTTCATAAAATTTGATTCATTAGATATACGAGACTTCCCAGTGTCATATAAATTGGTCCAGACTGTCATAATGTTGTTCGTGTTTACGTCACAAGGTTGCATCTTTATACTTGAATGAACGGTATGGTTATATGCAAATATTAAATCAGGTAATATAGTTACATATCTATAAGTGTTTTTATGAGTGAAATAACGCCACATTCTCATTTTAAGAGTTCTCTGAAATCTTTCTACTATGCTAGCTTTAATGTCGGGATTGTTTGTGGTATAGTAATTGATACCGCACTCTTTGAAGTACTGACGTACATGTTTGGAAATAAATTCGGTACCTTTGTCGGACTGGATGTGTCTCGGCGTTGCATTAGCTTCTGTAAATATACTCTCAAAACAATCTCGAACAGTCTCAGAGTTTTTATTCTTCATTGACCTAGCGAAAGCATATTTACTGAAAACATCGATTACACAAAGAATATACTTGAAACCATCGTTATGTTCTGAGTAAGTTCGCATGTCACTTAAATCTGCCTGCCAAAGTTCATTATAATTGGATAGTATGTATTTATTCCGAGAAAACTTTTTATTGACAGGTCTATGTAAAGTATATGTTTCTTGAGCCTGTAACCATTTTTTAACATCGTCTTTTGACATTTGACCATGCATGGCTTTTGTTAACTTATCTAAACTACTATAGCCGGCGGGGTGTTTAACATCATAATAAATATCATTTATTGCTAATAGGGGCTCCATTTTTCCCAATCTATTTTGTTTCTAAGCTTGTATGAAGCAATGGATGCAGTTGGTGTTACCGCAGAATCTATTTCGCTCGCACTCGTAGACAGTGCATCTTGAAAGTCTTCAGCTTGTCGTGATTTTTCTCTTTTATTTTGAATTTTATCGGCGTATAGTTGATTAATGTATTCAATCCACTTCTTGTTTCCAATGTAAGTCAACGGTACTCTTATATCTTTTAATGCATTGGCAAAGGGTTTCCATCCAATAGGGCTATTGCTTCGTCTGAGTGATCTTAAGGCGTCATTTACCAAGTCAACAATGTTACTATCTGGAATTTTTTGCTTGTCAATAATAAGTGTACCTTCATCGTCCCAAGAAATTTTATCTTTACTTGCCAAAATTGATTCCAATAGTAACTCACCTTTCTTTGTGTAAGATTTTGGTATTAATTGGAGAACATGTTTTGCAGTATACGAGGGTTTAAATGAAATAGCATGCTCAACCGGAATCTGTTGTGCCACTGCATTCTTATCATCTAATTCCTTTTTTATATATGAATCAGTCATGTCGTTTGCAACATTAACATCGCTTAGAGTTTCGGTTATAATCGGTAACATTAACGGTTTCCGTTCTTCTTCCGCGAAGTGTAAGTATCTTTGCAGTGTTTGTAAATATAATGACCACTTTGCACGATCATCTGTTTTACTGTTCAATATTTTTTGCATTTCAACATCTAAGCGAGATAATGGGGTATTGGTATTTGTTTCTTGTTTGATTCTATCTAAAAGACCAGGTTCAACAAGCAACATCTTCTTGGCGCTTTCCATTTCGGTTAACTTTTTAATAACGAACTTACTAGCCCACTTAAAACTGATCCCAATATTATGGGTAAAAATGCACCTCCTTTTTGTATAATAATTTTTTTTCTAGTTGCGTGTTTTCCTTTACGTAATAGTTTTCGGAGAACGTTTTTGTATTTACCGAGTTTAGATTTTTCTTTTGGTTGTAAAGGAACTTTACCACGAAGAACGTTATGTATACATTCACAAATGCAATTTATTTCTTCTTCTTGACAGGCCTTTAATAAAACTCTACGATATTTTGGTTTAAGATTATGTAAAGCTCTTAACAACTCTTGATGTGTCTTGACACTATGATGCATTATTCATGAATGATTGAAATTTGCTGATGCCTTACGTATTTGAATTCTTTTTTAGGTACATATACTATGCAGTTGCCATCAAACGGAAATACATTAGTCTTAAAACGACAAATATCGTTTGTATTTTGTTTCAGATCTATCATTAAATAACCATGAGCATCTTTGGTTGCATCTTTGTATGCATCTTCGATGAACTTTAAATTCTCTGGAGAAACTTGTCTGGCTAAGTATCGAACTTGTGTTTTATCACGAGGATTTTTGAAATAAATAATGTAGCTTGAATTCAAAGATATATCTCTTTGACCTTTACCTTGATGAAATAAATTTTGTGATATGTAGAATACACTTAAATTTCTATGATGGCTTCCTTTAGTAAATAGATCAACGATGCGTCCATCTGATTCTCTCATTAAGTCATCAATAATTATAAGATACGGTTCTTTTCCATCAAACATACCCATGTCAGGTAGTCCTCGATGATAGATGACGTTACTTAAATTATACAAAGGTTGCATTTCATCATAGCACCACATTATTTGGGAAAACTCCTTGTTACACATATCTTTTATATTTTGAAGGAAATTCGTAACGAAGTTAGATTTACCACAACCACTTGGCCCCGCCACTATGGCAGTAAAAGGATGATTAAAATGAATCATTATGGGTTATACGTGTGAGTCGTAAGAAAGAAATCAAAGAAGTGAGGTGAGCTTAGTAAAACAATATATTTATTTATCCAACATCAAACTTGGCATAATATACACACTTAATAATAAATTTATACAAATTAGTTTATCTTATAAATATACAACATTACAAACTATTACTTAAAACCTATATGCTAACTATACTATCTTGTAATGACCCCAAGGTAGTGTGTCAACACGATTTGGTAGAATATGTCGTTTAGTATCATTCGATGATAAACATGTTTTATTAATTTTTTGGGTGAATATTACATGTTTTATTGACCTAAACCTGTACATTTCACAAATCTTAACATCATTATCAAACAAACAGGACTTATAGTTATTAATAGTCATAGATTTCGTAACACATTTATTAACACCTTTGGCTTTCGCTGCGATTTTATTTTCAATATCAATTGCATACATTTTCGATCTCAATCCAACAAATTCCCGAAATATTTTGCCATTATTTTCATCCTTGAAGAAACCTAACTTTTTTCTATTTATTTGAGGGTATCCAAATACATTGTCGCTCGGATAATCCGATGTATCAAAATATTCATTTAAATCGGGTTTGATGTCGGCATACAAATCATTTGTGAATATTTGATAAATCAGACTGTCTGTATCCGTATACAATAATTTTATTTTGTTAACAAACTTTTGCATCATATAAGTATAATGAAAATTATACATCAAAGTTTTTGATATATCCAAAATGCAAAAACCTAAATATATTGGTTTATTATAAACTAGCTTAATCTTGTTCATCTGAACGGCTACAAGCGAGTCCGAAAATATGGAAAGACTATGGAACTCAGGTCGAGCAATCAAAGTCTCTGCACCCAGGACTTTACCTTCATTTTCCCAGTGAGTTAATAATTTTACATTTACCCGTTTTTCAATGTTTTCCATGGTCTTTCCAAAAACTGAATTATTCATTAACTTATAAAAGTCTTTTTCAAAACCTGATTGGGATAATGATCTCAAATGTGTATTCAAATCAATGTATTTCTTCAACCATGCACTTTGGTTAAACTGTAGTATTCTATGTACTTTGAGTAATTTCAAACCCATTTCCAAACACTGTTTCAAGTTTCTGTAATGAATTACGTATTTGGTTTTACTACACAAATTTGATATTAACTTTACCTCTCTACTGACTCCAAAGCAAAGGTTTTCAGGACAAAGCGGTAAATCAGAATGTTGGTCATGAAGCTCTTTGGGATATTCTAAGTCCACTTCTAATATGTAACCAACATCAGAGGTATCTGATGTATTAAAATCAACATTCGCATCCACCCATTTAAACCCTCCAGTCGGTAACATCTGTGACATGGCCCAACCATACAAATTGTTAGCATCAAAGTAAGCTAAAAATGAGCTTGGTAAATCCTTATCATAATCATCCATAAATTTGTTGTTTGCTTTAGCATGCCGATTACTGCATTGAGATACACCACCCCTTATACCAGACTTAACGAACGCAATTTTCTCAAAGTCCGTTAATAGTTCTAGTTCGATCTTTGTATATTTCAACATCGCATCCCAGCTCAATCCTGGAGCAGTATAATAATGAGCGGGATCTAAATCATAAGTTTTCAAACATAACTCGCGAAAGTTTTCAAAAACATCAGTCAAAAGTAGTACATCTGTTTTTAAATATAGGTTCGAGTAATCTGACATGTTGTGACATTCGAAGTGTTGCCACACATCTTGAGCGTGAGAGTAGTCATCAACCGAGACGTTGCAATTTGTAAGGGAGCTATAAAATTTTTCTTTGTTGGGAAGAGAAGTCAACTTCAAAGTTTCGAACGATGTCATATATTCATAAGGATAAACCCCTTTTCTTTTTAATCGCGAGAAATCATCCGGAGACGGGAAGGATTTTTTTAGATCAACAAATTGTTCATCTTTGAGATTTCTTGCTAATTTATCTAGACTACACGATAGGAACTTGAAAGAATCAACGAACCGTAAGCTTACAGTTTGATTGTTAATGTGCAAGAGTTTTGAAAAGGAAATATATTTTTCCTTGTTTTGAGGTATAATTTGAATTTCACCTTGTACTAAATTTAGAGCATGAACAATGAAGTGAGCATCATAGTTACTGAGGTTATGTAAAAATACAGGAATGTAGCGTGGCGCATGAAATTTATCGATGCATATCTGATGTCCAACACCTCTAAAGTCACCAGTGTACCAATCGTAATCAATCACTTTATTTTGATCTAGTGCCCTCTCACATATGAAACAGGTGGAGGTTTGTGATACAATGCTCCGAGTCTCAATAGATAATGGATTGGGGCACTTTTGAAAACTGTTTCTACTACATATTTGTTTAATGTCAGTCAATAATCTTTCCATAAATATCTGTGCACAATTGGGACCGCTATATGTTTCATATTTGGATAGGCTATTATCATACGAACATTTGATGTAGTAACCAAAGCTATACACTTCATGTTTTTGAACATTTGTTGTATGTGACTTAGATGGATCGTTGGAACATGAATCAATTGGATTTAAAAACGCCTCAAAATCACCGTAGACTACAAACGGGACTTTCATTTTATTTTGATAATTATCAAAACTTAATAAATTGTTTGGTGTCAGCTCACCAAACCAATTTTTACGTTTACTTTCCGGACTAGGTAAATCAGTCCGAATATGTCTGCAATCTGTCGTTTGATGAGTTTCTAATATATCACGAGATGAAAAGTATATCAAACAACCATCGCAGATATGAATTGCACCATCTGATTTTTTTACTTGTTTACTTACTAATCGAGACAAGTTTTTAATGTAGCAATAGTGACTGTTCGTGCCATTAGTAATTAATAGCAAATTAACATGAGTTGATTTACGGGATTTTGTGAAATGAAGTGGACCTACAACTGTGTGTGTCTTTGAACGTTCATTGTATTCTAAGCCAAATACGTTGATGCTAATATTGTTAAGGGTTTCTATTTTGCTGATATCTTTCAGTTTTATTGGAAGTGATACATTGCCAAATTTTATTTTGTTGCTGTGTCTGCTGTATGATGTCACCCTATCTGAACTTTTTTGTACTGGAAAAAGGGCTGAAAGCAACGCCCACTTGAAACATTGGTTATCATTATTTTGCACATTGATAATTGCTTTTTTAAGCAAAATATCCCTGGGTAATGGGATGTATGATGATCCTCGTAGGGGTGTGTATTTATTAACATTCATTTCCATATGTTTAATTTCCTTGAGGGACCAACCACTGTCTTTCTTTTCAAAGTTACTAACTTTTTCAACAATTACATCTCGTAAATTAGATATAAAAATGTCTAGATCATCAGATTCACTTAAGATGAAGTTACATGTTTGAAAATCAAATGTGTTTTTGATGTCTTTTGTCTCTTGGACAAAATCAGCATGCAAAATGAAATTGACTTTGAAGTTTCTAAGTTCTTTGGTACATTCACTAATCAAAGTTGAAACAGTGTCTTTAATGGAATTTAAAAATGCTTCTGGAGTTTCAAACTCTCCTTTTGTCTTATCACAATGTGATAAAATTTTGTAAGTTAGTATCCTATGTCTGAATGCACTTTCAACGAGTGTGACATTGGATAACGCATGATTTGATTTGAGAACATTATTTTTGTGAAGATTACTTTTGTAGTGATTAGTAAGGTACCTTTTGGTCACAAAAACCTGACAAGTGGTGCACTCCACTTTCAAACTGTCAGCTCCATCACGATTGTTGCTCACGTTTACAGTTGCAGATGTAGAGGGCTCTGGAGATTGTCTTGACTTCTTGTCATGGCTGCTCAGTTCCGCAGCATTTTTTCTTTTTTGTCCTCGACCAACTTGAGGTGTATCACTAAAACAAAGATAAAACGCGTTGAAATTTGTGTACGTTATCATTTCGAGTTGTTGAGGAAAGTCAAGGAAACTTAGAGGCTGTTGAGGGAAGAGGCATGCCTTGAGGGAGACCTTTGACCAGCAGTTGACGATTACATGCTGATTGGTTGAGGAAAATTTATAAATAAACGATTACTTACTTGAGACTTTTCTCCACAGAGACACACAGGTCATATAGAGCTAGATCTTCCACATCAATATTGTCTTCAACTGCCGCGCAAAGATCTGCCATTTCTTTATCAAACGAGTCACTGATGGAGCTATTTTCTAGCATCACACACGCAGCAGACATTTCTTCATCAAATGATGAATCACACAGAGCACTTTGAACATTATTAGACACAAAAAATGCACTAACACAAACTTTATCGTGACCGTTCATAGTTAACGATAGTGTACCTCAGAACAGTGATACTCTTGAACTATTACAATATCTGTAGCTTCATTCGGCTTTTATAATTCTAGCCTAATGGAATTCAACGAGTTAACTAATCACTTAGATACGATCCACATTAGTACACTTACAATTTGTTTTCAATAATAAGAATAGGTCATCAAGTAATAACTAAGTAAAAATCCCTTAGTTACTATAGGAATAGTTCCGGCAGTCTTGAGTTGTGCTGATTTCTTTGGTGATTGTATGAACCACCTCTTTGGTTTTACCTAGGTGTTTATTATTTACACCTTTGCAGTAGTATTTCACTCGCACATTGGCATGTTTCCAGTGCTGAGAGGGTGGAATTTTGACGAGTTTTCTCACGTCGTATATTTCAATTTTTATCAGATGAGTCGCTTCTCGACCGTCATCTACGTTTGTTGATATGTAAGACACGCCGCCTTCACTATTCGCCCGACCGACTGTTGATGAACTCTTGCTTTTATGTTTTTTTGCTGGCACCTCAAATAACTTATCAAAGCTGCTGTCTGCACTGTTACTTCTCTTACGATTTTGTCTTGAGTCCTCCTCCTCATCAGAAAGAGTTGGATAGTAGTAATTCTTAAATATATTTTCTTCATCGACGATGAGATCAGATGAAAAATTCTGTAAAGAACAATGAATAATTATTATATCTACATAAATTATTGCCTTGCTATTGAGAGAGTACATATAAAAAACAAAATTTGTGACTTACCTCCATGGTGTGTTGGATAGAGTGCAGAGATGATTGCGCTGATTCACTTAAGACTTCACCGTGTTGGTGATAGAAACTGTATCGTACTCAGACCCGTGGAAGCCGTTATATAGTCAGTTTTGCTCGTTATTAATCTTGTTTAAACCTAGTCAGTAATGATGTTGAACGAAACAAGATGATTATTGGTAACATTTGGAAACCAGATAGTTGATTGCTAATTGTATTTACGCAAACATCTAATGTTTTAAACTTTCCATCATCGGAAGCGGTGCACTATAACTAATGAGATTGTTGCAAAGCATCCAATGACGTCAGTAAGTATCAAAAGTAATGGTATAGGTAGGTCAGAGAAATACGGACCACAAAAATAAGTGAATCACTTCCAGGATTTACACAATACAAAAGATCTTTGAATCAGTTACACGTATAACAATTTGTTGACCATGGATACCATAGACATACAAGATTGTTTATATAAAATAAATCCGCTGATGAGGTATAATGTGTATGCCGCCAACCGCATTCCTGTGGTAGTAGAGGTACCAATGTATTTGATAGGAAATTTTGATCCAGACACACAGCCCGGATCTCACTGGGTGGCTATTCATATTGATGCAAATCGAACTGGAGAATACTTCGATTCATACGGTCGCAAGCCATCAGGAGCCTATCATAGGTTTATACTGAGAAATAGTAAACAATGGCGATATAACAACGCAATTTTGCAGAATGAGTTAACATCAGTTTGTGGAGAATACTGCGTGATGTACTTAGCCCATAAGTATAGTGGAAGGAGTTTAGATAATTTTATAAATATTTTCACTGAGAATACCGTTCGAAATGATGTAATGCTGAAAGATTGGTTTAATTTATGCTTTATGTGATGTATAAAAATAAATGAAGAAAGAGTTATAAGAAACAAAATGTGTAGTCATTGTGGTGACTAACAAGTCACCTGAGCCCTAATGACCTGCTCGATCCCTGAGCCCTAATGACCTGCTCGATCATAACGCCCAAACGAAAACATCGCTTTGTTAATGAGGTGATTATACCATTATCTTAATCACCATGGCACGATATTTCTATCTCCGAAACCGCTTATCCTAGAGCTCTGGGAGTGAGTGCAATCGATTCAGCGCACCCGATTTAGTGGGATTACACACCAAACTTTCTTTTTTTTTTTTTTTGGACCCGCTTCCCAAACTTTCGCGACTTTCTGAACCAAAGGGGGGACCCTTGGGAGAGCGGGAGGTCAGTGCGCCAGAACTGTGGTTCTCCTACTACTCTTGTCGCAAAATGAAAATTAACAGAGCGTGTGCATAATGGAAGGGCAGAAATAGGTATACGTTACCCAGAGATTTATCGCTTTTGCGAAGAAAATTGTAACTAATAAATCTTTAAATACTAGGCGTTATCACGTATACGGGCGTAAACCGTCACGGTGTTAACATGAAGTGAGAGTTGTCTGGACAAAGCAGGAGACGAACTTGCGACCTCCGGCTTGCCAGGCACAATGAGCAAGGGCCCTGCCAACTATTTGTTGAGCATGGACTCGAATCCATCCTAGCCTCTTGTCACAATTTTATTTCAATAACTTGCAGATCCCATCTTATCATCAGTTAAACATAAAAATTACATTGTCATCAACAATGCTAAAATAGGATAAGTAAATTGTTATACTTCTCTGAAATAAATCAATTTCAATCCTAGTCGCACACTCATTCATTAACCTAAACTGGGAAGCATATAGTTATTATTTAAAGTAAAAACTTAAGTATTTTCATTATCTACACGAATAATACAGATGGATACTTAAATACCTATAATGATTCTATGCTTAAATAGGGATTGATCTCTAAGATTCTCAAGAGTGAATTAAGTTAACATTATATTCTTACCTATTAGATATCAGAAACTCTTGAAATAAGTATGGAAATGCAGTGAACTATGGACAATAGAATTGAGTTACAACCGACCGAATTCAGTTAGTGCCATTTATCGATCTTGATCATTGGTGCACCTGTATAGGAGTATACCCTTTATGAGATATGGCGTGAAGGTACCTGACCTTTGTATCTCAGGTCGCCACTCCGTGCACCCTTTTGCGATCGAAGTGACTGCGTCGTGTCACGGTGCTTCGCGGAATCGATTACTGCAAGCTTTCTATTCCCATTAGACTACCTAGATGCGAGTTAATATGAAGCTGCTCAGATGACAATGGGGAACTTGCGTGGGAAAAATATTTTGAAGTTATTAAAGAGGCTATGTTAAAAGATCAATAATGGTGGCAAAAAAAATGTACTAAACATATGTACTACTTTCAGTAAGAGATTGAGAAAAGTAAGCGAGGCCTTCGCCCAGCAGTGGGACACAGAAGAGGCTAAGTAAAATAAATACTTTTCATAGTAACATGGCCAAAAAGGCCCTAGTCACGTGGTACGAAAACGCGCCAAACAAATGGGGCTCGAATTGTGAAAACACCGCTCTCGTTACGCCTTATAATGATTAATCATTCATGCATATTTAAGTTATTTCGTTTTTGTGACTACATCTCAAAGTAAAATCGAATAAGATTTTTATCATTCGAGTAAGTTCTTTGTTCACGTTTTTTAAGAAAAACCTGCGAAAAAAATATTAATACGCTTTTATTTTGTAAATTTTTATGGCTCGAATAAACTTTATTTGACAACATTAGAAAGGATTACACTCAGTAGATACATGATCGAATTAATAAGCCTTACACAGTAGGTACTAGTATTTTTGCTTTTTATGTATGCTACTTTTTTGTTATATGCTTTGTTCGTGTTGTGACTTGTATTTGGTTTTGTATTGCTTTGCTTTGTATACGTGTGTGTGTCTTATGTGAATAAATGTTTTATCTATCTATCAATCCAATCATACCCCATACATTGGTGTAGGTCAGAAAAAATGCATCTCTAATTTAGGTGTAGGGTACCCTATCGTTCTACTCAACCTTTCGCCAAATTTCAGCTTTCTAGCACTTGTCGTCTCTGTATAAAGCCGCGGAGAGTCTGACTGACACAAACGGAGAAAGGGAAGGACATAATGATACTATAAGGGTTCCTTGTTGACTACGGTACCCTGAAAAACTGTTATCCGCTCTATAAGATGATTTAAGTTATTTTTCTGTTTCTTAATTTTTGTGCAATAAAGCGTAACAAACAAAAAACCACTTCATTTTGAAATAAAGTCCAAAATCAATGAAAAGTTCATACTCGCTGTATACGTTAAAAAGTTGATATGTAAGGTCTACTTTTTTTCACAGTTGGCTCCAAGCCACTCAGCAAAGGGCTGCACACTTTTCTATGGTGAGCCATTTCTAAATCCAAACCAACTCGTCACCTTCTTGGTCTTGGACATAACTGTATTAGACTGAATCCTACTTAGTTTTTATCGCCCTCTGTCAAGGCCGAAAGCCGAAAGGTCAAAACGTGTGTAAAACCATCTAACTGATAGTTGGTTTTGTTCACCGTTAGTTTCCATGAAACGGTTTCCTAAACTTTACCGTGAAATCAATAAACAACAAAATTCACAAAAAAGCATTTCCATTTTAATGTTCTTATGTGCAATAAACGTATTAATAGTAAGAATGACTTCCACACAACACAATTATGTACTTAATAATAATGTTTTGTGTATCTTATTAACGCCCCACTGCAGGGCATAGGCCTTCTCTCAGAGAGATAGAGAGAGAGTACTTATGGGCTTAATTACCGCGTATGCCCACCGCGTATGGGAAATTTCAAGTGCTACAGTATTTGAACACCTCAGACACCCAGCTATCAGAGTGCTTAGTGCGAGTTTGACAGATCCAATCGAATAACTTTACTACCGCGTTAATCGAGCATTGACTAGTGAGTATGAATAAGTTAACCGTTCGAACTGGCAAAACGCTGTCACAGTACAACTCGCACTCGCGTTTATTCGTGTTTTGGCTGGTAAACGTGTTCACTTCTCAACGTAAACCATTACAACTCGCACTCAGCAATTTTAATTTCCATACTTGTCGCTAGGTGGCGCTTCCTCGATGCCATAGAAATATGAGTTTACGTTAACGCGATCGAGTAGTTAAAAAACTCGCACTAAGCACTCTGATAGCGAGTGGTATGCTACTATTTATAGTAATAATAAATTATCTCGTTGCAAATTACTTTCATTAAGTTGTTAGTCCTGTAGAGCGGGTAAAAACCCCTTCATCTTCGAAAACCCTACGGCCCTGACACACACTTAGCCCGTTTTTTATGTAGCCTATTGACAGCTGTTAACAGTAGTTTAACCGATTGTCAGTGTACTACGAGAGAGCGTGGGGTTAGTCTTTTTTTACTTTGTTTATTCAGCAAACAGATGTATTGAAATTAAATTTATTTGATTTCATTTGATTCGGTGTATAAGACAGGTAACAAACAATAAATACCGTAAAATTTGATAAACTTGAGATTAATTAGATAAAGTCGACAGGTGACCCACCTTTTCATTCTATATATTTTTAAGACCTTTTTAAGACATCCCTTATAGCACTATAAGGGATGTCTTAAAAAGGTCCTTTGTAGTCTGATATACAAATACCTATATCATCTGACAAATGCGCCTGTGTTTCTGTTGGCCTGTATTAAGTGCCTATACATTTAGACACTATGTCTGCCACGAACTGAGCTATTTCGGAACTATTTTGGTGCACATAATTAGGTCAGCTGCGCCCTGCATTTAAGACGTAAACAGGTCGATGGTATAAAGCGTTTTCTTTATTGGAAATAAACACACTGTTGTTGACTGGAAATTCTTCCTAGACGGTCAGGTATTGACGTCAGCGTCGTATTTTAAAGCCTTAGACACAACCGACGTACGTGTTTCCTTTTTAAGGTTCCGTAGTCGACAAGGAAGTCTTATAGTTTCGCCATGTCTAGCCGTCTATCTGTCTGTCCGTGGACTAGCTCAGAGACGATTTGTAGTCTAACGGTGCAAACCTCTTTACACCATTTTTTATATTTCTTTTTCTATCTATCATTTTCAAATATTTAAAATTACGTCACACATTTTTCGATTTCCCTCATTTTTATCATTACCACCTCACACAGACTATTTCACCCGCTTATCCGTTTTTCCTAAACGATTAACGATTAGTCCTAGGTGGTTGATCCTAGCTTTTAGAGTATAGGTTCTAAAAATAGTTGTCACAGTTGTTAAAATTTCGGAGGAAATTTCGTTAAAATAGGACACTTTTTGAAGGCCCTTGTCTTTAGGCTCAGGTATAGCCGAAGAGAAGACCAGATGTAGTTTTCCGAACGCAGCCTAACCCAATAGAATCCTTCTCACAGTCTCTTCCTTCCCCATGCAAACTTATAAATTTATAAAATTATGTTCATTGAAACAAAATAGGTTGCTCTGGACCTTTCGGTCTTAGCTTAGACTAGACGCCATAATCCTTATCGCTTAAGGGTTGGACCTCACCTGGCAGCACGGAATCGCCTTTGTTCCGCCTGTGCTACCACGTGCTGCAGTATGCTGCCGCATGCGAACGCGCGCTGTCGCATTCCGCAGATCGTTTCAAGCGCGAGCGTTCTCTTTACGGTGTTGGTCACTGTATTCCGCCGACTCCATGTCATAGAGACAAGGATATTTCTGCACTAAAACTATCAAATTTTCGTCAGTCATTGTTATTTCCATCCGTACGGCATGAATGAACAGGCTGCACTGAGCTGACGTGCGGCCTAGTGCGCCATTGTACGATAGAGTGAGACAGCATGCGATAGCAAGTGATCGGCGGTGAAAGGATGCGGCGTTAGCATGCTATCGCGCGCTTCAGCGTTCCGGAGTCTCCCTGCCGACCACTGCGTTTTGTTCGTGATGCCGATCGCCTCGAGGATTCCGCCGCGTGCTATCGCATTATGCTTTCTGTCTCGGTCTAGCAAATGGCAGTTCTAAGCGACAGAAAGAGAAAGGGCGACGGAAAAAGGCGATTCCGTGCTGCCAGATGTGGTTCAACCCTAAGAGTGCCACTGTGTATACATTAGATAATCAACTTTATTTAAAGGGTCTCTAATTTCAGAATAGCTTGCAGAGACCAAGGTACGCATAGCCGGCTATTGACCGCACCGTTGCGTTGTATGTAAGGCGTTAGATCGTGTTTTCTTCACGATTCATTGCACAATCAAATGTAAAGAATTGCACCTATTGTTTGTCTATCAAGGCCTCATGTGGAGTTGACTAGTTAGACAGACTGAGGATTGTTTGCCCCTTGGTTTGTTCTACGGGCGTAACTCCTGCTCAAACACTTCACAAAACAATCTGTTTTCCATGCGCAAAATGTTTTGGATGCAGCAACATAAAAAAAATACACATTGAAAACATATTGTATGTGTAATTATTGGTAGAAATGCGAGCAGAAGACCCGGCTTGTCAAAGACTTAGATAACATAACCTCACGCCTTTATCCCAGAGGGGTAGGCAGAGACCAGGGACCGCCAATTGCCACGACCCTTACAGATCACCTTCGCCTCATCAACGTTCATCAGTCGTTGCATGCTTTCACGTCGGTTCCGTTTACTTATTATGTTCCCCTTTGCTAATACATTCCCTATTTTGTCTAATTATGTCCGCCTGGGACGTCCCTTACCGGCCCTTCCACCCCATTCCCTGTATATATTTGTTTCGTCAGACTTACATTGGATTATAGTACTGCTAGGACCTAAGTTTAAGCGGATAAAGGTCATCCATGTGAAGAACCCATGTGTCTTTAAACTGTGGGAATACTTGCCGTCAGCATTGCACTGCTAATACCGCCGGTATCTCGTTCCAAACACACCTGTTTGCTTTTTTTTTGTAGGCTCTTTGGCCAACTGCTATCCTTTTCTTTTAAGAGATTGTGTACGAGTAACAGGTGGTAAATCTTTTCGAAGTCAGTAAAATTCATAAAAAGTGGGTTGATATGTAATGAAAAGTTTATTTGTACCCAACACCTAATATTTTAGAACAAAACTAAAATAAAAGCAAGTGCTCATGGAGGACTACCATAAAATATGTTTTATATAATCTGAGAGGCCGTGTTAAAAATGTATAAACCTGGTAAATTGTTTTTCTCCACGACTAATTTTCATAATATGAGGTCATATTATGAAAATTAGTCGTCCACAATTCATTCTAGTTACTTGGTACGAAAAAACTTTGGCCTTTGCATTTACGTTTTGAGATGATTTATACATACAAACGACAAAAAATAGTTCAAAAGCGCGCCATACAAATCGAACTCAAACTATAACGTCACAACTTATGCAGCGTTATCGATGTAATACTTTCGATAAACGCTGCATACTACGTAACGCCGTATGCAGCGTTTACCTTTTTAGAAAACGTTTAGACTTAAATGAAAAAACGAAATCTAATAATTTATAATGATTTATAACACTGTGGCTGTATGTTGCCAAAATAGAAATAAACAAGAAATAAAATAATGGTTTTATCTTTAGTATTTTTTGCATTTTTTGGGATCCCGAAAAACAAGAAAAAAATAAAAGTAATGCCACTTAACTTTAACATACCTGTTACCGGCAATGTTGTCTGAGTGTAGGGAGATTAGGACAGAGTTTACATAATTAAGTATAAAATAATTTATTTTTAAGTATTTTTAATTTTTTTTTCCCAAAAACATAGAACTCATACACTGGCTTTAATTCCAGACATCATTGTCACTAAGTTATAAAACTCATAAATCTTTTCCGACCTACATTAATTTGTTGGCGTGATTTTTATTCAGGTTATTAAATTTACACTAAGGGCTGGTTTCTGAATAGAGAATGTCACTAAGTAAATTTCTGTCACGCTCTTTTCTGGAAAATTGGACAATTAACTATTGAGCAAAATTCTCAATTCAGAAACTGTCCCGAAGACAGTCTCACATAACTTACTTTGTGCTGCAATCTGATCTGATGAATAAAGTACTGGCTTTTTAAACTCTTCTATCCTAGATTCTCTTTAAACCGTTATTGGCTCTTAATCCAGTTCTAAGAATTTCAACGCATAATTATCAACAAACCACGCTGGACTTCTACAAAGTTCCTCGTCTATTGCAGATTTACCAGCACCTGCGCTGGTACACCAACCCGTCGGAGCAGCGATGGATAGTGCGCATCCTGTTCATCGTGCCCATCTACGGCTGCTACAGCTGGATCTCACTGCTTTTCTTCAACGGAGACTCTTACTACGTCTATTTCTTCACTGTTCGCGACTGCTATGAAGGTAAGTGACTAATAATTCCAAAATAGGTATCCTTTCTTGTGAACAAATATGGTTAAAATACTGAAATATCAAAATACTAATTGCACACGAAAAAATGCGCAAGAAAGGAAACAAACTATCTATGAATCTCGTTATTTTTTTCATGCATCAATCACCATTAGTTGTTAATCTGACAGCTATTAACAGTTGTATTAACAATCGTTAGCGTACGGAAAACAGGGGTTTAACGGCAAACCAAAACAGCCTTTTTCTAAAAAAAAACTAGATTTTTATCAAAAATAATTGCAAATATCAAAATCTGTGTACCATAAATAATATATATTTGCTATGCAACCACATGCAACTAATATTTTTTGTATGCGACTAGTATTTCTGCTGTGGGAACAAAATTGTCTATTTGTAGCTTAGTCATATTACTGATGCTACATTATTATAATCGACGGGATTCATTAGATGTCCGTTACTTATTTTTCCCATAATAGCCCTATAACTGTGTTAATTTACTTCTACGCACACTAGAATGAAAAATTCAATTATCCATTTTGCGCATTATCAGTAGAATCTTGTGTGAGTTTTGCTCCGAATTCTGTAGAACTCAGCTGCATGCAATAAGGATTTATTTTTGATACGAGAACTTGGTAAATATTTTTTTCTTTTTTAAGATACAGACGACAAATTTAGTTTTGAAAAATGTCAGAAACTGTACCTGAGCTGCTTGCGAAAATAACGCTCATTATTTTTGATCTGCTAGACAACAATCTGCTGAGTTCGTATCACAGTGATCGGACAATACAGCTAGTTGACCTTTATTAGCTTCGAACTCACGCACACGATTTAGCATTCGCGAATTAAGATCTGCTGACCTTCCTTTCGCCTTGTGTACTCAGCGGTGTAGTATCGAGAGATCGTGAGCTCAAATCTCAATGTTTTAGTTTCGATATCATCCCATGTATGTCCCCACTGCTGGGGCACGGGTCTCTTCCTGCATCGCAGGAAGGTTAGGCCTACTCCACCACGGGGGCCAAGTCCGGGTTGGTGGAGGATTGTTAGACATTGGCTTAATATTGTAAGCCGCCCATAAGGCCTCTGACATGGCTTAATGACTGCCATTACATGACAGCCGGCACCAACGGCTTAACGTGCCTTGCGAAGCACGGAAACGCTTGGAAAAATGCCAAAAATGTACCCATCCTGCACCTGACCGCGCCTGTTGTTGCTTAACTCAATTGATTGATTCCAATCACTCGGTTCGCCTAGGTCACGAGCGCTTAATATTTTAGTTTGTTACGCTTTATTGTACAAAATATCTATTTACTAGTACTAGTTTGTACTTGGATTCATTACTTCGTTTTAACCACTAACCCGAGCTACGCCTTGTCAAATTTTGAGCATATTCGCACCATCCCGGCTATGTGATGCATAATTTAGCGACAACAGAGGCGGTTCCTGAACAAAATGTTTTATTTTACGACTTGCACCGATTTAAATGTCGAGGACATTGCGACATTGGGTTTTTTTTTGTCCGCTTGAATTTAATTCGCCTGTTCTACAGAAATTCGATGTTACTGAATCGCTTTGGTTTGCCGCTGCACAGTTTACGATGTCGGAAATAGTACCATATTTGTCAGTAGCTTTAAAAGCAAGGGTCAGAGCTAGGAGGTACTGTGGCGAACAATGGCATAGTTAAAATCTTTTTATAGATTTAAAACTGCTTAAGATTACGCTGTTGCTACACTAATGGCTGGTACGTGTTAAAAACGCAAGTCGTTAACTAAATTTTAAGTTAAAAGAAGAGGTAGGAAGAACATTGTGTTTCTATCGTAACCTCGAACTACAACTAAACTATACTGTAATATTATTTATGCCACACCTGGCAATAAAGTGGCTTTTTTCGCACGCTGCGCGTACGGAAAAAGCCGCTTTCTGGCCAAGTGTAGACATAAAAAGATGTACACAACACGGGAGGTAATAAAGAAAGCTCTCGATCGCATATTTACGTCCCTCGCTTGCAGCTAGGGCCGCAAACTTCTGCGATCTCGGCCTTTCTTTGTATTACCACCCTAGTTGTGTAATGTACTATTATGTAAGTATCACTTACTATGTGTTTTTATTTATTTTGCTTCTTAGGTGACATACTTAACCAATTAGATTTTATTGGGTCAGAGTATGTGGGCTTTGGACGGGTTTTTCGCTGCTGTCTGTTGTAGTCGAGAGTCTCGAGCCGGTCATCTTCGTAATCTTCCTTTTTTGTTGTAAACGGTGGAGCGCCATTCGTTGCGTTTAAAAGCAGCTTTATCCTTTTTCTCAGCGCTTGAAATTGCCAATCCGCGGTGGGCACGCGTGGTATTTAAATTCATACTCTCTCTCTGAGAGAAATCCTGTGCCCTGCAGTGGTACGTTTATAGGCTACATAAAAAACAATTTTCCGACGCTTTACGCATCAACGGGCCCTCTGCCGACTTAACCACATGGCCCGACCTTCTGGTCCCTATTTCATTGAACTATAATTCATGGCTTACTCTAACAATTCGACATTCCAAATCTGATTAACGTTTAACAAGGAAGAAACTCAACTACGCATCGAATTCTCATAATAAACCATTTTATGAAACGCGATTCTGGCTGCTGACTAATTTATCTGCCGGCGAGTTGTCGACACTCCGTTTCCGTCATGCGGTACAGAAGGTACCAATGTTGGAGTTGCTTTCTTTTATGCGGCACCAGTGGTACCACTGTCTCGAGCGTGACAACGCGACAATCCTCTTAGTTGCTACATAATGCGAGAGTACGCTATAAAATCTCAAAACAGAGGCCGTAGAGAGGCTTATCCAACTGCCGTCTTCCCGCTCCGCCAGGTGTCCCCGCACATCGCCACTTAAGTCTTCAGCCGACAGCGGATGACGACATTTCGATCTGACGATATAAACAGCTCTCGCATCGCATCTATACCGTTCCAAGGGGATTACTCGAGCTAGCCACAAGGTTTTAGTAGAGCGTGGATACGTGTCTCCCGCCATTTTGTTGTTAGCGTTTTTATCGATCGTGGCGGCGATAATTGAGCATTGTGCCACTTCTATTTCAAATTATTCAGTATGCGAAATGATAACGTTACGCGCGTAGCCTACTTTATCTAGCTACTACGTACTGAAAAATAAACAGTAGGTGCTGTTAAATGTAAATAATATGGAGTAGCAGAAACATAATATGTATGCAAGCAAACAGAATACAACCAAGATCAGCTAGACATAAATATCAAGGCACATGCCCTTTTATATCCTTAGCCACACTGTATTCAATATTACAAGCGTTATTAACCGTCAATGCTTCGTGATTAACCCACAGTTTCTGTCACATTAACATCTGTTAGTCTACTGTTTTTTTTTTGTATGCACTATGCCCAACGGCCAACAGCAGCTAACAGTCAACTAAAGATTGTATTTACCTATATAAGGCAAGTGGCGTTATTTTAATACTGTCACCAAACCGACACTGGGGTACTCTTCTAGCCGGTCGACCAGTAGAAAGAATGACAATAAGAAAGCTCAGTCTGTTAGCTTTCAGACTATACCTCGGCTACTATCGGATAGAATCAGATTATTATTACAAAGTAATAGAAATATCGGAACTAATATGACATCAGTACGAAAAACGGCGAAAATTGGCGAAAACTGAAGCCTACTCTAGAGCCCGAGGTATATTCTAAAAGCTAACAGCTAATACGTGGGTATTTATTTATAAATATTAGTATTTTTTACTATGACCAATGACGACGGCAACTAGAACTTTGTCGAAATATTAGATATTAAGGTACTTAAGTTTACCTATTAATTAGCGCGCTTTTGTTCCTATCGAGTGAATGTAGAAAAACCGCTAGAAATATCGCCCACAATGATGATAACATGTGTATGAATATTGATGATATCAACCCTAAGTCTACTGCTGTTATTGTATGACAGTGGCGGGCCTTACTGTCATAAGTTATCAAGCCGCCCATAAGGCCTCTGTCATGGCTTAACGACTGCCATTAGATGACAGCCGGCATCAACGGCTTAACGTGCCTTACGAAGTACGGAACTGATCGGAAAAATGGCACTAACGGTAGTCATGGGATAGTCACCCATCCTGCACCTAACCGCGCCTGTTGTTTAACTCAATTGATTGATTCCAATAACTCGGTTCGACTGGGCCACGAGCGTTTCATGTGTATGAATATTAATCTGTATAAAATTGCATACTTTGTATTTGCTGTTTTCCCGGTGTACAATAAAGAAAAAGATTATCTTAAATTATACGCATAATAGGACATGAATAATTTTATCAAGACAAATGACTTAAACCGTGTCTAAGATATCGTGCGATTACCAACTCATTCTATAAAGAAATACTTCTTTGTATCTAACCGTACGGGTACGGTACGCGTAATATTTTTTTCTATTTTGTAACAGGCTGTTTTTCTTTAACATGCAGACATTTTATAGGCCCACCTAAAAGGAGTTTAACAAACAGTATTAATTAATTAGAAATGCGGGAGCGCCTGTACGCTTCATAATAACGTAAATTAATTTGATTAGAACTACACTAGACGTTACTCCCGAGCTGTGGGTCGGTCAATGCTGAAATCAAGTGGTTATATTCTCTTTGGCTGAAGCTTCATATCTTGATTATAATTATTAGGGGATTCCTAAGTTCTGTAACCGGAGTATCGGAAGTGTTAACTTACCACAGTGCTTGAATCCGCGGAAGACACGCGTGGAGTTCAAGTTGGTACCACAACCCGTACTCTTTCTCTGAGAGAATGCTTGGGCCCTACAGGGGAGCACAAGGTGCAGATAAAACTTTTATACCACTATCGGGTCTCAGCAGCGTCTCGCTTTACGCGGTGACTTGAAGCAAGATGGAGTTTAAGTTTGTAGCGATTTGGCATTAGCTGTAAGTTATAAATGTAAATAAACAAACAAATATATAAGCATTAGTGCCACTGTAGGGCCCAAGCATTCTCTCAGAGAAAGAGTACGGGTTGTGGTACGAACTTGAACTCCACGCGTGTCTTCCGCGGATTCAAGCACTGTGGTAAGTTAACACAGCAAGTCCAGTCGGCAACACTGAGTTCAGCTAATCGAGCCTATTTCCTATCTTTCCAGCGTTCGTGATCTACAGCTTCCTCTCGTTGTGCTACGAGTACCTCGGCGGCGAGGGCAACATCATGTCGGAGCTGCGCGGGCGGCCCGTCCGCGCGTCCTGTGTGAACGGCACCTGCTGCCTGGCCGGCGCCACCTACACTATAGGCTTCCTGAGATTCTGCAAGCAGGCCACGCTCCAGTTCTGCATCGTGAAGCCGATCTGCGCGTTCGTCATTATATTCCTGCAGGTTAGTAGTGTATGTCGTAGTCGTCGTCGTCAGGCTATACTAGTCCACTGCTGAACGTAGCCCTCCCCTAAAGAGCGCCACGTTGTGCTATCATAGGGGGTAATGCCCATAATCCCCACGCTGGGCATGCGGGTTGGGGATCACAGTTCGGTGGAATTATACTGCAGGGGGCGCTGCTGCCCACCCCCCGGTTTGTGTCCCTTAGTCGCCTTTTACGACACCCGCGGGAAGAATTGGGTTGGTTCTATTCTCGAGGCCGACACCACACAGCAACGTCTTTAGTGTACAGCGGGAGTAATGTCTTCTACTTTTAGAGATTCTGTAGAAGAAAACGCTCCATATCTGCAATTTATAGTCGATTTGCGTGTTTGTTATGATATTCCTGCAAGATTGTAGTTTTTAGGCAAAGAGGGTCGTTTTTGCCGAGCAGCAGCGATTTGAGACATCGACGTTTCGCTGGATAGATAGTCTGTAAATAAGTCTTGCGTGAACTGCATTTTTTGCCTGGCAATAAACCTAATAGTAGGGTCCCCGAGATTTTTCAAGTAGGCCATTCTCCAGTGCTGAATCGTGAAACCGATCTGCCAGTTGTCATAATATTCTTCCAGGCGACTAAGGCTGTGTTAACTGGAGTTACTCAGACATATATTCTTTTGTAATTAGGAGATACTATTTCTGTCACTATACATATAGGGTGTTGATTTGTTTTATATTTTTTTCATCTCAGTGGTGATAACTTTAAAGAAAATTAGTTGAATATTATTTTTGTGTTGTAACAACAATACGAGGCTACCTCAGTCATATGGGCTCAGACAGAAAAGCGAAAATTGGGTTTCACGCGACGAACATCGCAGACGTGGTCAGTCAAGGCGGAGATGGCGGAACGATATTTCAACCTTTTTGCCCGCATGGGAAATGATTGCTCGAGACAGGAAAGAGTGGAAGTTTATGCGGGAGGCTGTTGCCTAGCAGTGGGACACAAATACGGCTAGCTACCAAATATATTGTATATTTTTTTAATTCTGTGTACCAAAGTTTCCCGTATAGTAAAAGTCGTTCGTATTAACAGATAAGAACACTCCATTTGAAGATGTAAACACCCTGTAGATCCCGTAGATAGATGAGTAATTTTTATTTGATTCGAATTCACATTCGAATCTAATAAAAATAAGTTTTTAGCCTCTAAATAGGTTTTTAAAAATAAGTAATCAGTGCTTATCTGGAAATACGTGAATACACAAGTAACTGATTCCTTATCTTCGATGAATAATACTGTATTGCGTGGATGACTGATACGAATATCACCTAAAGACGGCGTTTTAAACTATATCTTTCCATTGTTTAATCAATAGGCTACTAACTTTTCATATCCATATTTTCGTTTCTTCCTGGTGAGAACAAAGTCTTTAGTTGAACTCTCCTGGCTTTACAAATAAAGTGAAATAAAGTTATCTAAAGACTTATCTAGTTATCCAATTGTACAAGTCAATTACGCGCCTCCCAGCTAAAATCGAACCCACGCCCCAGAGGTCGTGGGTCCTACCAAAACAGATTTTGGTCGCTTAAGTCAGGGGATAATATTGGTATAAGATACACATTATAAAAGTCAGGGACCTGAGGCCTGCAGCCTCGGCTGCATGTCTACTTGATGAACTGACAACAATTATTTGAATATATTTTTATTTAATTAGAAAAAAAGACATTTATTGGAACAAATTAACACATCACAGGAAAGAAAAGGCATTCCAATCATAGGTCAAACAAGAACAATTCACATAAATACAAGATAGGACAAGGAAAGCTCAGAGCGTACATCCTGTGGTGTGTCAATGTTGCCACAAAGCATGTGTGGCATCTGAGTTCTGAGTGCACAACGCTGAGGGTGTAAGCCCTCAGCACAACGCTGCTACTACGCGTGCCCACCGCGGATTGGCAATTTCAAGCGCTGACGTTGACGGAACACCTCAAACACTCAGGTTTCATACTCACCTTTGCTCTCTCTTTCTGAGAGAAAGGATGTGCCCTGCAGTAGCACGTATAAAGTTAAGATAAGAATATTCTTTATTGTTCACCAGGAAAAACAAGCATAAAATAATTATAAAGATATAGTACTGTAGGGATTTGTAGGTGACTAGTGCTCAATAAAATAACTGGTCGATTTATAATACCATGAATTTATTTACAAATATCCCTACTAATATACAATATTTCAAGATCGCACTTAGTAGTTTGTTGCACCAGTGTGGTGTGACGCTCTCTCGCTCGCACTATCTGTGACGACACACGGGCTCACGCAGTGAGGTAGGCAGTAACCTAAATCTCTCTGCTACAGTACAATTAACGGCCTTATTGCTTGGAGCAATTTCTTCCAGACAACCTACGATGGAGAGTTGCTGAAGGAAAAGTGAGACGGGCAGTTGGACATACTTATACTTAAAAATAATATACATACATATACGTATAATTACATATAATACATATTGCAATATATTATAAACATACACAAAGTGACATTACTTACAATACAGTTCTATAAGAGGATGAAAAGAAAGACAGGTTACATAAAAAAATATATACAATTGATCATCGTCAATTGATGAGCCAATATAAATTCAATTAATGCCCTTTTCTTCCCGCAGTCTGCCGGGCATTACCACGATGGCGACTGGAGTCCGGACGGCGGGTACCTCTACATCACGATCGTGTACAACTTCTCCGTCTCTCTGGCGCTGTACGGACTATTCCTTTTCCTGGGCGCCACGCGAGAGATGCTCAAACCCTTCGATCCGGTCCTCAAGTTCTTCACCGTCAAGTCTGTCATCTTCTTGTCCTTCTGGCAAGGTTAGTGTACATAGTCAAAATATGTATGGCATCAATTTATAATCGCAAATCTGTGATATTTACTGTACTTTGCAGCAAAGAGAAAAAATATTACATAATTTTTCTACTGTGAAATTCCAAGCGCTAAGGATTAGTTCTTTAGCGTGCTGGGATTGGGATTAGTCCTATTGGCAAGATTTGATTAGTTTGGGTTAGAACAAACAATTAACCTAGAACCAAGTAAGGTTATCTATATCTATCTATAATCAGCCCACATCAACCCACTGCTGGGCATAGGCCTCCTTTTTATTGCGCCATTCCTCACGGTCCTGTGCTAACCTGGCCCGCAACCCTCACGATGTCGTCTGACCATCGTGTCGGTGGTCTGCCTACCAACCTCCTTCCCTCCCTTGGCCACCACTCCGATACTGCCCTGGTCCACCGGCCGTCTTCCCTTCTAGCCAAGTGTCCCGCCCATCTCCACTTTAAGTCTGTGATCCGCTCACCAACGTCTTCGACCTTGGTTCTTCGACGAATTTCTACGTTGGATACGCGTAAGGTTAGGTTAATCGTTTTTGTAATTTCTTGTGTACTTTGTTATTGATTGAGAAAAATTGCTACTAAAAGTAATAATTTTGGAAACGACTTTCCTTTATCAACAACTAATTATAGAAAAACAAAATGCACTTCACATGTCATGTAATTGTCTAATCTAGCAAAGCCTCAGGCTACAATAAAAGTCTTCTCATTTTTTACATTAATTAAACGTGTTACGACGTGCGGGCTATATGGAATGACTTACGCAATAGCGGCCTCAAACTTGTATTACCTATGCAGGTTCCACGAAAATGTGAGTCGCGCGTTTTAACGTCAAAAGTCTTAACTTTCCAGTACATTAACAGTCACGCATTTTAGCGTCAAAAAACGCAAAACTCGAGCCATCGTACTACCCACACTGCACCCTCTTCCCGCAGGCGTGGCCCTGGCCATACTCGAGAAGGCCGAGGTGATCCTCCCGGTGGAAGACGCTCACGGGGTCCCGGCCACTGCCGGTACGGTGTCGGCCGGCTACCAGAACTTCCTCATCTGCATCGAGATGTTGGCGGCGGCCATCGCTCTGCGCTACGCCTTCCCGGCGCAGGTGTATGCGCACGCGCACCGCGACCCCCACCGCTCCGTCACCATGCAGTCGATTTCGAGCAGCCTCAAGGTTTGTAATCCCCGCAATAGTCTATTATAAATATACTTAAGGGTCTAATTACTAAAACGTACACAAAATTTGGTCCAACGGGTGCAAAACGCCTGTGCTCGGTACTGTTTCCACATTCCGCCTCGTACTCACATGAGTACTCCCTTCCTTAATGGCGCGAACATGCTAAAAATGGAAGTGAGACAGAAACTTCAGTTAGCAACATTATTGTTTGGAGTTATAAAAACGTGTGCGCCTCCTTACCTATTAGAAAAACTTACCTGGAGACAATCGCGTCGAGCGGAAGGGGTGAGAACAATTACTGCACCGTTCAGTGTACCGAAACATAGGACAGCAGCCTTTCGCGGCAGTTTTAGGTACGCAGCAAGCAAATGCTGGAACAACATACCACCGCCATTACGAAACAGTAAAAATGAATCCAGCTTCAAGGTCCATTACAAGGAATACCTCATGGAAAAATAAAAATAATGCATACCTTTAAGGTGGTCCTTTTATAACTACTTGTTCGCGGTGGGTAGATATCCGTGTTGATGAATAAGCGCTTACCGCCTTATGTCGGCAAATCACAGGTCACCTTTCACTTTGTATATCACAATACTCTTTACTAAGTAATTTATCTGCACAGTATTCCCACACACAGACTGACACATTACATCACACTACACTTTTACATGCCATGTTTTTAGGCACACACTTTTCAAACCGTTCAATATTTTTTATCATTTTATTATTCACAAACACGCGACTAACCCGCATTATGGTCTCGACAGAATATCAGCGTTGTAGGCAGATACCTCGGTGGCTCCTACAACACATGCTGAGTCGGGAACCATTTTAGGGGCTCAATACTTTAAACAGAACATAGGTTATAATTATTATTCAGTTGCAAATCCGTATTTATTTAATCCATGTTTATATTTGTATGCCTTCTTTTATTTAATTTTAAAATGTCTTTCCGCCCACTTTTTTTCAACTATTTGTTTATAAAGTAGTGTAAACTTTGTGTACTTATATATATATATCTTGTTGTGTTTTGTAAATTTGTTACTGTTTTGTTATGTTTTTAGTATTGTGCCGTTAAATAAATTATTTCTCTCTCTCTCTCTCTCTCTAATTAATAATAATGTGGCCCATAGTGCGACCTATAGGCACGGGCCTTCTCTCAATGTGAGAGAGAGTATGAACTTGCTTACGCGTGTCCATCGTGGATTGTCGATTTCAAGCGATAAATAATAATAATAGTAATTATTATTATTATTAGCTACTCCAACAGTACTTTCACATTTCGTTTAAAAACTACTATTCTAATGTACAATTCAGTGTGAAACACCTTTACAGAAGTATACAACTTATTATTATTCTGCCTTCGTCTTCGAGAATTAACATAATAGATGAACAGGTAATATTAACTCACACACAATACAATCACTTGTCCTGGTACCAAGCTGGGATACTCTTTACTATGATGACCAGCCAAGGACATCACAAACATTTCTGCAAATCTAGTACGGCGTACGCGTACGATAATTTAAACCACTTTCCGTCCACATGACCTCCCTCCAGCATTAAAGGAAATCAAGATTTGTCCTTTTAGTCGGACGCTACGGTCTACGTCAATTAGCCTCTACTTTTACAGTGCCGTAAACGCGCGTTCTTAATACTGGCATCGTGCGTGGCACGTTCACAAACATCGTGTATCAGACGCAGACGAGGGACTTTTGTCCCCAAGGGACAGTCCTTGAATCGTAAAAAATGTCCTCAGAGTACTTGTCGCGGACACAACGCCTACGGTGTGCGGTCATCTATTCCCCGGAAATTGAGTGAAGCGTACGCTATGGAAGCAAATATTCTCTGCGATTACATTGTGTTGTAATTTGCATGAAGTTGAAAAAGAAAAGGCGTTTGAAAAGAAAACACCAAACTTTTGTCCAGTCCGGTCTCTTGATGGACTTTTTGTTCGGGGGTTTTTGTCCTTCGTGTGCGTTATTCGATACAATTTATAAGAGATCTATATCGACGGACTAAAAAGTACCCGGGGGACAGTACCTCGTCTGCGCAGGCCTTTAGCTGCACAATCAGAAGAAAAGAATTATCATCTTCTTCTTAGCTTACGTGGTGAAAGGATTTGCCAATCAGCGTAAGGGACTCACTCATTGTTGCCCAGGGTGCGCCAGACGTACTGGCTCTGAGAGTTACAATTCCAAACAAATACAATTATAATTCTGGTTCAAGATCTTTACGCACAACATAAAATATTATTTTCAGGAAACCATGAACCCCAAGGACATAATGACGGACGCGTTCCACAATTTCCATCCGCAGTACCAGCAGTACACCCAGTACAGCTCTGGTGAGTACTTAGTACCTATTAAGTGACTTTTCAAAGCATCCGAATAATACGAATACACCAACATGAGAGAGGACATTTAATAGTCTATGGTCACACTATACTTTTAACGTAACATGCATGCTAGGACTAATATGCATGGTATGGGCTGATTGATTGATTTGATGGATGTCACTGTACACCGAATATGTGAAAATAACACTAATTTAAAATACATATCCATTGAATAATAATGTGTTATTAAATGTCGGCCTTGTATGAAAAATATACATAAAATATTAAAGAATGAGTAGTTAAAGAATGGAATAAAACTCCCTGAAGAAATAGTGACAGCCACAAGCATTAATATGTTTAAAAACAAACTGGATAAATATCTAAAGGAAACAAAACAGAGAAGGAGTTAAACACAAATGTACATCTGGATACAGGCTTCACCAGTTCTATAACTGCCTGCCTGAATTACAAATAATAATAATAATAAAATGTAGAGTATATCGCAAAACTTTACTTTTCGTTGTACAATAGAGATTTGTCTAAAGAGGGGTGGTAGCGTACCGGTTAAACGCCGGCTTCATTTATCGAGAGGGCGTGGGCTCGATAACAATGACTTTGTTTATACTATTTTTATTTTTAATGCACTGACCCGTGCTAAGGAACAAATTTAAAAACCTATTTAGAGGCTAAAAATTTCACCCATGCCGGGATTCGAACCCGCAACCTCTGGCTATCCGTGCCAGCGCTCAATCGGTAGAGCGCTGGCACGGATAGCCAGAGGTTGCGGGTTCGAATCCCGGCATGGGTGAAATTTTTAGCCTCTAAATAGGTTTTTAAATGACTTTGTTTTCTAAGTTATTTACATCTGTGAAGTCATAGTACCAATACCAATCGCTTACGGTCAAAGAAACCATCGTGAGGGGGAACCCTAGTGTCAGAAGTGTTAGCATACCTCAGCGCTTGCTACCTACCCCAACAATGAGGCTAAGTGTGGAAATCTAAGTCTAACTCTCTCTGGTGCTTCAATATTGTTAAAGCTAAAATTTAATGACATTTAATTTGTTTTCGCTTATAAATACAACTGGTTCCCCACGTTACAGGCCTAGCCTAGTGTGGGGACCCCTTAAACTTCTATTAATTAAGTCATAGCATGCACCTTAATTCTGATATTTACGGTGTATACGTACGCAAAATTCTTTGTATTTTATATTCTTGTTTTTTTGTGCAATAAACAAAATTTTTATTTTTATTTTTTATTTAATTTAACTGTAGACATTTTTTCTAACTGTCGGAGGTTTTGTCTCTTCTTTCAGTTTTCTTGTTTTTTGGAGATTATTACATCCATAATACACGATTTATGCCCACTGTAAGCAGTTCCTTAAAAATATTGTTGGTGTATTCGTTATTCGTTGTGTGATGTTGTGATGGCGCATGAGATAAACTGCTCTCTCTCGTTTCATTTGCTATTCCATATTATTTCCACATATAGTTAGGGACTTGCTAAGTTGATTTTATGTACTGTAATCAGTAGTTACAGTTATTATTTCTTTACTGTTTAATAATAGAATAAAATTAGAATGTCGAGTAAGTTTTGGAATTGCTGTTATTGATTTAGTTAAATTTGATTCCGCTAGTAGTATTTAATCATTAACGTTACCTTAATTGCTTTAGTTAAATTTGAATTCAACTGTAAATAGTGACGTTAGTCACATTTCAGTTACTCCTTTTTTCGAACTGAGATTCAAATGTTGCTAAATCAACAAAGTTATCTCTATTGCCTTTAGTTGCCTTTTCCTACAAGTTTTTCTTCTAATTCCAGCCTGGTTAATTTTATTTCACTGGGGTTAGGTGAGGTCAATTCAATATGTGAATAGATTATTGAAAAAGGAAATATGCAAAAAGTATCTTTATTGTCCAGGCAATAGGGTAGTTGTTATTTTTGTTTTTTTTTACTTTCAGATGTCACTTCTCAACTGCCTTATGAGAAACTATAAGCTCTGCCATACCTGTGCTCTGCATGCAGTGCAATGCCGTTGTATATCCTGTTATATCTATACAGGGTGTCCCGTTAACAACACAATACCCCTTTACCACAAGTAGTTCTCATGACTGTTCAGTTAATTTTTTTAGTGTCTCGTTTGTTAACAAGCTTGTTCATTTTTTAATCGTACCAAGGTAAATGGAAAATTAAGTCTTTATAATTTATTCCCGAGAACTGCTCCAGCCATCGCTAATGGGTTTTATAATGTTAAAAATACACCCTGTATACGACCACATGTATCGACACTCAATACATAACCAATGTCATCCGAGCATGGAATTGACAACTAACTTGAATGCGCTTTGCATTTTGTCATCGAAGTTTGTTTCATTCGTAAACGAGCATTTTGTCAATAAGGAGCAAGATAAATCAAGCAAGAGAGGGCAACAGAGTTAGAAATGCTTTCAAACGGGGGAGAAGTTTTGTTAGTTGTTACTAGCTAGCAATTGAAATTTAAAAACACAAGAATTTCAACAGAGAGAATGGTTTCAAGCTTCCAAGTACGTGGAATCCAGTGCTAAGTAAATACAAATCACGCGCCTTATCACCGGACCTGTCCGTGGGCGTAGTGAGTGTTGTGTGTCGGCCAGCTGCGAAAAATTAAAAGTGTGTAGTCATACCCACAATAGTGAACTTACTCGCCACTTCAGTCTACCCGAGACCACGGCAACTGTAACGCTGCCGAAACGTCGGGAAATAAGCTAATTACGTTTTACCTAATATACAGTCGCGGTTTGACCCGTTTAATATAAAACTATGTTGCTAGCTAGCACAAACACTGTGACACGAGATTTTTATATATTAGACTAGCTGGCCGCGCATACGTCCTACTATGTCTCAATCCGCTATTTGACACGTATCAAATTTGACGCGATAAATGAATATTTCCTATAGTATTAAACGTAAAAAACCGAAGTATATTGATTTTGCTAAGTAAGTATGCAGGATGGCTGCAAAATTTGCAATAAAAAAAAATTTTCCTCGTTTAATTCGTAACGGCGAAAACGCTATCCGCCATCTTGAAAGCATCTAAAGTTTGTAAACAAACAGCTTTCAGCCAGAGCCAGTGGACATTGATTATTATAGGACTTACATCAAAGTGATCTTCACATAAATACACCCGAGTTTCAATTGATAAAAAGTCGGGGTCTCTTTTGGCAAGTTTGAGCCAAGTTTTTCGAATGTTAATTTCACTGGGTACACAAATTCACAACTTCCCGGGGGTCTTTATTGACGTCTTTTTTCATTCTCGAATGGTAATTGGTATATTTTTAATAAAAATGATAATTGGTATATTTTGCATGTAAATTCGATGAAATCAAGGTTGCGTTGTTGTTATTTCACTATACGCAGAGATCACTTACAGAAAATTGAATGTCAAACTTTGTTTACAATATTTTGGACTTCAAACCATAGACAAAAATGGCTGACCGCGTTTTTGGCCGTTTAGGAAAATTAAGTTTTAAAATAAGTATATTTTTATGTTGCTTTAAGGTCCTCAAAAAATATACTACAATATCTTTTGGTCTAATGGAAGAGTTATTTACCGTTTAAGACTTACTTGAAAAGAGAGTCAAATAGCGAATTCAGATCTTTGTATATGTGTAGGTACACCAAGTTTCATGGAAATCCATTCAGCCGTTATGCGTGATTGAGTAACAAACGTCCAAACTTATTCACAAACTTTCATATTTATAATTTATTGATGATGATGATATCAGCGTATGTCCCCACTGATGAGGCACGGGTCTCTTCCTGCATCACAGCGATTAAAAATATTGCATACTGTTAATAAATGTTTTCTAAGGCTTTGCTAGATAATCAAATTACGGATATGCAAGATATATTTTGTTTTTCTATATTAGGTTTGTCATAAACCAAATGTTACTAAAATTTTTTTAATTAAAAATTAAGTATATGATAACAAAAGTGTATCTGAAATATGTACGTAATTTTATTATCTAGCAATGCATCAGACAACATTTATCAATGTTAAACCATTTTTTTACAGTAATAAAAAAAAATGTGGGAGTGAGATGGAATACTAGACGCAACAGCCTTAAATACAGTCTGTTAGCTTTTAGAATACACCTCGGGCTCTAGAGTAGGCTTCAGTTTTCGCCGAAAGCACACGAGTGTAATACTACTTCCTGCTCTGTATGAAACTTTTCTTCACTATTTCGAAATGTTATTATGACAGATTAAATGTCATATTAGTTCCGATATTTCTATTACAAGAATATATCCGATTCTATCCGATAGTATCCGAGATATATTCTAAAAGCTAACAGACTGTACTATCGTTTGCAGGCCTTATTAATTTAGCTCTCTCTCTTGTTTGTTTCCTCTATCAAACGAACGCCTTAGAGCAAAAATCTTGAAAAATCTTTTCGGTGCTCGGCATAAGACAATCATATTAGGATTTATATTAAAATTCATTCGTTTAGGTATATTTTTATTTTGTATGTGTGGGTACTTGTCTAGTCCGAATACATAACGAATTTTTATATCAACGGAGAAAGAACTAGGAATCATTGGAGGTCGACGCTTAAATTGAATCACTTTTGAATACTTAGAATAAAATACTATTTAGTATGAAGCCCGCCAATTGTACAATCTTTACAGGTACAATAAAGAATTTAATAATAATAATACTTAATACAGATTTTGTTTACCACTAAGCCCGTTTAAATCGTGTGTTTTAAAGGGCCACTTACAATACACCAACAGACACTACCGCCACCAATGGAAAAATAATATTTTTTCTCTGTTTAGGTTTGCAAAAAGTCTCGGGCCAATTTCACAATCGTGTTAATAGTGATTTTTAGAAACCATGGTCCCAAGGCACAAAACCCAGGAAAAGATTGCATTTACGCCAAAAACGGCCGTTTTTGGTATAAATGATAACTAGTAGTTCCTAGGTTCTCGGTCGTCGGTCCTAAAAATCACTGACACTTTTTACAAAGAGAATCTGTAAGAAAGATATGATTTTTCCCATTGGTGGCGCTAGTGTGCATAAGTATGTTTTAAGGAGCCCCTTAAAATGCAACTATGTATGGAAATGAGATAAGATAAGAATATTCTTTATTGTACACCAGGTTACACAAAATCGGTGCATATCAATAATACAAAAAGTGATTTAGTTTGAGTTCTCTAGTTTCGGACTACACATTGTCATTTAATTAGTATTAAAATATGCCTTACGTTTAAAATATCGATGTTGTTTAAGCATTTTGTATTACTGTGACCTAAATGTTTAATTTTCTGTGATTTTGATATTTTTTTTCTTTTTTGTATGTATACTATTTGTTAACTGAGTTATAGTTGTGAGTGATGGATAAAATCCAATAGTTGTGAGCTAGGCATTTTCATTTTAAAGTAACTAAAGGCTACGTTAGTTTTTTACTACCTACACTAAAATGTAAATAATCGTTTTATGTCCATCTAGATTTGATTCTGGAATTCTTTACTTTGCCACATCCGCCCCATAGACCAAAGAAAGGCATTTCGGTTTTCTTTTCTTTATAACTTGACCTAACATAATAATAATATTTTGATTAACGAAATCATCATTATAATATAATGCTTACAATTTGAATTCAACACCATCAGGAAAAAATACTATCATACTTAAGTTCATTTAAAAAAAAAACAAAATTCAGGGTTGTCTTCGTAATACGTTATTTGATAAAGTTTAAGTTATATTGTTCTTAAATAAAGTTATATTTAAATAATATCTTTTCTAATATTAGTTCCATATAGCGTTAAGCTCAGCCGATATTCTATGCAGGAGTTAGTTTTCTGAATAGATCACGTTATACATTTAAAGTGACAAACACATTGTATCTACTTTGTCTCTCACTGATGAATGATTAAATAAATAATAATTTAACATTAACTTTTCACACATTTTCATTTTGTACAATTAAGGTAGGTACTATTTGCGGTAGTACCTAGGTGAATTGAATATTCAGGTAAGAACTTTTTATGTTTGCTTTTTATTATTAGTTTGCTTGCATGCTCTGTGTGTAGTTCCAACAATTGATTTAATGAAACTTGATCGTGTGTCTAATATATTTCCTGTTTTACACTACACAAAATACCCTCCACCATATAAACTCTCGTCCCAGTTAACGCATCACTCTATAATCACTGCATTTGACTACATTTACTTACCCTATGTTTGACGTTTGCTCACTATCTGCTAATCTGCTGTTGACAAATGTTGGTTGGCCACATTGAATGGATACCACATAAAACTGACCGCTTTAGGGCTGGTTTCTGTATAGAGAATTTCACTAAGTAAATATTTAACTACAGTGCTACACAAGAAATAAGTCTCGCGTATGTACCTGCGCAGATGACCAAATTTTGGATGTGCGGCAAGTTGATCGACCAATCAGATAGTTTCATTTTATGGCAGGCCGCGCGCCTTTGTTGCTATGGGTTGATTCAACGTCTTGGATGCAGGTGACTATTAGTTTGGCAATATTAGCGTGAGCGAAATAGGTAGCGCTACTGCGGCAATCAATTCAGCACCTTAACCGTATCGGTTAAAGATCATGTTGAATGTACTTATAGCTTCGGGTACTTTCGTTACACTTCTTCCTAGTCTGCGCGAACGTGGATTCCCGAAGGGACTTATATGATGTGTAGTAATGTAACGTTCTGTTACTCTCTTTTCTGGGAAATTCGAAAAGACAGCACTACAGTGAACTATTTACTTAGCGAAATTCTCAATTCAGAAACTGGGCCTTTAACAGTAGATTACCAGGGTATTAGTATACGAAATACTGGGGGTTACTCTGCAGCTGTAGCACTGCACTAATTTGAAATACAATGGACATTGTTCTTAAACATAAAGTGCGGTTTTGATAATTTAATAACCTAGGCTGAATATTTCGGCTTGGGCTGGTTTAGTTAATTTATAAAGCGTCCAAAAAGAATTAAAGTCTACCAAACCGGAACTCCATTATTTAAAAACTAATTAATCCTAATCTATATTAACGTTAAACAGGGTATCCTAGTGTGGGACCAGAAGGAATGTATGTGCCTGTATGTAAATGTTATGTTATATTATTTTTATTTTATTTTTATTATGTTAGAAGAAGAAGTTACGCTTTTTTTAAAAGTACTGAGATGTCAACTTCTTGCTGTTTTCTAATATAATATTACTTATTTTGTTCAATAGTGAAACTGTAAGTGAAAGTTATTCACATTCTTTCACTTATTGACAAAAAATACAAGAAATCGGTGAATATTTTTTATTTATGAGCATTGTATTTACTTACTGAAATTATTTAAATTGAATTAAAAATCAATATTTAGGACAATATCTATTGACTAACTTATAAATTGTCAATAAATTGTTTGATTGTCGGTGAACGTCGGACTCACCATAACCGCGCACTCACACTGAATTGCAATTTATGCTTTGCACAGCTCATACACACAAGGCGTAATGCGAGCTACACTAGACTTAACAATGACTTGCCCAGGAGTAAACTTTCATAATAGTTAAATCCGGTCCGTATTACACGGCTCCACGCTGTAATACTAGCGCCACCAGTGAAGAAAGATGTAGGGTTCCGTAGCCGGAGGGACGGACCTGGGGAAACTATAAGGAACCCTATAGTTTAGTTAGGTCCGTCCGTCCGTCCTTCCGTCTGTCTGTCTGCGACCTAGGTCAGAGACGATGAAAGAAAAAGCTGTAGTTTCGCATAGAATTAAATGTTAATCACGCCGACAAAACGATAGGTTACGACACCTAAATTAGGGATGCAGTATTTTTTCTCACCTACGCTATATTTTTGGGTAAATATTGTGGACGTAGGAAAAGATTTTTTTGATTTACGTGATAAGTTTTCTTGCGTTAATTTTTGTACCGCTTGCCTCTCCTGGCTAAATGGTTGATTGTAGAACCACATATAATGAAAATTAAAGTAAAACCATCACGGTTGTGTAGGTTATAAAAGGAAAACTTTCACAATTATGAAAATTACCTTGAATAAAGTGGTTATTTTCGGTAAAGCGGATAAACCCACCTCCGTCTACGGAACCCTACACTGTGTGTGGCCCGACATGCACTTGGCCGATTTTTTACTCGTCGTTTTCGCAAAGGTGTCCAAGCCAATCTGCCAATCGTATTATTAATGATTTTTAGGGCTTACACAACCGAGAAACAAGGACTTGGACCTGGGATTAGATTTGACATTTATGTCAAAACGGCTGTTTTCCACGTTTATTCTATTCACTCCTGGGTTTTTTTTACTCTAGGTTTACGGCCATGGGGTCTAAAATTATTATTAACATGATGGAGAGGTTGTACTGACACATTTTGCAAACGTATCTGTATAAAACGATGTAATTTTTATCTGTTTCTGGCGCTAGCGTTACTGCATGGACACCCTTAATACTTAAAGGATAACGACAATTTTATTTTAGCATATGTCTCTCCGCAACACATGCACACTACGCCTACATTACACCACTCGTGTACAACGTGCCAGATACACTTTCGCTCGATGTAAACGTTTTCTATCAAGTCAAGATACAGAAAACAGCGATGGCCATTACTGAAATGAACGAGATCCTTCGCTAAAAACATTACCTCCACAAAACAATCCATTTTCCATCTGTACAACGTGGCTAAGGGAAGCGAAATAAATGATTTTGTAAATTGAAAACGAATGTTCCGGCTTAAGATCTGCAATAACTGGGGCCTGTTTCATAGAACTACAATTCATGGTTTACTATGACAAAGCGACTTACATTACAAAGATTAACAATGTACCTCGCAATGTACCTCGAATTGTCATAATAATCCACCAATTTTAGTTTTATGAAATTTGGCCCTGGAATTGTTTCGTATTTCACGGGTTTCTTTACATTGATAGGAAGTGTATCTGGAGCCTCGGTTCTGGCAGTGCACTGGGTACTCTAGTGACAGTTTCACGGTTGGGGTGTGCACGCGTAGCTTTGCAGTGGCAATGAAACGAAATCGATGCCTTCGTGAAATTGTCATTGTAGTACAATGCAATACAGAATCTAGTTCCTGGTATGGAGAATACCGGCCTCACTATTAAGTCCGGATTCACTTTACTCGTAATTTTGTCGGAAGAGTCCAGCAAGCTTTCGCTCTTATTCGCAGAGCTTTATAATGGCTTAACCATTAGAGTCGAGCTCAGATTGCCGATGTCGGCTACGTCTTTACTCGCTATGTCTAAGCTCTGAGGTTCGTCTTGTCCTCGCGTGCCGCACAAATATAATTTTCGTACGGACTTTCTTGAGCAAGCATAGACAAAGCCGAGTCTACGCCTGGCATGTTAGGGGTATCAGGGCTGACCAGGGCAGGGCCATGTCAGCGCTGCGTTACATATCACATTTCACCTTACTTAGTTTATTAGGACAATTCGATGAACATTGCGTAATTAGTTTTCTTAATTATCAATCTGGAATAATCGACTATACAATTATGTGCATCAAATTGTTACAGTAAACCATGTATTTATTGTAGTTCTATGATATGCGGCTATGGTCAAACTTTTCCGACAGAATTATAAGCAAGTGAATCCCGACTTTAAAATGTGCAGTGCATACGACCGTTAAGAGTCCGAAAATGCCAGCGTCTAACCCCGATCTCTCGCTCTAGTGATGCGCGGGGGCGCTGGAAACGGGTGCGGAAAGCAGGAGAATGAGCCCGCGCTGGCGCCTCGCCCACCACCGCAGCGGGTCGCCACCATCACGCAGCCCAACAACTACTGCGAGAAGACCACCCTGCTAAGCTCCGATGACGAATTTCAGTGAGCACTGACCGGACACCACACTCGTATTCACTGATAATCCGAATTTGTACTTCGTGTTACAAAGAATAACTTTAGCTTTTTATCATGGGGATCTGCTCGTCTATACAAACTCGTAATATAAATCGGCTGTTTCAGCATTGGGCGTAACTAGGGTTCTAATTACCCTAATACGTCAATGATCGAGTAATAATGAGGGTTGGGGACCGACTCTGAAAAGATATGGTCTATCACGAATGCCAAAGAATGTTCTGGGTTACTAGACAACCTACGCTGGGTCCTCCCTAACTGCTCCAATGTGGAAACGGCCGAAGGCCGAGAACTTATGAAATCCTAATCCTATTTCTTATTATTTTTTCCGAGACCATAGGACGAGCCTTGCTTGCAGAGACCAATCTCGGGGTGATTGCTCGTAATTCAACAGGGAACAGCAGATATTCTATGAGATATCTCAGTCGGCCCTTTAACAAAAGTTGTTTGTGTATATGAATAGAACACCACGGTTTGAAAGAGTTAGTATATTTTGTACCACGTTGTATAAAATATATACGCTACGATAAAGACGACTAAAGGTAGCTGCCGTGTACTTCGGTTTATGTTTCGATGCCAAAGTTGGCCTCTAAGTTGTATTTCACCTTTTAACGTCTTTCACTTCTGTCGAAAAGGCCTTTCACTTGTGTTTTTATCTATTTTTACAATAGCTAAATAGACGTTAGTGACAAGAAATATTCACGAACTTATTTAGACATTGTTAAATTGGCTCTAGTTTGAACTCAAGTCGGTATTAGTATTTAGCCTTAAAAATAGTAGTTGAAAATCTAAATCCAAATCTTTGTACTTACCGCAAGAAAACCACTCTTCCGCTGCGATGATGAAGTTCATAGAGTCTAGTCAAGATTTGCTTGAAATGGTTTGCATGTAGACAGAAGTGAAACTACTGAAGAAAAGAGCCAGTCGAAGTGTCGAGTCAATCTTGTGGGAATGAACGATGTTGTGGAGGCCATTCACTTTCCCTGACTATATGTATGTAATCACAAGCTAGACACAACAGCTTTACTGTACTAAAATACCTATTACTAACTAAATACACGATAGTTGACGTAAAGCAATACAGACTGTAACAATAAAGCATTTAGTAAACGAAATTATATGCAAGTTGTAAGTAACCCTAATGAAAAATTAAATTAATAAAATCCATTCAGAAAAAATTGATACCTACGTAGAAACCAAGTCACCATTCACACCCGGAAAAGGAAATGAAAAATAGTCAATACTAATAACTTGTATTGCGTGATTTTATTCGCGATTTTAGAGTTTTCCTCAAAGTAAAAGTTACTATGCAGGACTAGCAGAAATCGCCTAAATTGGCTAATCAATCTCCTCTATCTCCTATGCACTTATGAATTCGGGTGAACCAGCTTTCAAACATTTATAAAACGTAACTTGCGATGTCAATAAATAACCGCCGGAAGTCTTCGACGGCCTCGTCTGCAATTTTGAATATGCGGCCACGAAGCATTTTTTTATTGTGAGAAATAAAAGAAATCGTATGGACCTAAATCTGGGCTGACCAGCGATGGGGTAATCTGTACCCTCGAAGCTACCAATAGTCCTTGGATATTACAGGTGGGTGAGCGGGCGCGTTACCTTGGTAAAAAAAATGTTAGACAGTTATTATTTTTCATATTTTTTTGCACTAAAGAAAATATGCAAAAGGTGAACTTAATTCTAGCGTGTAAAGTACGAAGGTTTCGAACTGTAGCTTTCGTAACACTACACACTATTTATATACATGTAATTTTGTGTGAAGAGGCCGACGAGGTTATATAATTTGCCATAATCCGCAGAGCTTAATCATGGATGACTCTTCATGATTAACAGCGTGGGCAGCTCATCTGTCTGACAGCAGTTGTTCTTAAAAAAAATTGCTACAGAATCAGGGCGTCGAGCTTCTTGCTATTTCAATTGCTATTTCGCATCGACATTCGACTGAAGTATGAACGGTAAAGTGTAACCCGAGTCGGTACTTATATTGAATGGCGAAAGGCTGTATTTAATTATGTTAGAGACAACGCAAACATTTGTTTGGAACTTCAAGATTGACGACATTCGAATTTTCAATTTTGTTTGTGGAACTCGAGTAGAAATCTGTTACGTACCCATTATTTGATTTGTAAAGTAAACGAGGGTTTCAATAAACAGTTATGTGTTAGTATATCTGTGTAATTTCCTTTTTTATATACAATAAAGTGTTCTCTATCTATCTATATCTATCTATCTATCTATCTATCTATCTATCTATCTATCTATCTATCTATCTATCTATCTATCTATCTATCTATCTATCTATCTATCTATCTATCTATCTATCTATCTATCTATCTATCTATCTATCTATCTATCTATCTATCTATCTATCTATCTATCTATCTATCTATCTATCTATCTATCTATCTATCTATCTATCTATCTATCTATCTATCTATCTATCTATCTATCTATCTATCTATCTATCTATCTATCTATCTATCTATCTATCTATCTATCTATCTATCTATCTATCTATCTATCTATCTATCTATCTATCTATCTATCTATCTATCTATCTATCTATCTATCTATCTATCTATCTATCTATCTATCTATCTATCTATCTATCTATCTATCTATCTATCTATCTATCTATCTATCTATCTATCTATCTATCTATCTATCTATCTATCTATCTATCTATCTATCTATCTATCTATCTATCTATCTATCTATCTATCTATCTATCTATCTATCTATCTATCTATCTATCTATCTATCTATCTATCTATCTATCTATCTATCTATCTATCTATCTATCTATCTATCTATCTATCTATCTATCTATCTATCTATCTATCTATCTATCTATCTATCTATCTATCTATCTATCTATCTATCTATCTTATGTTAGGGAGTAGACTGATGCCCTACCTGACCAGCCACCGAACGCCTCCTCGTAATTCCAAGCTCGCCGGCAGCGGGATCGCCTTGACCATCAACTTTTGTGTTCCCCAACGTACGGCACATCCACAGGTTCTTTTGCGATGCTAATCCTCGTTGTCCGTGTCACAGAACTCACAGAACAGTACCACAACACACTGAACGCAGAATCTTAATATTTTAATAAGACTTTTTTAGTAGCGGGCGCAGTTGCATCGGCCGCGCGGGACTTAGTTCTCTTGCCCTCCGTCGCCGTTCGCGAGGGCGCTAGGCGTGTAGGTTGACGCCGTGTTGGCCAACCAGAGCGAGGTTCCTCGGTGACGTCGGCGCTGACAGGCGATAGGCAATTAGTCATTTCCCATCCATTTAAATTAAATATTTAGCAGATTTACCATGTATTGCTGTCATAAATGAGTAGAAAATAACTCGAAAAATAGAAAAATGATTTTTGAACATGAAAAGGAATGCTTAACTGATTCCGGTACGGAACATGCCGCTCACCTTGAAATAATGTAATTATTTTAATGAAAGAAACAAAAAATAAGAGAAGAGAGTCTTACGAAACTAACGGTCAGTCAAATTAAAACAAACCCTAACGCAATTAGGTAACAATCATATGAGGATCTTATATAATCGTATGAATGAATCTAAGTTAAACAAAATACCTACACATAATCGATTAATGAGCTGAATATTAAATCTTCGTAAGAACTTCGTAAGAAGAGGAAACAAAATATTTAATTACTTTTACTCTATAGGAAGAGGACAAATTTTAACAACTGCTCTCTTATAGAAATGATTTCCTGATTGTAAAGTTACTACTCGTGTTATATTGTCAGAGCCAGGATGAAGCGCGTGTACGCGTGCCAATTTCCACTGTAGAGGTGGAAGATTGTCGTCACAGACGATGACAACAGTACCTTCACGAATAGGGGAACCACGGTCGCGATACCACTTGCTACGTTGTTGAATCTCATGTAAATATTCGCGACTCCAACGCTTCCAAAAATGTTGTAAACATTGTTGTACCCATCTCCATCGAAGTAACCGACTCGGATTAGAATCTAATAAAGATACATCGGGAATTGCCGTCATCGGGCTACCGATCAGAAAATGAGCGGGCGTCAAAGGCAAGGGATCACTTGCGTCCGCACTTTGCACGCATAAGGGACGCGAATTCAGAACCGCTTCGATCTGATACAACAATGTATGCATCTCATCATACGTAAGTGTTTGAGTCCCTATGACTCTTTGAAAATGGTGTTTGAAACTTTTCACACCTGCTTCGAATAAGCCGCCGAAGTGCGACGCATAAGGGGGCTGAAAATGCCAAGTAATACCTTGTTGTAAGGTCTGAGAATTGAGAGCACCTTGCACGGAATCCTTTTTAAGAAATTCGTATAACTCTTTTAAATGATTATTACAACCGATAAAGTTCGTACCGCAGTCGGAATAAATGTCCGTACATAGACCTCTACGCGACGTAAATCGACGAAGAGCAGCCAAAAAGGCTTCACTCGTTAATTCGGATACGATTTCGAGATGTACCGCTTTTACACTCATACATACGAATACTGACACGTAACATTTAATTATTTTCGCATTACGAACTTTATTGGCGCGTACATAGAATGGGCCTGCAAAATCTACGGATGTCTTTAAAAAAGCACGTTCTGGTCTCACTCTCACTGCGGGAAGGGGTGCCATGGAACGCTGTGACCTCTCAGGGCGTGCCCTGAAGCAACGTACACAACGATGTATTCGTTGGCGAATTACATCACGACTTGACAAAATCCAGTATTTTTGTAAAAGCGAATATTGCACCGTTTGCGCTCCCGCGTGTAGCTGGGTTAAATGAGCATCGTCAATTATTAAATTAGTCAGATAATGACGTTTAGGTAGAATCAATTGATGTTTAGACTGAAATGGCAATAGCGACTTGTGAATACGTCCACCTACGCGTAAATTATTGTCTTTGTCTAAGAAAGGATTAAGTCGTTTCAATTGATTGGATACCAATTTATTTTGAGACATATTTTTTATGTCATCGGAAAATGTGGACTGTTGTACTAAATGCACTAGTCGATTTAGTGAAAAATTATACTCGGGAACCGATATGTGATTTGGATAGGAAGTTTTTTGTTTGTTTACCCTTCCCTTTAGAATGTGGTAAAATCGAAAGATGTAGGACGTCACTCGAACTAATTTATTGAGAGTCGAAAACTTTTCAATAAATTCCACATTCTCGGCCGGTGCAGAAACGGCTAGTACGGAGGAAATGGGGGGGCTACGCTTCTCTTCGCTCGTCTGGGAAGGTTCCAAGCGTGTAGGCCAGCAAGAGGAATCCTGGGACAGCCACTGAGGGCCGTGAAACCACATGTCATTTTTAAGGAAAGCGGAAGGCAACATACCACGTGATGGAGCATCGGCTGGGTTCTCAGCGGATGGCACATGCCGCCAGTGTTCACTCGGCACTAGTGAAAGAATTTCACTAGTACGATTGGAAACAAAAGTTTTCCACTCGTATGGTGGCGATCGTAGCCATGCCAGTACGATGGATGAATCTGACCACGCATACACGTCGTCTCGACTCACTTGGTCGCTATAGGTACGTAATACCGTATCGATTAGTCTTGCGAGCAAAACGGCACCCATAAGCTCGAGACGAGGTATGCTCAAGCACGGAGAAAGGGGGGCGACGCGGGTCTTCGACAGTAGAAGATGTGCACGCGTCTTGTCAGTGTCGTCCGTAAGACGTAAATAGACACAAGCGGCGAACCCCCGCTCGCTTCCGTCACAGAAGCCATGTATTTGAAAAATACAATTATCGGAAAATACCTGACGTGGAATGGAAACACGAGATAAGAGTGGTAACTCTTGTGAAAAGGCAACCCACGCATTGATAATATCTACTGGGGGTCGGTCGTCCCAGTTCACGCCGGAAATCCATAACAATTGCATTAAATGCTTGGCGTAAAATATTACTGGTGCAAGCCAGCCCGCAGGATCGTACGTTTTTGCGATTTGCGAGAGAATTGTACGTTTAGTAATTTTGTCAGTAACACATTGAACACTGAATGTAAATTCGTCAGTTTGCGGGTTCCACTGAAGTCCTAGGACTTTAGTTTGATGATCATTTTCCATAGGGGCGAAAGGCACGGGAGCGGGCCGCTCACCGTGAACATTCAGCGCCTGCACCGCCGCGAGTATCGCGGGCGAGTTGCTATGCCACTTGCGTAACTCAAAACCTGCAGAAGCACAAATACCTACAAGTTCCTTCTGTAGCTGTAGAGCCGTTTTTTCATCACATGCCCCCGTGATGATGTCATCAACGAACACCTGATCCAAAAGAACCGCAGCTGCGCGCGGGAAGCGTGCAGCTTCGTCAAGCGCCAGCTGTTTGACAGTGCGTAACGCCAAGTATGGGGACGCATTAACACCAAAGGTCACCGTACATAAGCGATATTCCAGCAAGAGGTCATTAAGTGACCTTCGCCACAAAATACGTAAGAAATCGCGGTCAGAAATTCGCATGATTATATTACGATACATTTGTTTTATGTCGGCGGTAAACGCAACATTAGGTATACGAAACTTTAAAATAATCTCGACGATATCCTTGTGCAATTTAGGACCCGTTAGAAGGTTGTCATTCAATGAATTACCGTTTGTAGTTTTGCAACCAGCGTCGAATACTACGCGCGTTTTCGTAGTTTCGCTAGCTTCCTTCACCACGCAGTGATGAGGAATGTAAAAGACTTGCCCGGGTTGCGGGGCTTCCTCCACCGGCTCCATATGCCCGAGGTCGAGGTACTCTTGTAAACAAGCATGATACTCCTCCTTGAGTTGAGGGTTGGCTTCCAATCGACGTTCGAGTTTATGGAACCGAGCGAGAGCCACATCTCGAGAATCGCCTAAGGGTTGTGCATCAGGCCGGAAGGGAAGCGCGACCACGTATCGTCCGGATTCGTCACGCGTGTACGAGTTCTCGTATATGTTCTCGCACAGACGTTCGGCCGCAGTGAGCGTCTTCACTTCAGGTACCGATTCCAACTCCCAAAATCTCTTCAAGTCACCGTCATCGCAGAATGAGCTAAAGCAAGCTTGAACTGAAGAAGTAGTATCGAACGAAAGTGGACCTAGTAATAGGTATCCGAAAATACTGTTCATCGCGATCGGAGAATCGGCTGAACCAGTAACAACGTTACCGAGTAATATTTGGGATAGTATATCCGCACCAATTAACATCTCCACATCCTGTGGTTTATGAATAGAAGGATCCGCTAATTTTAAATTTTTGATGTGTGGCCACCCTGTGTAAGGTAACTCCACACTAGGCATTTTTGGAATTAACTTCGTTAAAATTAATGCTTCGACCGGAATCGAAGGTTGAACTGCGTCGGTGGGTGAGATGCAACACGTCACTACGCCCTTGGGTTGTATTGGTTTACCATTACCTATGCCCTGTACAGGTACATGTATCTTACGTCGCGTTAGACCTAAACGCTGAACACACGTTTCAGTAATAAATGTCGCTTGACTGCCCGTGTCAACCAAGCATCGTACAGTAGCTAATTTTTGTTTACCTATGTTTACATTAACAAGGGCCGTCGACAATAAAACCGTCGAAACACGTGCGGTAGGAAAATTAGATAACGCATTGTCACTAGGCGAAGTCTGTTGTACGGAAGTCATAACGATTTGCGACCTTATGGCGTCGGCATCAGGAACGTTCGTACGAGTCTCAGTCTCAGCTGCCCGCGCAACGGGAGTGAGTGAGACGGCATTACTGCTCGCAGTGTCTGCTTTAACTTCCAAATGAATTAAAGAATGATGTCGTTTATGACACGAACGACAAACAAAATTAGACTTGCAGTTGTTTACATCGTGACCCACGCTTAAACAATTAAAACATACGTTTTTTTTATCCTTCACAAAGTTATACCTGTCCGTCGGTGACAAATTCAAAAACTTAGAGCATTTTGACACAAAATGAGTATCGTCACAGAACACGCAGTTCCTCTTATTCGTATGAGAATAAGGTTGAAATTGCAATTTCGTATTTACGCGACCGTCGGGAACTTGCGTCGCGAGTACACGTCGCGGGGTAACCTGCTGCGCCTGGGCCTGCCTGTAGGTAGGTTCGGCTCGTTGGAACTGTGCGGAGTTTCTCTGGGGCGTTTTGCCGCTAGAACTACCCACGTTTAGAGAATTCGTTACCTCGCATGCAGCCAGTTCGCGTTCTAAACAGCTGATTAAAGTTTTTACGCATGGAATTTCATTTGGTTTCTGCAATGATAACTCGAATCGTTTACGAATGGAAATAGGTATTTTACGCAATAAAATACTGAAAAGTAAAAAACTCCATTGTTCCACGGGAAGTTGTAATCTTTCTAATGCAAGAATATTTTCTTGATAGGTATTGAGCAATTTACGCAAACTAGGACCGGTTTCCGAACAATGGTCGATATCTAGTATTTTATCCAGATGTTTGGATGCAATGGCACGTTTATTTTCGTATCGAGAAATGAGAATTTGAAATGCAACCGAATAATTATCGTCCGTGATAGGTATGGACTTTATGAGATTCAAGGGCTCGTCTTTGAGCGTTAGCAATAGGTATCGAAACTTTTCGGTATTCGTATAGGTACCCTTATTGTGTACCAGAGAACAGAATAAATCGTAATACGATTGCCACTGGGTCCCCTCGCCCTGGAACGAAGGTAAGGGTAAAACCGGCAATCTATCGTGATTACAAGTAGGTATTGAACCGACAGTGGACAATGAACGGCGTTTCGCTTCATTTTGGCTCTCTTTTAGCTTGTCTAAATGGCCTAAAATGGTATAATAAACCTGATTAAAATCATCCCGAATGATTAATTGGTCATTCTTATTGAAAGTTTCATTTTTCATAAGAATTTTTTCAATTTTAGTTTGTAACTTAAAGAACTTTCTCTGAAGGGAAGTAAGATCTTTTGAACGAGTAAGAAATTGTTGTACATCTGTTGTATACAATTCCAACGTACGATTTAAATCTTGAAAAATAATGTCGCGTTCGAATAAATCTTGTTCCGCCATCTTAGCCGGGCCGCGTAACGGACGCAACAGCTCGTATGGGGACAAGGAAATATGCACTTACGACAGCAAAAACAAAGAGAATCAGCACCAATCCGGCTCGAACGGATCAAACTTATGTTAGGGAGTAGACTGATGCCCTACCTGACCAGCCACCGAACGCCTCCTCGTAATTCCAAGCTCGCCGGCAGCGGGATCGCCTTGACCATCAACTTTTGTGTTCCCCAACGTACGGCACATCCACAGGTTCTTTTGCGATGCTAATCCTCGTTGTCCGTGTCACAGAACTCACAGAACAGTACCACAACACACTGAACGCAGAATCTTAATATTTTAATAAGACTTTTTTAGTAGCGGGCGCAGTTGCATCGGCCGCGCGGGACTTAGTTCTCTTGCCCTCCGTCGCCGTTCGCGAGGGCGCTAGGCGTGTAGGTTGACGCCGTGTTGGCCAACCAGAGCGAGGTTCCTCGGTGACGTCGGCGCTGACAGGCGATAGGCAATTAGTCATTTCCCATCCATTTAAATTAAATATTTAGCAGATTTACCATGTATTGCTGTCATAAATGAGTAGAAAATTACTCGAAAAATAGAAAAATGATTTTTGAACATGAAAAGGAATGCTTAACTGATTCCGGTACGGAACATATCTATCTATCTATCTATCTATCTATCTATCTATCTATCTATCTATCTATCTATCTATCTATCTATCTATCTATCTATCTATCTATCTATCTATCTATCTATCTATCTATCTATCTATCTATCTATCTATCTATCTATCTATCTATCTATCTATCTATCTATCTATCTATCTATCTATCTATCTATCTATCTATCTATCTATCTATCTATCTATCTATCTATCTATCTATCTATCTATCTATCTATCTATCTATCTATCTATCTATCTATCTATCTATCTATCTATCTATCTATCTATCTATCTATCTATCTATCTATCTATCTATCTATCTATCTATCTATCTATCTATCTATCTATCTATCTATCTATCTATCTATCTATCTATCTATCTATCTATCTATCTATCTATCTATCTATCTATCTATCTATCTATCTATCTATCTATCTATCTATCTATCTATCTATCTATCTATCTATCTATCTATCTATCTATCTATCTATCTATCTATCTATCTATCTATCTATCTATCTATCTATCTATCTATCTATCTATCTATCTATCTATCTATCTATCTATCTATCTATCTATCTATCTATCTATCTATCTATCTATCTATCTATCTATCTATCTATCTATCTATCTATCTATCTATCTATCTATCTATCTATCTATCTATCTATCTATCTATCTATCTATCTATCTATCTATCTATCTATCTATCTATCTATCTATCTATCTATCTATATTCTGCTTTGATCCACGATCTCTCTTGTTTGGTATTTCTCAGTAAGGAAACTGTGTTTACAGAAAGTCCCCAACTAGTTACACAGTAGGAAGAAAAATAACAGGTGTGGTTACAGATTCCAAACCACTAATGAAAAGTCTTGCACTATGTAATGGTGCCCACACTCACACTCACACTCAACAAAACTTTATATATTTTATATAAAATAAAAACAAGAAATAACTTTATGGTTTTTCTTGGGAATGTTTGCTCTATCTGAAGAAGGGAATGACTATAATGGACTTTATTGGAATAAGCCAAAACTTGTCACCAAGTTGTTGCGATTTGTGTTTAGCCGAAACTGTATAATCAAATATGAAAAGAATTAAAATTGATCTTGTTGACGACTTTGGCTCACGGAAAAGTTATTATATTCTATATTTAGGTAGCAGACGACGCAAGGGAGATCTGAATTAGGTAAGTAAACGGGCCACCATTCAATTTTATTTTCCTTTTCTTTTTGTGCGATAGATTTGCACTAACACTCCTTAAAATGTACTATAAATAGAAAACTACTTGATAAACCAAATTATTTAATATATTTTATTATTAGTGTGGTCATCAAATCTACTAATTTTCTTACTTAGAAAAAATGTGATTGTTTTCATTTATTTACGTAATTATTTCATGCAAAACTTCGGACGTAAAAAAACCTGTATTTTCAGGAAATGAGTAGGTAACTAGTCCTTTCGGTGCTTACGTAAATTATGATTTGCTTTTTTAAGTAGGATTTCCATCCTGAATGCTTAGTTTCGAATTTTCTTTAAAATTCAATAAAACCTATTTCAAAATAATGTAAATAATCTTCATGTTGAAAAAATCCAGCCTAAACCTTGTCATGGTAAATGATTTATTTACTATACACAATGTACTCCACCACCAAAGTTAGTGTCAAAATAAATAGTGGGTAATATTCACGATTATAATTCAAGACAAAATTATGTGGGGCAGATACGTGATTACTTAGTTCAACTAAGTCATTCTGAATATGCTTTGAATATTGCTTTAATTATTAATTTATTATCGAAATCATTAGCTTCAAAAATTCACTGCTGTATCTTTTCTCATCTTTTAAGCAGTGTACCTTTAGATTATACATACATTTTTAAATGACTTTTTTATCCTATTGTGTTCATTTAAACCTAGTACACGACCATAATTTATATGCGCATTGAACTTAAGTGTAAATTAAATTTTATTAATTATTCCACAAAAATATTAGAAACACTGGGGGAATGTAAAAATATAATTTTTGTTTGTATTAATATTGCCATCAATATAACATGTAAATAGTTATTAGATTTTGTTAACAATGTAAGTAATTAAGAGACTGTTAAAACTGTTCACTTGGTTGTTAAGTAAAATTTATTTTATTATTTTACACCAAAGATGCCATAACGGATGAGATTAGACCATGTTAAACAATGGGCCTTGTCGCATTTACTCGTATGATTGTCAATTAACATTAAGGGTTTATTTAGTAACATTTATTGAACGCCTATGTGTATGCTTAGATCATTAGGATTGTCACGTCATCATGTTTAGGAGTCCACCATTTTAAAACAAATTATTTTTATAAGTACCTATTCTAAATGTTTGAAACCAGTCTCCGCCGAGTATCTTTGAGAAAAGATCTAGTTGTAACGTCTAAATTAAGAAAAATAATATAAATGTTTTATCTGAGTTTTAGGTCAATATATTAATATCTGATGTACAGAATTTTCTCGTTTTATTTAGTAGGCGGCTCCTCCTCCACTCCTGAATACCTCTCGTTGGTCACCAAGCCAAGGGATAGGTACAAATGAAATCAAACAAATTTGGTTGTGTTAAGTTTTTTTTATTAAAAATATTTACAATTAGGTACAATACGGTATCATCACTGCGATTAGTCAGTGTTTATTGCTTCGTTCGTTTTAAATAATTATATAAACTTTAATGCAACAATGCAATATCTTTCAAGTGCGTAACATTTAAAAATATGAATATTCAATCTGTCCTAAACCTAGGGTGCTCAACGCGTAGGTTTGTGCTCTGTACGAAACAACACGGATTTAAAATAAGTAATAACAATAACAACTTCCACACAACACAATCACATGTCCGAACTGGGTTAACTGTTATGGGGCTCCGAATAAGGCCTATAAGTGAAAATGTCATAGGGCTAAGGCTTAGCACGCATTACGACTTTTCACGGCGCGATTTCTTGCGAAAAAAATTGTGACCTAGGGTGCACGCACTTGCGAAAAAAAATTGCGCGAATAGTTCCGCAACCAAAACAAACTACTAATTTGGTTGGGGCGCGTAGTCGCCCTAACGTTGATTTAAAATCCGTCCGAAGATAAATCGCGGTGATTTTAGCAATGCGTGCTAAACCTGACTAGCGAGAATGAAAAAAAAATACCGTATGTGCTGATAATATTAGATCAATCTCTCATTCATGTTTATAGTGTTTTTTAAGATCCATGGCCTGAACCTAAGGCGAAAAACCTAGTACTCGTACCTACTAGATGGCATTAACACCAAAAACGTTACTGTTCTATTTTAAGGGATTATTTTCTATTTTAAGGGATTATTGCAACTAGGTACGTTTTACCCAAACATCCTTGGATTATTGTGCCTTATTATGTTTGAAGACGAAAAAACATTTTCTATTCTATTCTAGGTACCTATATATCTCGTCCCAGAATCTTGAACCTGAGTGGTAGGTCCCAAAAATCGCTATTTGACATGATTGAGAGGTTAATCTGCCACTTTGCAAAGTGCCAGAGGTAGAACAGACGGTGCCCCTTAAAGTTATAAGACAAGAATATTCTTGCAAACCAGAGCACATGCCATAACAAAATTGTTATACTTAGATAACTCGATCTCCATTCGGTTCTATAATATTTTAATTGGTAGGTGATGTCTGACGTCGTATCCTTAATTTAGTCGTCTGAATTTCGTACACCTCCGACTTAAAATTTACAACTGAACGGATATAAGTTATGCTCTATGTAGAGTTACATAAACGTGACAAAATAAATAGCGCCAAGTATTTACTTAGGTACCTAAATATGATTTCACTATGTTTGTAATAAAAATATTGTCTTTTTGGTAGAATTTACTATTGGATTTGCTAATTGTACTTAATCGGAAGTGCATTTGAGTACCTAGATTTAAAAGAAATATGATTTACAGAAGTTAAAAAACTTACCACACGCATAAAATTGCCAAGGGTTCACCTTTAGGGTCGGCAAAACCCTCATTTAGTTACTCGCTTAGGGAGAAACTAAGTGAAGTTGGAAACTTTGTAGAATTACTTATGGAATGTAGTGAACTACAGGTCGAAATAAGATACATAATTATACGCATACGGTAAAACGCGCAACTAGAGACTTCGCTGGAGAAAACAATTATGTAGGCACTCAAATAATTGGGTGGGTTAAGAGTTTCACGGTTCCATGCTTCAGAAATTTTATAATTCGTCCTAAAATGGACCTTACAGCTAAATTGACTGTGGACCTTTAAAGGTACACACTTATCACGATATAAAATATAACATAGCTACAGTGGCAGCTCAATTAAATTTATAATAGTTCCTTCTCACCTATTAAGCAGCTACAGATCACAAAACTTTACAGAGCGTGTCTGATCAGCAAAGGCTATAGAAATGAATAACTTGCTCGTCATAAAAGATTTGCTGATAATTCTACATAATCTCATGAGTTTCTGATACCTACAACAGCGTCATTGATCGTGAGTCTCTTATTATTTTTGAGTTAAATACAAAACAATTTTATTAAAGGCGAGCAAAAGAAAGCTTGACCATACGCCTTGGGAAAAGGGACGTTATAGTGTCGTGGGCTGCAAAGGTAGGAGCTTAATATGAGAAGGGCCATAAATATTCGTAAGTACGTTACTAGGCAACTACAAATGCCACTGCGCTAAAGGCATCTAAATCACAATCCCTATTAAGGCTAAGCCCTAACTAGCAAAGAGAGAAAGAGATATGCAAAAAGTCACAACATTAACCCTAGAATCATTAAAGGGTATCTGGCTAGGCTGAAATTGAGTTTACTCGGTAGTTACTGACAGAAAAATATTTGTAATTTTTTTTAAGTGTGTATACGCAGAGCATTGTGGTCAATGCTCCATAAGAACATTAAAACCATTGCGACCTGCTATCATTAAACGGACAAAAAACGGTTCAAAAATTAAACTTCGTACAGACTATTCTTTTACATGCCTCACCAGACTCTAAATATTAAGAATGAGCGAAAAAAGCTAGCAACCACATTTACATTCGGTTTCTAGATGGATTCACGGGATCGGAATGGATTTACTTTGAGCAATTCTTATAAAAATAAGCAAGTTACACTTAACACAAAATTCACTTTAAAACATACCAACCTAAATAACCATTTCAATTAATCGAATTTGACGCATTCACTGTTTGCGAAAAATTTAGTTTTTCCACAGAACAATTAAATCAAAGTTTTTCTTTGCGTGTTGCCCCTAGAATGACTTGCGTGACTGGTATGACGTCACGGAGGAAAAAGGCGCTATGCCATGCCATTGTGAATAGGTTACATTGTTTATTCAGAACCACAGGCAACTTTCCGCGGAACTTATAAATATGCATGACACAACCCACTATGTAAGTACTTAGAACTAAACACTAATAATAAAAAAAACAACTTCAAATACACTAGAATTTTTTTGTTCAAAAATATAGTACCAATTAAATCTTTGCTCTTAAGATACTTGTAGATTAGAGTAGGTATTAGATTCGCTAAATTGAAAAACACTACATAGTTAACCTACCTATAATTCTTAAGATATAAAAATTGCTACAGCTTTCGATTCTGATCCAGCCAGATCGTTTCTTAAGTCATAAATAAATACAGTCAGCAAGATAAAAGTGACCATTTCCTTCAAACTTCGAAAGAAAGGTAATAAGTTAGAAAACATTAAAACAAAGCACTGAGTGCTTGTTGATATAGCTGACTGTTCAATCGCCGCTAAAAAGCTAACGCCATCCTGCATACTTCAATAAGTATTTCTTAGTAGATTTATAAAATACAATTTCTGTAGTTCTTTATAAAACTATAGGTTATCTGCCGCAGTTTGTGGATAAAATATGTATCGAGTTGTACTTTTATTTCCCACTTTTGTTTATCGATTTTGTAACATAGGAAAATATTTTCTCTGATCTAAAACAATGCTTTTAGTGTGTTAAATTTAACATGGTTCTTATAGCTAGTCACTTCGTATTTTACTTAATTGAATAGCACACTTGAATTTTTATGTAACATTACACTTCAAAATATTGTGCCACCAAAAACAAAAAAATATATGGGTATGTTTTACCTCCGTTTGCATAACAAACCCTCAGGCTTCTCGTTCAATCTCTTTATCTACCTATGACCTAGTTTACACGTTCAGTCTGGCGTTAGTCAATTTCATCAGTCTGGTTAGACTGACAGCAGACTGAGTGTCTATTCAGTGGACTGATGGACCAGACTGACGGATATTCGAATATTTTGGCATCAACCCGAGCTTGATCAAGGTCGCGGACTGAACTGACGCCAGGCTGAACGTGTAAACTCTGGAGATGTCAGTCGTTTTAATGCCCATGTACTTTGCCCAAGTGACAGTTTAACTGTAGATTAACAGACAGCGTACGGGAAACCGGGGAAAAGAAAATGCCTTTTTCAGTACTTCAACGTTCCCGTCGCTCACTTTGACTAAAATCTTTTTCCATAATCCAGAGTAGCGCTAGAAAATTGTTCTTTATAATTTTGGACTTTGATCCAAGGCCACAAAGCGTAATTTACCACTCTGCCTTACACAGGGCTAAGACAGAGTTCACACGTTCAGTATGGCGTCAGTCAATTTCACCAGTCTGGTTAGACTGACGGCAGACTGATTGTCCATTCAGTCGACTGATGGACCAGACTGACGGATATTCGAATATATTGATGCTTCATCAGTCTGGCATCAATCCGAGCTTGATGAAGGTCACGGACGGAACTGACGCCAGACTGAACGTGTAAACTCCGTCTATGTGTCGTAGTATTCAACTTCATCGACTCGATGAGTTTGGGCGGACGTTTTCTGGATGAAGGAGGAGCGTTTGTTAGGAGCACCGCTGTACCGCGCGCGATCTGCAAAGAAAATGTATAAATGGGATATGACAGCGAAAATACGGTTCACATTAGCATGAAGAGAAGACCGAAAATAACTTTGTAAATTACTGTTACCACAACGACAATGGAAGAACATACAAAACAGTTATTTGCACGTTATTGTCGAGAATTTTCGCCTGAGTTGGGCAACAAAAAGCGTCGCCCATCGTCTGGATTTACCCTCGTCAGATTTTTTGCGGTACCATCGGCAAACCCTTTTCGGGAGTGGCTGTTAGGTTGTCTGTGCGACCACAAATATTAAACCACGCTTGAAAAACTCTTGAATACGTACGTAATCTACATCCCAGTCAATATTAAGTCTTCCTAAACAAAGAGTCTCTGTTTTAGTTATTCCAGACATTCAGCGTTCTATAGATTGGTAACCTTGGTATTCTGCTTATCCCTCCAGGGTACAGGCGTGAATTTATCCTCGTACTTTCCTCGGTTTCGGATACTCTTTATCGTACTTTTTTTGGGGTTCAGTAGTCGACAAGGAACTCTTATAGTTTGGCCATGTCCATCCGTCTATTTGTCTGTCTGTACGCGGCCTAGCTCAGAGACGATTAGTTCTAGAAAGCGGAAATTTCGCATAGACATAAATTAATCACGCTGGTATAGCGATAGAATTTTATTTGTATCGGTATCCACCCTTCATATAAAAGCAAAACTTCGTTCTGTGATAAACTCCTCTGTCTACGGAATCTCCCACTGCGCGTGGCCGGAAACGCACTTGGCCTATGGCCTATTTATATTTTTTATATAGAAACAGGCTCATAATAAATGTGTCCCCTCACTACTATAGTAGGAAGTCAATTCTAGCTACGACTCGACATTTTATAAAGCTTGGTCATAGATATTTTTGGCGATGTTATTTTGTTGAGGACTGTCTATCGATCAGCCTGGCAGACTGACCCAACAACACCTATTTGATCAATAGGCATCCGTTCGTTTCGGAATGAACGGTTCAAGCCTCGCGTATAATTTCAGGATCCCTCAGCGTTTACTTTTCGTGGTCATACTATTTAGATATATGGAGTCTCCGTCAACTAATTCTAGGAGTCTGGGCGCTGATTTCTTTCAGGTATTTAACCTAGTTCAACGATCAGGGCATCACTGCATTTTAAATAAACATCTGAGTTATAGATAGATAAAGAACACTTTATTGCACAAACAGAAAAAAATAATAACAACGAAGAGTTGCTTATAGCATTAAGTCCGCCACATTGCCATTGTTTTTTTTTACTTAGGAAAGTGCAATGATGATGATTGGCCTTTTTGCATCTACGTAATGAGATGATTTATACAGCGTCCAGTGGTATCCTCACTCACACTAGATGGGTGAAGGGACCACTCCGACGCTGTAGTGCCTGGGACATGGTTTTATAGATGGTGTAGGGTGGCCCAGCACCTATACCATCATGACAGCTTAGTCGGCCTAGCCCACAGGAAAGACTAGTCAATACGTGCGGAGCCAACCAAGCCGCGGGTTTCCTCACGATGTTTTCCTTCACAGTTAGAGTATGGTATTGCGACTACAAATTCGCAAATGTACGTAACTTTAAAATTAAACAAAGTCATTTGTACATGTCCGCACTCGGGATCGAACCTGGGGCTCTCGCTTTGCAGTCCATGATTCTACCCACTGAGCTACCACCGCTCTCCGCTTAAGTGCAATAAATGTATTAATAATAATAAACCTAAGTAATCTAAGGAGTAGGATAGGTATCGGGACATTTTTTCAAAACGTGTCCCAGACACTGCAGTGTCCGAGTGGTCTCACCTATCTTAAGTGAAGGTTGGCACCTTCACTCACACTCCACAAGTTAGATAGGAATGATTTATACAGCGTTCTGTGGCCTGAACGCTGTATAAATCATCCCTTTACGTTGATACAAAGACCAAAGTTTAGCTTAGTTTATACCTACCGGACATCGGAAATATAGTTTCCACTTCGGTATTCTAGGCTAAGGCCTAGATAGTTTTCATGCAATTGTACGATGTCAGATAAGCCAATTATACCCACAACGGGGATTTACAAAGATATTGTGTAATTATTACACAAATATCGTTTCCACTTCGGTATTCTAGGCTAAGGCCTAGATAGTTTTCATGCAATTGTACGATGTCAGATAAGCCAATTATACCCACAACGGGGATTTACAAAGATATTGTGTAATTATTACACAAAGTACTTCGACATTTCGTAAGAAACAGAGAACAAATTCTAATGAACCCTTCGAGCTACGAGCGTGAGGAAATTTTCTACTCTAATAAACTTTTTCGCGGACAATCTACGCTTATAAGCGTGACCTTAAAATAAACGCTTTTAATTGCAATATTATTCTACACTACCACAGCGTCCGGAAATGTTTTAAGTATTTTTTTGTATTTAGGTACTCTGGCGTTTTTAGAGTACCTCTCTCTGTGTAAAAGAAGGCGTATGCCTTGCTAAGTGGCCTATATATAGTTAGGCTGCGTACGCTTAGTTTGGTAAGCTAAATTGAGCATTAAAGAGCGAGAGTAGCTGAAGCAATAAAGGCTATTACCTATTTTTAGTACTTGTAGAGCAGCTTATAATAATAAAAATAACTGGAGCATGAAATATCGTGTATCGCAAGCGAAATATCGAACTCGATTAAATGGCACTGGCGATTAAATGGCACTGGCAATTAAAAGCCTGTGATTTCAGAAGTCTTTTTCGAGAGTCGGTCGCCGTGCTTACTTGCTGCCATACTTACAATAATAAATTCTTTCACTTTTAGAATGTTGATATTGTTGATTGATTAGCTGGAGCGTGGAACCACTATTACAGGCCAATATTATGCAGCTTTAATTCCCAAGTTCAGGAATGCCATCAACGAGAAAAGGAGAGGGAAACTTCGAAGGGGCGTGCTGTTTCATCACGACAAGGCACCAGCGCACAGGCCGGCACTGGCGGTGGCTGCCATTCAGCAAGCTGGCGAATTGGTTGACCACCCCCCTTATTCACCAGATCTGGCGCCTAGCGATTTTTATCTGTTCCTCAAATTGAAAGAATACTTAAGGGGAAACAGGTCCGAAGACGATAACGAGGTGATGGACGCCGTGGAGAGCTTTTTTGCAGGACCAAGACAAAACTTTTTTTTAAAGGGATTGAAGCCTTGGAAAAGCGCTGGATTCGGTGTATAGAGATACTCGGAGACAAAAATAAATTATTAAGTTATCAATAGTCCATATCCATATCTCATTCTTACTACTTTTTGATCCACCCTCGTACGAGTACTTCCATACAAAACTATAACTCAAATGTTTATTTAAATTGCTACAAAAACGCAGTGATGCCCCTGATCATTGAACTAGGTAAAATACCTGAAAGAAATCAGCGCCCAGACTCCTAGAATTAGTTGACACGTAGTAGATAATTATAAAGTACAGCTGTGGTTCGATTCCACTGGTGGCCGACGTACATTTGTACAAACCTCCTCAATCTGGGTGTTTTTCATGTTTGTGATGTCCTTGCCTGGCTGTCATAGCAGAGTATCATTGTTTAAGACCAGGGGGCGAGTCTCTATGCATAGTTGTTCAATAGAGTCATATTAGTCCGGTAATGTTCGTTTCATTCACACTATCGGTATCGGTATTCATATGTGGTAACCAATCGCATTGCAATGATAACTCGTCATATAACCCGTGCTACTTAACTCGTCGCCTTGCGCGATTCTATCTTCTTCGCGAGAGATGCCTATTTAGTTTGCGCGGGTTAAACCCCTTGAATGACATTGTACTTATATTGCTTTGCATACTACCAAATTGAGGCAAATGATAACCATTGCTGTGCTTATACCATTCTATTGAAAAACTATGTAAGTATTAGACTCTAGGGCCTGGACAAGTAATGATGTTGTGTGCAAGTTATTAATATTTATTATTATTTTACCAAATATACATATTTATAGTCGGTATGAGATTTATCTACGTATCGGTCAATTGTAGTAAACGCCTATAGCAGTCTAACAATAACTGGACATATTTTACACCTGTATCAAAACAGCAAAACAAAGTCCGATCAGATACAAACCAAACAATGCCATCAAAGTCTAGCTTTTGTAGAGCACGTAACTGATACAATAAAGTTCGCAGCGGGCTTCAATTGTAAAGCTCCACAAAGGTTGCGTCACACAAAGCATATCCCGATGGCTACGGATTACCGCGACAAAGCGTCGTGAAATCCGACTGAATAGGTGGCGAATCCTCTCTAACAAAAAGGGATATGACTGGACATCAGTTAATTTTAAGTAAGTTGCGATCATTTGTGTTCCCGGCGGGATACTTCAAGGGATGTGTTAATTTACCTTATTTACTTGTGCACTTTTCCAGTGAGAGCCCGTGTTAGCTTAGCTCTCTATTTTTCTGACTAACCCATCCTGGCCTCTCTATTTTTTCTGATTAGAGTGACCGTAAATAAGGGCGACCTTGATGTTTGAGGCTGGGCCATTCACATTTAAGGAGGAAAATAAACTACGAAAAAATCATGTTTAACGAAGATTCTGGTTCAACATGGAGGGAAGATAGTAGTCGGAGAGTTAAAATGAACCGGGCAATTGGCTCGGTTCCTGAGAAGATGGGAGAGGATCAGGCAGTGAAGAGGATATACCTGAGACGGGTTGGCCGACACCACAAGCGTGAGATCCACGCAAGCGACTGGCAAGGGACCGCGCAGGACAGAAGCAATGGACAATATTTCTAGGGCCACGAATTGAGAAAGTTTCTTCTAGGATTTGGATAATGAACTGTCACTAAATGAGAATATATTTTTTGTTTATTTTTATGAGTATGAATCATGAATGAAAATCTCATCTAAGAACGCAGGCTATCCAGTTTAGCTTCCTTTCATATACAGCACAGGGAAAACATCGAATTAATGTCCATTGGCGACTTCTTGTATCGGAGGCCAAGACCCACTTCGGGTGGCTGAGCCACGGAGTAAGAAATACAGGCTCTCGCGTTGCCTCTGTCTCACTTGATGATCATTGAAGATAAAGTCTATCTACTACGATGTTATGTGCTTAAATGGTGCGTCAACAGACTTCACGGTTAGGAAAGATTTTTATGCCTATAGTTTTAAAGCTACAATTAGTTAAAATCACTATCAACCATATAAAATCGACATTAGAACGGTTTGTATGAGAGGAATGTCATATGCTTATGCTAGTATATGTGCATAGCATATACACTAGCTACACATTAGCTGTAAGTTACAAATCTAAATAAATAGTACCTAACAATGACAATTTCCACGCGAACGAAGATGCAATGAGTTAGATTATTATAAAGATTAGATAAGTAAATACAGAATGTCAAAATGACGATGAATGAAAACAGAAAAAGAGCGTTAGACATGTCAATAACCTGTTGTGAACTTGTGAAGTGCAACGGTATCCTGAGATGACGCCGATGAAGTGATGTGCTACATGGAATCGGGGTCCCAATTTACATTGGGGATCACCCACGCGCACCAGCCTTTTTCTTTCTCTCTTTCTTCTTCTTTGTGTCTAAAAGCATGCAAAAGAAAAAAAACATGTTAGGCTCATGAAACTGTGATATGGCGGGAATAAACCCCAAATTCTCTGACGAATTTGCGTATAGCAAACGGAAAACATAACTTCCATTTCCTTCTGCGCGAGTTCCAAATGCCAATTTTGTTCGCCTATTCGCCCATTTAGGGCGCCTGGCGCGACACTCCCAAAGCAAATATAGTTTTGTTTTGATTTACATCCACAGTTCGAATATCAGTGAAACTTTATCAATATGTTAAGAGAACACAAACCGTGATTGAACGTATTTAGAATTGAGAATAAACGAATAAATAAATCAAAGCCTTTACATAGTAACTTCTAACATGCCTCAAATTTATTTTTGATTAGTCTATTCGCAATCTAAATACGATCAAACCTCGGTTTGTATCCTGTACGCATCTAATCTATAAATTAAGATTTGTAAATTAACCAAACTAAGATTTTACGGGAATTAAATCCTGAGGCATCCACTTTAGAGCTTTTATGACGGCATGGCATGTTCGAAAATGTTTAATGATTATTTTATCATAACTACATACCTTGAATGAGTTTCCATTCAATCCTATCAGTCGATCCCTTAATGCTGAGGATCGTGGCCGCTTTGGCGGCGATGGGTGTAGAATGCTATCCATGTGGACCTGTCACTAGCCGCGTGGAACACATCTGTCGCGTTTCATAAAACTATAATTCATAGATTATTATGAAGAATCGATGTACATTGCGTAGTTGTCATCTTGGTTGTTATTTAGGGTTAATCGACTTTGCAATGTACATCGAATTGTCATAGTAAATCATGAAATATAGTTCTATGAAATAGGGCCTCGCTGGAATTTAAGCGTTGTTCTCTTGGTGAACCGATGGTACTCCATTTAGTGGTCTGTCTCTAGATCATTACCCCTTCTCGTTGTTTGAGTATATTGTTATTTGGTAATCGCGCGAAGTGCCCAAAGTCGGACGGACTACGACGTTGGGAAGAATTTGTTAAGCGAGATCGGATATTGAGCTTCTATGTAGCAACCAACATATGTAGGTCGTCCTACGGTCGTCATAGATGTGTTGGCTGTCGTAGCTGTCCAGGGGAGTTGTAACAGACTACCCTACCACCAAAACTTATATTTTAAGAAATTAGGTAATACATTTATCTCATAAACAATCGCGATTGGACCTTTAAAATATAACTGTTTACCTACTTACTATTTAGTGACCACCCGAGATTCCGGTCTGATTGTAGTCACCATACATAATACAACGTAAGAATTATGTTTCTATTTTATTACTGTAAAAAACATAACCGTAATGGTGACGGTTGAACTCAAAATGAAAAGCACCGGGGTACATATGCGAACAACAAATTTACAATTAGCTGTGCGAGCACCAACCTCTACTCTACTCGGAGCATGGAGGTCAGTGCGTGCGATGCAGTGCAACAGTGCGTGCGGACCACCGAATGACTGTCGAAAGGACTGACCACCGTTACCCGTGTCCATGCCATACCTATGCTGGACCCGGAGCGGAGACCCCGGCGGGGACGGCGCGGGGGATATGGCGGGGGTGGCGGGGGCGGAAGCGGCACGCCGGCGGGAGTACTCCGTGCCGCCGACCGCCAGCGCCGTGCCGCCGCCGACCGGGTCCGTGATCCGCGTCATGCTCATCCCGGATGCGGAGCGGGAAGGCCGGGCGGGAGCTGGTAGGGATGTCGTTACCGGTTTGAATGAATGGAAATTATTTATTGCACTAAAAACGAAGCCATGTCAGAGGCCTTATGGGCGGCATGATAACTTCTGACAGTAAGGCCCGCCACTGCCTTACAACCCTCCGCCAACGCGGACTTGGCCCCCGTGGTGGAGTATGGCCTAACCTTCCTGCGATGCACGAAGAGACCCGTGCCCCAACAGTGGGGACATACAAGGGTTGATAACGAACGAACTAAAAACGAATTTGTACAAAGGCGAGCTTAATACTAGATAGTATTTTTTTGTAGCTAACCCACCCTGATGCGGAGAGTGGAAGGGGTAGTGCCAGAAAATAATGTAGGTAATTATAAATAGGTATGACCGCAAATGTCGGCAAAAGTCAATTCTTACAATAGATGCATAATAAGTCAACAAGTCATGGAACGCAATCTCCTCAATAACGAGTAATCAAGCTAGACAATTGATGTCGAATTTTCATCAATAAATATTACGAGCGATGAGGCCTATTTCTATCCATAAGGTTATAATATAAGCAAATTTATAGCTTTTGGGGCAGCGAAATTAAAAAACCGTGTAAGCCACAAAAAGTCATTAAACGCTCAAGTTACTGCACCGCTGTTTACGTTAGATGAGTCATCGGGTCATGTTTTGTAGAGAAGGCCACAGGCCAAACAGTTACTGCGGACAGCAACCATACGGAGCCATGATTAACGACTGTTTCCCTTCCTCATTTGACTGAATAGGGACTGCAGGACTCCTGGTTCCAACAGGAGAGTTCAACTACGTACACTACACGAGACAACCGATATTCTGAAGGCAGTATTTCCGCGTCGTCTAATCTTTCGCTTTGGTGATTTGTACTGGCCGGCAGATTCACGATTCTAAATTTTTTTGTGGGGTTACTTGTAGTACCCTTGTTTATATTAACAAGTCTTCACAGTCGCAAATCTTCACAGACACTTCACAGAAAGTGTCACAAAAGGTATTACGATATTAATTCTGACAGCAGTATTTTTTTCGACGGTAAATTTTCATTATTTCATTTCGGAAATAAAATGTAACTAAGTAAATAAACGTTATCCACGAGTGAAAAGAAAATGCTCCGTTCCTAAAAAACTTACAGCAAAACAACATCGGGTGATTACTTTTGCCTCACCTTGCACATGAATATATTCAAATAAATAATAAATGTCTTTCTTTCTCTCTCTTTCTTTCTTTCTTTCTTTCTTTCTTTCTTTCTTTCTTTCTTTCTTTCTTTCTTTCTTTCTTTCTTTCTTTCTTTCTTTCTTTCTTTCTTTCTTTCTTTCTTTCTTTCTTTCTTTCTTTCTTTCTTTCTTTCTTTCTTTCTTTCTTTCTTTCTTTCTTTCTTTCTTTCTTTCTTTCTTT